>JARQOD010000001.1:105445807-105520561 GCA_033576555.1 Oophaga sylvatica
TCCCAAATGGGGTCATTGTGGGGGTTTTCCCCTTGTTTAGGCACATCAGGGACTCTCCAAAGGGAAACATGGGGGGTCCAATCTAAATTTTCCACCAATTTTGGTTGGAAAAATTCAAATGGTGCTCCTTCCTTTCCCAAAGCTCTGCCGTCCCCCCCAAAACAGGGGTTTCCCCCCCCACATATCGAGTATCACGTACTCGGGCCCAAATTTGGGACAACAATTTTTTGTGGTCCAATTTCCCCGTTACCCTTGGGAAAATAAAAAAAATAGTGACTAAAAATAATTTTTGTGGGAAAAAAATAGGATTTTTTATTTTCATGCCCGGGCATTATAAACTTGTGTGAAGCACTTGGGGGTTCAAAGTGCTCACAAAAGCTCTAGATAAGTTCCTTAGGGGGTCTAGTTTCCAAAATGTGGTCACTTGTGGGGGTTTCTACTGTTTAGGCTCATCTGGGGCACTGCAAACGGAACATGACCCCCATCAACGTCTGCATTCCAAAACGTTACTACTTCCTTTCCAAGCCCTGCCGTGTGCCCAAACAATTCCCCCCCCCCCACATATTGGGTATCAGTGTACTCAGGACAAATTGGCCAACAACTTTTGGGGTCCAATTTCCTTGGGAAAAATCAAAAATTTGGGACTAAAAAAATCATTTTTGTGGAAAATTGTTTCTTTTTTTTTTTCACACCAGGCATTATAAACTTTTGTGAAACACTTGGGGGTTCAAAGTGCTCACAAAGATCTAGATAAGTTCCTTAGGGGGTCTAGTTTCCAAAATGGTGTCACTTGTGGGGGGTTTCCACTGTTTAGGCGCATCAGGGGCTCTCCAAACGTGACATGGCATCCAATCTCAATTCCAGCCAATTTTAGTTTGAAAAAGTCAAACGGCGCTCCTTCCCTTACGAGCTCTGCTGTGCGCCCAGAGAGTGGTTTTCCCCCACTTATGGGGTATTGGCATACTCAGGAGAAATTGCACAACAACTTTATCTGTCCATTTTCTCCTTTTACCCTTGTGAAAATAAAAAAAAAAAGTTTGTAATAGATCATTTTTGTGGCTAAAAAGTTAAATATTCATTTTTTCCTTCCACGTTGCTTCAGCTCCTGTGAAGCACCTGAAGGGTTAATAAACTTTTTGAATGTGGTTTTGAGTACCTTGAGGGGTGCAGTTTTTAGAATAGTGTCACTTTTGGGTATTTTCTGCTATATAGACCCCTCAAAGTGACTTCAAATATGAGGTGGTCCCTAAAAAAAATGGCTTTGTAAACTTTGTTGTAAAAATGAGAAATCGCTGGTCAACTTTTAACACTTATAATTTCCTAAGAAAAAAAAAAATTTAATCCAAAATTGTGCTGATGTAAAGTAGACATGTGGGAAATGTTATTTCATAACTATTTTATGTGACATATTTCTCTGTTTTAAGGGAATAAAAATTCAAAGTTTGAAAATTGCAAAATTTTCGCCATATTTGCATTTTTTTTCAAAAATAAACGCAAGTTATACGAAGAAATTTTACCAATAACGTGAAGTACAATATGTCACGAGAAAACAATCTCAGAATCGCGCAGATCCGTTAAGCGTTCTAGAGTTATAACCTCATAAAGAGACAGTGGTCAGAATTGTAAAAATTGGCCCGGTCATTAACGTGCAAACCACCCTTGGGGGTGAAGGGGTTAATGTTCTATTTTAATTAGACACTCCTATGACCTGATCAGATGGCCCCTGGCTCACCCAAGTTAGTGAACTGTCAATTGGAATTCTTGATCCCCTTCTGAATGGTTGGAGATTCTACAATCGTAACTCCCTTCCCTCCGCCCTTTCTAGTCCTCTATCTTCCCTCTTTTTCTTCTCATGTTTCCTCTCTTTCCTCTGTGGTTTAAGTACCCTTAACTACCGCCATTAAAAGGCGTATCAGCGGTCGTTAAGGGGTTAAAAGAAAAAGAAAAAAGTGTCATGGGAGTTTTTTGTAGTTACTTTTTTTTTTTTACACAGTTACAATGATGGGAGTAATCATTACTACCCTCAATACTCTACAAGTTGAACCATGAATTATAGGGGGTGCCATTTACAGAAGGCAGACCACATATCTCCACCCATTGTAGTATCATAATGTCAACTCATGTCTCGAGTTACATTAAGAGTGTTATGGAGGCTGTGCCCTAAAGTAGTAAATGTCCTACACAACAAACTACCTGATAGAAGACTGAAGACAGGGACACAGAGCTGCAGAATACAAGAGACAAGTAGTGTAGGATTGGGTCGCCCCAATGGGCCACCAGTAACCAACCCCAGGGCCCCACTTTTCAGCTGATAATGTGACATTATCCTCAAACACAAATTTATGTAACAAACTGGGTAGATTGTTACATGAATAAGATGCCGCCTTTATCTGTACATAGTGATTTAAGTATATATTGCCAAGTACTGCTCATACAAGAGGGTAGTGGCTCAGTCTCTTGCACAGTGACCCACCAGAGGATTTTCCTGTTCTCCTGTGGGCCAGTCAAAGCCTGTGTATAATGTGTAATGTATGTAAATGTAATACTTCGTGTTTGTAGTGGTGATCTGTCCAGCTACATACTGTAGGGACAGACATACTTAAAGCTTGGGACTGGCCCATAGTGTGAGGGGAAAGCCCTAGTAAAACAGGACTACTTTCTAATAGTCAGATAGCAAAGTACAGTATAGCGGGCAGCCATCATTCAAGGCAGTGGAAGGCCTTACTGAAATCTCTTGCTGCCATTCCTGCAACGTGCCAATAATGTCCGTAAAGCGCAGTGGAATTAATAGCGCTATATAAATGAGTAAAATAAATCTGAAGCCTTAGGCTATGTGCACATGTTGCGTAAGTGCTCAGTAATTTTGCGAAGCATTTGCGCAACTACCCGCCGGGGGTAAAACGCATACATAATTAGTATGCATTTTCCCGCAAAACACAAGCATTTTGCAAGTTTTTTTTAGCTTGCAGAATGCTAGCGTTTTCCAAGCGATCTGTAGCATCGCTTGGAAAACCTATTGACAGGTTGATCACACTTGTCAAGCATAGTGCTGACAAGTGTGAACAACTGTTTAATAATGAGTAATGTCAAAAAAAAAAAAAAAATATTGATATTCTCACCTTCCGGCGGCACCCAGGGTCTGCCTGCTCCTCAGCGACGCTGCCGGCAAGTTCCCTTCCCAGGGATACATTGCGAGAATGACCTTTGCAACGTCACAAAGGTCATTCTCGCAATGCATCCCTGGAAACGGAAGATGCTGGCAACATGGCTGAGAAGCGGGAAGGCTCCAGGGGTCGCCGGAAGGTGAGAATATCAATATTTTTTATTTTAATTCTATTTTTTACAGGGATATGGTACCCAGGGCCTGGAGGAGAGTCTAGAAAGACGTGCCGCATGTGCGTATACGCAAGTCTGCTACCTACGTGTTTGAACGCATAGTGGACATGGGATTTCATAAATCCGCAGCAAATACTTCACATGGAAACATATCATTAGGGCTCGTTCACACAACTGTATTTTTGGCCTGAGTGCTGAGTGTTAGGAAAAATAAAATAAATAAAAAAATCACATTTAATACTTTCTTCCATAAATCAGATGAGACTCGAACATAGAAGTCCAAAAGAGCAAAAAAAAAAAAAATACTGTGGTGCCCCAAATACTGCACTGGATACCTCATGAATGCTAGGTTCTGGGATTAATGTGACATCAGGATGTATACTCTCGCCTTTATTCCCTTCCCTTGCAGCCGCGTGTAAGGTCATGTCGTATAATATACATTGAGTTGAGAATATTACATCCTGTACTCATATATACGTTGAGAATTTGGCAAATTTTTTACCTCAGTATTTGTTTTCCAAAAACTTTTTAGAGTTTTATATAACAATGGGAAGGGAAAGAAGGGAAGGGGCAGGGAGGGTAAAGACAGAAAGGGAAAAGGGACCATGTGGTCCTTGAAACCCATAGGATAGAAAGCAACAAGTTAACTTTTACAAACATCTCAATAACTCAAAATCAACAAAGGCATTGAATACAAATAGATTAAAAAAAAACAAAAAAAAAACAAAACAGTAAGGTAATGCTGTATAATACCTTTGGTAAGCATTAAGGGAATAGAGTAATCCATCTGGACCATTTTATGGTATATTTGTCAAACTTATTATTCACCTGAGCTATTTTTTGTTCCAAAGCTTTATGGAGGGTAATTTTTTTGATAATGTCTTGGATTTTGGGGGGATCTGGTCTTTTCCAATTAAAGGCGATGGAGTTTTTAGTGACTAGTAAGATGTGGATCACTAAAGGAATAGAGAAATGCTCAATGTAGTCTGAGTTTAATGATAAGAGGGCTAGTTGAGATGACAGAGTAATGGGTTTGGGAAGTAGTGAATTGATTAAGGCTGATATGTCATTCCAAAGGGGTTTGATTAGAGGGCAGTTCCAGAATATATGAAATAAGTTACCATATTGGCCGCATCCCCTCCAGCAAGTTGACGGATTTTCCGGATTTATCTTGCAAAGTCTAGCTGGAGTATAGTACCATCTAGTCAACATTTTGTGATGGGCCTCCTGAAGAGACATGGAGATAGTGGCGGCATAGGAAATGGAGCAAGCCTGTTCCCAATCTGCTGACTCTGGGGCTATATGAAGTTCTTTCTCCCATCTCAGCAGATTATGGGATCTGACAAACACTTGGCTTTTATTTAACCACATGTATATATATGAGGTGCGCCAAAAAATATTATGGTTTATGTTGATTATGAGGTTAGCTGAGGGTTCTGATAAGTTTGGCTTGGTTGAAAGAAATTTTTCAATTAGGTCTTTAAGTATAATGTACTGACAGAATGAAGAAGATGAGACATTGAATCTCTCTTTTATTAGGGTGAAAGGGATGTGGATGTTTTCATTATAAAAGTCTTTAACTTTTTTAACGCCATGTGTTGCCCAAATGGAATCAATATCTTGATTGTAAAGGGTGCAAATCAATTGGAGTGGGAGATTTTTAAGGAAAGTAAATTTGTTTGAGCCCCGTTTTTGTTTGGAAAGTAATTTCCAGGCGTCCAACGTAGCACTAAATATGGGGTGGGAAAGAGAGGGTGTTTTTTTAAGTAGGATTTCATCTAGGATTAGGCGATAAGGTGGGATATTTTTATTAAGGAATCGTTCCAGCTCACACCAAGCTGGGGGATCTGGAAGGGGCCACCAGAATAGACACTGTTTGATTAGAAAGGACTGGTAATATGCCGAGATGTTAGGTAAGCCTTCACCACCAAATCTTTTGTTATTATAAAGGATATTGGTGGCAATCCTCGCCTTTCTATTGCCCCATATAAAGTTATTGGTGCGGGTTTGTAAACTTGTTAGGCAAGGGACTGAGATCGGTAATGGCAATGATCGAAATACATACAGGATTTTTGGGAGGATGTAGGATTTAAAAGTGATAATCCTCCCCCACCATGAGAGGCCTTTGTCTCCAAATGAGGACATGTCTTTGGAAATAGATTTGTTAAGAGAGGCTAAATTAACCGGCATCAGGGAGGAGATAGAACTAGAAAATTTCAAGCCCAGATAGGTTATGTAGTCATATGACCAAGACCAGGGTGTTATTTGTTTAATGTTGTTGATGAGGGAAGGGTTTAGATTTAATGGCAGGATTTTCGATTTGGATTCGTTTATCTTGAAGTAAGATACCTTGGAGAAATTTGAAAGCAAGCTTTGAATTTTCATAATTGACGTGGAGGGATTTGAAACTGTTAGGATTATGTCGTCCACAAAAAGGCTAATTCTATACTCTCTAGAGCCCGCTACAATGCCTTGAATGTCTGGGTCATCCCTTATAAGCTGAGCCAAAGGCTCTATGGCTAGGACAAAGAGGAGGGGTGAAAGTGGGCACCCCTGTCTAGTGCCATTGGAGATTTTAAAGGACGGGGACAGGTGATTATTAACGTATATCTTTGCGGTGGGGTTGTAATAAAGGGCTGAGATGCTAGACAGAATTCTTGATTGGAAGCCGAATTTATGAAGGGTTGCAAATAAGTATACCCAATTTAGGCGGTCGAATGCCTTCTCGGCATCGAGGGAGATGATACTTGCTCTAGATTTCTTAGAATTAATCAATTTTATAAGATTAATCAATCTCCTTGTGCCATCGACGGATTGCCGGTTAATAAATCCAATTTGATCATTATTTATTAGGTTAAGGAGGGAGTGATTTAATCTGTTTGCTATAGCCTTGGCGTAAATCTTAATGTCAGTGTTGATCAAGGAGATCGGCCTATAATTTTTTATATGGGAAGAGTCGGAATTGGGTTTGGGTATGAGGACAATCGTAGCTTCTAGCATCTCTTTTGGGAAGTTTCCGGAATCTGAGGCGGAGTTAAAAATTTTTGTTAGGTGCGGAGCCAGGAGGTTACTAAAAGTTTTATAATAGTCATTCGTGAAGCCGTCTGGACCAGGGGCTTTGAAGGGTTTTAGGTGCTTGATGGTATCTAAAATTTCTTTTTCTGTGAAAGGGGAGGAAAGGGAGTCCAAAGTGTCTGTCCAATTTAGGTAGGTTAGTTGAATCCAAAAAGCATTGGATGTTTGCCTGATTTGGTTGAGATTGGGGTGAATCTTGGTTAATGTTATAGAGGTTATAAAAGAATTGGGCAAAAGAGTTTGCTATGTCCTGGGGGTGAGCTAAGAGGGTACCATTGGGGAAGATATGGCATCAATCCTGTGTTTACGTCTGAGGTATTTAAGTCTATTTGTCATATATGAGGACGGGCGGTTTAGGTTGGAATACTGTTTAAAGTTAGAAGATTTAATTGCGGAGTCGTAAAATGAAAAAAATCAATGTTCTGAGCTCTAGTCGAAGTCCAGAGAGCTCCGATTGTAAAATGGGACAGGGGCTGGACATATTGGCGAGAGACATTTCTTTAGTTCTGATTAGACTTTGTAGATTTGAGATTTTTTCTCTGTTGACTTTTTTAATCTTTGAGGATATTTGGATAAATATACCTCGCAGAACTGCCTTGTGGGCGTTCCAACATGAATAGGGGCTAGAAAGGTTGGCACCATTTTCTTCGAAGTAGTTGGAGATGGCCAATGAAATTTCTGATTTTATACTCGGATTGTGGAAGAGGGAGGAATTGCACTTCCATAAGAACTGCCAATTGGAAGCTGGGCCGTCTAAAAATTCTGCGATAACTGGGGCATGGTCGGAGACCGTCTTGGGAAGGATGGATATTGAGGTGCATTTTGGGAGGGAGAAAATATCTGTTAGGATCAAGTCTATCCTGGAAGCCGAGTGGTGGGGACCAGAGAAGTGAGTATGTTCTAATGAGGTGGAGTTCAGGCAGCGGAAGATGTCAAATAATTCATAGGAATATAGCCACTTGTTAAGTGTTTCCGATTGGGATCTGTTTGGGGATGAGGAATCCATTAGGTGATTGGGGACCATGTTGAAGTCACCTGAAAGAATTAGTGAACCTTTTCTAACTTTATTAATTTTTTTATTGAGCTTATTTAGGAATTTAATTTGTCTTTTTACCGGGACATATGTATTGACTATTGTGTACTCTGAGTTATTTATTTTACATATTAAAATGTGATAGTGTCCTGCTTCGTCCTTAACTTCATCTATATAGTCAAATGAAACTGAATTCCTTATAAGGGTGAATACTCCTGCTTTTTTTTTTGGACCAGAGGATTCATAAGCAAAAGGAAAATTTTTATGTCCGAAATTGGGGTGGGAGTTGGATTTAAACTTTGTCTCTTGGAGACATACAATATCAGAGCGTATCTTGTTGATCTCATTGCGAATAGTAAAGCGTTTTCTAGGGCTGTTGAGACCTCTAACATTATATGTGACCAAATTGAGCTTCATGATAGGTAAAAACTATCCCAGGGAAACAAGATCAGGAAAAAATGAAAAAGGGAAACAAAAAACAATAAAAAGCCAATGTAGGCACAAGTTAACTTATGGTTAGTAAAGAACAGTTAGAACCGTGAGTGTGAGACCAAGGTAATGTAAATGCAATTATAAACTTAAAATAGAAAAGTATTGGAACCAACTTAGTAGTTGTTCCAAGGGCCACTAGAAGGAGGCCGCTTTAACGGACTCTACTTGAACTTGGGGGGAAGTTCGTGTAAGAGCACACCATGAGACATCCTCAAACATGCTGAGGAAGGTGTTTTAGAGGACCAACAAACAGGGAGAAAGAACTGAAGATCTATATTAAACAAGTCAAACAGAAAGTCACTGAAGAGACCGAAGCCTGCAGAGAGAAAAAAGATTAACATCATGCAAAACCAAAAAACAAAGGGTTACCCACAATTGTTTCCATATGAGACGACCAGTCAAGTAGTGGGTCTTGCGTCAGCGAAGAAAGCAGGTTTGACCTTTTGCTTTATGTGTAAGGATTTAAGGAATTTACCGCCTTCCTCCGGGGTGAGCAGGACTGAAGTCTTTCCATTATGATGTACCAGGAGTTTCAGGGGAAGCCCCACTTATACTGGATGTTATTGTCTCTTAGTGGAGTAGTGATTTCCTTGAAAGCTTTTCTACCATCAATGGTGGCTTTGGAGAGGTCTGCATAAAATTTCAGATGAGAATAAGGGTCCGGAAATCCGCCATTGTTTCTCACTTTAGCCTGGAGAATATCCTTAATGTGGAAAAAGTGGATCCGTAGAATAGTGTCCCTCGGGGAATCCTTAGGAATATGAGGAGGCTTTGGCAACCTGTGTATACGGTCAACAATTAGGTCATGGGCGGACAGAGTAGGATTGATTTTTTTGAAGACTTTCCTGACATAGTCTTCGAGGTTGCCAGGTGATATTGATTCAGGGATGCCCCTTATCTTAATATTATTGCGCCTGGACCTGTCTTCCAGGTCAGCCAATTTATGCTTCATTTGGAGCAATTCCGCTTTAATCTGGAAATTTTCCTTTTGAATATCCTCTGATTTCTCTTCTATGGAGACTATTCTAGTCTCATGATTGTCCAGCTTGTTATTAAATGACTCAAAAGTTTCCTTGAACACCTGCATTTGAGAGTCCAATGTGAGTTTGAGGCTATTATTAATTTTCTCTGCGAGAGTGAACATATAAGACTATAGTTTCTTGACCCTATTTAATGGGGGCATTGCTATCAAGGTTGTCTAATTTGGGCCTGGACTTTTCAGGACTTGGGTTTGGGGAAGACCATGAATTTTTTGAGCTGTCTTTTTCATGGACATCTTGTGAGGCAGAGTGGTCCCTCCAATCCCCTGGAGTTTTCCTTTTAGTGGAGACCGAGGTATCCATATCACTAGAATTTCTGATGGCGGACCTGGACTTTTCCGGACTTAGTAATTTAATAGAGTCCGAGGAGGAGTGGCGATCCAGTCCTCTTTCTCTGTCAGCCCTGACAGGGATAGATGAGGTGAAAGGAGTGGACTTGGTTTGTTTATATTTTGTTTGTTTGTATTGGCTCATTTTGTTGGTATATATGGCAACAGAAGGGGAGGGTTCTGAGTTAATATGTATTAACTATATAACTCCCAATTAGCAAGAAAGTCAGAGCCACCAGGTAAAGTCACGAAAATGTCAAAGAGCAAAGTTTACTGAAGAATCGCATATGTAATTGCCAGCTAAGAGGTAAAAGGGGTTTCAGTATAATTGACGCTTGTGAGTATATACCAGATACCCTCTTGGGGTATATAAGATTTTCTAAGACCTCTGAGTTGCGCTTACCTCAGTATTTGTAAGACAAAATCAGGAGTGGAACAATCAGAGGGAAAGTATCCCCTTCACCCCCAAGGTTGGTTTGCACGTTAATGACCGGGCCAATTTTTACAATTCTGACCACTGTCTCTTTATGAGGTTATAAACTCTGGAACGCTTCAACGGATCTTCGCGATTCTGAGATTGTTTTCTCGTGACATATTGTACTTCATGATAGTGGTAAAATTTCTTCTATATAACGTGCGTTTATTATTGAAAAAACGCAAATATGGCGAAAATTTTGAAAATTTTGCAATTTTCAAACTTTGAATTTTTATTCCCTTAAAACAGAGAAATTTGTCACACAAAATAGTTAAGAAATAACATTTCCCACATGTCTACTTTACATCAGCACAATTTTGGAACCAAAATTTTTTTTTGTTAGGAAATATAAAAGTTAAAAGTTGATCAGCGATTTCTCATTTTTACAACAAAATTTACAAAGCCATTTTTTTTTTAGGGACCACTTCATATTTGCAGTCACTTTGAGGGGTCTATATAGCAGAAAATACCCAAAAGTGACACCATTCTAAAAACTGCACCCCTCAAGGTACTCAAAACCACATTCAAGAATTTTTTTTCACAAGAGTAAAAGACAAAAATGGACAGATAAAGTTGTTGTGCAATTTCTCCTGAATACGCCAATACCCCATATGTGGGGGAAAACCACTGTTTGAGCACATGGCAGAGCTTGGAATGCAAGGAGCACCGTTTGACTTTTTCAAACTAAAATTGGCTGGAATTGAGATTGGACGCCATGTCGCGCTTGGAGAGCCCCTGATGCGCCTAAACAGTGGAAACCCCCCACAAGTGACACCATTTTGGAAACTAGACCCCCTAAGGAACTTATCTAGATCTGTTGTGAGCACTTTGAACCCCCAAGTGTTTCACAAAAGTTTATAATGCCTGGGTGTGAAGAAAAAAAAAAAAAATTTCCACAAAAATGACTTTTTAGTCCCAAATTTTTGATTTATCCCAAGGAAATTGGACCCCAAAAGTTGTTGTCCAATTTGTCCCGAGTACGCTGATACCCCATATGTGGGGGGAGGGGGAAACTGGGCACACGGCAGGGCTTGGAAAGGAAGTAGTAACGTTTTGGAAAGCAGATGTTGATGAGGGTCATGTTCCGTTTGCAGTGACCCAGATGAGCCTAAACCGTGGACACCCCCCACAAGTGACCCCATTTTGGAAACTAGACCCCTAAGGAACTTATCTTGATCTTTCGTGAGCACTTTCAACCCCCAAGTGCTTCACACAAGTTTATAATGCCCGGGCATGAAAATAAAAAATCCTATTTTTTTCCCACAAAAATTATCTTTTAGTCACTAATTTTTTTTATTTTCCCAAGGGTAACAGGTGAAATTGGACCACAAAAGTTGTTGTCCAATTTGTCCTGAGTACGCTGATGCCCCATATGTGGGGGGGAACCACTGTTTGGGCGCACGTCAGAGCTCGGAATGGAAGGAGCACCATTTGACTTTTTCCAACCAAAATTGGCTGGAATTGAGATTGGACGCCATGTTGCATTTGAAGAGCCCTGATGTGCCTAAACAGTGGAAACCCCCACAAGTGACCCCATTTGGGAAACTAGACCCCCTAAGGAACTTTTCTAGATCTTTGGTGAGCAATTTGAACCCCCAAGTGCTTCACACAAGTTTATAACGTAGAGCCGTAAAATTTAAAAATCATATTTTTTCCACAAAAATTATCTTTTCACACAATTTTTATTTTCCCAAGGGTACCAAGACTCCAAAAGTTATTGTGCAATTTGTCCTGAGTACGCGGATACCCCATATGTGTGGGTAAACCATTGTTTGAGTGCATGGCAGAGTTTGGAAAGGAAGGAGCGCAGAATTGGATGGATGCCATGTCGTGTTTGCAGAGCTCCTGATCTGCCTAAACAGTGGAAACCGCCGACAAATGACACCATTTTGGAAACTATGAAAAAAATAACCGTGTGCACAACCAAGAAGGTGCCAGAGTAGGTTCCCAAACCGTATCTAATAGAAAATGAACTCGGCACTCAACTTTAGTATAGTGAGAATAAAGATTTTTATTCACAGTAGTAACACGAAACGTTTCGGTCCTATATCATGGACCTTCATCAGTCACAGATACTACTGGGAAGGGGGTTGATCCACATAGGGAAGAAAGAAAGGGCTGGATATAGCCTGTGTTGGTGGGGTGAGATGAGGAAGAGGACAATGCCTCTATTGCACTAGTAACCTGTTGTGAAGGAGTCCGGTAGTGAGGATAGGTCTCTGCATTGGACGAATCTTTATTCTCACTATACTAAAGTTGAGTGCCGAGTTCATTTTCTACCATTTTGGAAACTAGACCCCACAAGGAACTTATCTAGATGCAGGGTGGATTGATTTAAATAAAATGATTTTTTTCTATTTAAATCAGATCGATTTAAATCGTGATTTTAATCATGATTTAAATCACTGATTTAAATCAAAAGATTTTTTTAATATAAATCACAATTAAAATCTAAAACTTTCAATCATTGTTCAATTAACTCCACACTTCTAGCTTGGTTTCACTTTCTGTAGCTTGGTTTCAGTTTCTTTTTCCATTCAGTTGACATGCCCAAACTTGTTGGATAGTCAGTCAGCAGTACTTGGCTGTAGTAACAATCAAACTTCAGAAGTGATCTGCGTGAGCCATGGCAGGTCGTAAGAGAGACTCTATTTGGGTTCAATTTGTTGAGATGCCAGCAGAGCTTGGAAAGAAAGGTGGGAGAGCAAAGTGCAAATACTGTCAAAAGGATATCCAAGGACTTGTTTGCCGTTTGAAATCACATTATGAAAACTGCAACCAGAAGGGAAATGAAGATGTTGATAGTGATACAACTAATGTCAATGAACCCCCACAGCTTCTTATGCACCAGGACCCTAGCACTAGTGGTAAGTCTGGCAATTACAACCTATTTTAACAGACGTTTTACTGGGATGGTTAAAGTCTATGAAAAGAAAAATTTCTAGCACTAGTTCTGGAGTATAGAATTTAAATTTATGTTAAGGCAATATTTCACAGAAGATTAACGTTAAGTAAAAATAAAAGAGTGTGTATACGCCTATTTTTTTTTTTATTGTAGGCTACAATTCACTTTTGAAGTCTGCCAAATTGACCATTTTTTTAAAAAAACATTTTTAAAACTTTTGTGACATAATTTTTTTCAGTTGCTCTGATATTACTAGTATTACAGCAACTTCACCGGAAACTTGAGTAGCATAACTTTTGAGACAGCCCTTATAGGACGAGGACCATTACATTGTTCAAAAAGTTTGTTTCAAAATATTTTCGTTATATTTCTTCAAATACGCAGTCGAATTATATTTTTAATTACTGTGCTTTCAGGGTCAAATATGGCTTGTGCTGCACGTGACAATCAATATCTGGGTACAACTTCAACAAAGCAGCCCAACAAAAAACTTTGCGTGCAAAGTGTAGAAAAATTCCTCTTAAAGACTACGACGAGCCAGAAAGAACATTTTGATGAATTAATTGCTAAATTCATATTTGCAACCAATTCTTCTTTCCGACTAGTTGAACACCCATTGTTTGTACAAATGATCGAAGGAATAAGACCAGGCTACAAACCACCAAGTAGATTTGATATCTCAGGAAAACATCTTCAGGCTGTATACGACAAAGAAAGAGCGGCTTGTACAAAATATTTGAAAGACAAAGTTGTTAACATGAGCTTGGATGGTTGGAGCAACATCCACAACGACCCCATAATTTGCACTTGTGTCACAACAGAAGATGGTGAAACTTACCTTACAGACACAATCGACACATCTGGAAATTCACATACTGCTGAATATTTACTTGAAATTGCTAAGAACTCAATTCACCAATGCCAAGAACAGTTTGGATGTAAAGTAAGGAGCTTAGTTACTGATAACGCAAGCAATGTGGCAAAAATGCGAGCGGAACTGGCACATGAGGATGACACAAATGTCATTACATACGGTTGTTCTGCCCATTTGTTGCATCTTTTGGCAAAAGACCTGCATATTTCGGGTGTCAAGGAACATGTTGTAGAAATTGTTAAATATTTCCGCAATAATCATTTTGCACATGCAACCTATAAGGAAATGGGAGGACTGAAGTTGGTTCTACCACAAGATGTTAGATGGAATACCTTGGCTGAATGCTTGGAACTGTTTATTAACAACTGGTCAAAATTAGTGTCCATTTGCGAAACACATCGGGATAAAATTGATGATAATATACGAAGCAAGTATTAAATCTTGGTGTGAAGAGAAATGCCGAGGACCTTTTGGAAAGGTTAAAGCCAATATCTATTGCGTTGGATAAAATGCAGAAAGATACTGCAACCATAGCTGATGCCACAGAAGTTTGGAAAGATTTAGAAGGTTCGCTAGATCGCTTGAACCTCTCAAACAATATAAAGGTTGCAATACACCACCGCAAGGACCAAGCATTAAAAGAAGAACACTATTTAGCCAATATCTTGCATCCCATCTACAGAGGGAAAAAACTATCTGAGGCGGAAATCAACTCTGCAATGGAGTGGCTCGCCAATACTAACCATGACATTGTGGCAACTGTGCTGAAATTGAAGTGTGAATCTGTACCATTTCAAAAATACATGTTTGCAGATAACGTCGTTAATGAACTAAAACCACTGGACTGGTGGAAGTCGCAATCACTTGTTCTTCCAGCGAAGATAATAAATGTAGCTACTCAGCTACTGACTGCATCGGCTTCATCGGCAGGAGTAGAGAGATTGTTTTCTTCATTTGGTTTTGTGCACACAACACCAGTCCGAAACCGCTTAGGAACTGCTAAAGCAGGACAACTAGTTTTCCTATTAAAAGTCCTAAATAAACAGTAGGCTTAAAGGACTGATGTATTCACTGAAGATGTTTGCTTACTTCAAACGTTAGAGATAGGCTATTGTTAAAAAGTACTTACTCTCTGCAGTTCAATTCTGATTGTTTAATAGTGCAAATAAAAATTATTAGGTTTCATAATCATCAACTGTTTTAATATTTTTATTTGTGTAAAATAATTTGATTTGCAAAAAGACAAAGTTTTGCTTGTGTACAACTTGATTAAAAAATCCTATTTAAATCAAAAAAATCCGATTTAAATAAAAAAAAAATCCTATTTAAATCAAAAAAATCCGATTTATTTGATTTTTTTAAAAAATCATGATTTTTATCCACCCTGTCTAGATGTGTGTTGAGAACTTTGAACCCCGAAGTGCTTCACAGAAGTTTATAACGTACAGCCGTAAAAACTAAAAAATCATTTTTTTTTACAAAAATGATATTTTCGCCCCCAATATTTTATTTTCACAAGGGTACCAGGAGAAATTGGACCCCAAAAGTTGTTGTCCAATTTGACCTAAGTACGCTGATACCCAATATGTGGGAGAAAACTACCCCCCACAAGTGACCCCATTTTGGAAAATAGACCCCACAAGGAACTTATCTAGATGTGTGGTGAGCGCTATGAAGCCCCAAGTGCTTCACAGAAGTTTATAACGTACAGCCGTAAAAACTAAAAAATCATTTTTTTTTTACAAAAATGATATTTTCGCCCCCAGTTTTTTATTTTCCCAAGGGTAACAGAAGAAATTGGACAAATTGCGCAATAACTCTGGGGTCCAGAGTACGCTGATACCCCATATGTGGGGGTAAACTACTGTTTGGGCGCATGGCAGAGCTCAGAAGTGAAGGAGCACCGTTTGACTTTGTCAACGCAGAATTGGCTGGAATTGAGATCAGACACCATGTCACATTTCGAGAGCCCCTGATGTGCCTAAACAGCGGAAACCCCCCCAATTCTAACTCCAACCCTAACCCTAGTCCCAACCCTAACCACAAACCTAACCCTAACACACCCCTAACCCTAATCCCAACCCTAACCCTAACTTTAGCCGCAACCCTAATCCTAATGGGAAAATGGAAATAAATACATTTTTTTAATTTTATTATTTTTCCCTAACTAAGGGGGTGACAAAGGGGGTTTTGATTTACTATTTATAGCAGGTTTTTATGATTGGCAGCTGTCACGCTAAAAGACGTTTTTTATTGCAAAAAATAGTTTTTGCATCACCACATTTTGAGAGCTATAATTTTTGCATATTTTGACCCACAGAGTCATGTGAGGTCTTATTTTTTGCGGTACGAGTTGACGTTTTTATTGGTACCATTTTTGAGCAGGTGACATTTTTTGATCGCTTTTTATTTCGATTTTTGGGAGGTTAGAAAAAACAAAAATCAGCAATTCATGAATTTCTTTTGGGGGAGGCGTTTATACCGTTCCGCCTTTGGTAAAAATGATAATGCAGTTTTATTCTTCGGGTTAGTACAATTACGGCGATACCTCATTTGTATTATTTTTTTATATTTTGGCGCTTTTATAGAATAAAAACAATTTTATATAAAAAATTATTATTTTTGCATCGCTTTATTCTGTGAGCTATAACTATTTTTTTCGCTGATGATGCTGTATGGCGGCTCGTTTTTTGCGGGACAAGATGACGTTTTCAGGGATACCATGATTATTTAGATCGGTCTTTTTGATCACGTGTTATTCCACTTTTTGTTCGGCGGTATGATGATAAAGCATTGAATTTTTGCGTTGTTTTTTTTTTTTTAAAGGGTTCACTAAAGGGGTTAACTAGTGGGACAGTTTTATAGGGGGGGTCGTTACGGACGCGGCGATACCAAATGTGTACTTTTGTTGTTTTTTTTTTACAGGAAAAAATGAATTTTTTGGGGAATATTTTTTTTTTTTCATTTTGAAATAAATTTTAAAACATGTTTATTTTTATTTTTTTCACTTTTTTACTTTGTCCCAGGGTGGGACATCACTGTAAAATGTCAGATCGCTGGTGTGACAGTGTGCACAGCACTCTGTCACACCAGCGCTCGCTCTGGCACTGCTGCAGGCTTCTCAGTGCCTGCTCTCCCTGCAGGACCCGGTGGCCATCTTGGATCCGGGTCCTTGGAGGGAGAAAGGCCTCAGAACAGCGCGATCACATCGCACTGTTCTGAGGGTCTCAGGGGAGCGTGCAGGGAGCCCCCTCAATGTGCGATGCTCCCCTGTGCCCCTGGTACACCGCGATCATGTTTGATCGCGGTGTGCCAGGGGTTAATGTGCCGGGAGCGGTCCGTGACCGCTCCTGATACACTGTCCCGGGTGTCAGCTGTCATAATCAGCTGACACCCGACGGCGATTAGCTGCGCTCCCCCCTGGGAGCGCAGCTGATCGCCTATGACGTACTATCCCATCCATGGGCAGATTGGCACGGGTTTCATGGACGGGATAGTACGTCTGATGTCAGAGAGGGGCTATAATAGAAACACGTCACCACTTCTGTATTTATCACCCACTGCTGGTTTTGGCTTACAAATACTGAGGTAAAAAAAGGTCACCACACACTCAATGTGTGCACGTGGCCTAAGAGTCATTCTCATGAAGAAACCCTCTTTTTTTCCCCCATTGGAAGCTTGATGAATACCTAGGTTTAGCTTCTACAACTTATAAAGAGATGAGAGGTTATTGCATGGGATGCAGCGTCTCTCCACCCATATTCCCCAGGAAGGTTCACAAGTAAAGAATTTGGTTTCAAATTACTGAATTTGAAAATCGTCAGCAGCCATGTCTGACTGAGGTGTGTGGATATCGCTAGTGTCCTCAGTATAATATCCGCATCAGCCATGTCTGACTGAGGTGTGTGGATATCACTAGTGTCCACAGTATAATATCCGCAGCAGCCATGTCTGCACTAAGGTGTGTGGATATCGCTAGTGTCCTCAGTATAATATCCGCATCAGCCATGTCTGACTGAGGTGTGTGTATATCACTAGTGTCCACAGTATAATATCCGCAGCAGCCATGTCTGCACTGAGGTGTGTGGATATCGCTAGTATCCACATTATAATATCCGCAGCAGTCATGTCTGCACTGAGGTGTGTGGATATCACTAGTGTCCACAATATAATATCCGCAGCAGTCATATCTGCACTGAGGTGTGTGGATATCACTAGTGTCCACTGTATAATATCCACAGCAGTCATATCTGCACTGAGGTGTGTGGATATCACTAGTGTCCACAGTATAATATCCGCAGCAGTCATGTCTGCACTGAGATGTGTGGATATCGCTAGTGTCCACAGTATAATATCCGCAGCAGTCATATCTGCACTGAGGTGTGTGGATATCGCTAGTATCCACAGTATAATATACGCATCAGCCATGTCTGCACTGAAGTGTGTGGATATCACTAGTGTCCACAGTATAATATCCGCAGCAGCCATGTCTGCACTGAGGTGTGTGGATATCGCTAGTGTCCACAGTATAATATCCGCATCAGCCATGTCTGCACTGAGGGGTGTGGATATCACTAGTGTCCACAGTATAATATCCGCAGCAGTCATGTCTGCACTGAGATGTGTGGATATCACTAGTGTCCACAGTATAATATCCGCAGCAGCCATGTATGCACTGAGGTGTGTGGATATCGCTAGTGTCCACAGTATAATATCCACAGCAGCCATGTCTGCACTGAGGTGTGTGGATATCACTAGTGTCCACAGTATAATATACGCAGCAGTCATGTCTGCACTGAGGTGTGTGGATATCGCTAGTGTCCACAGTATAATATCCGCAGCAGCCATGTCTACACTGAGGTGTGTGGATATCGCTAGTGTCCACAGTATAATATCCGCAGCAGTCATGTCTGCACTGAGATGTGTGGATATCACTAGTGTCCACTGTATAATATCCGCAGCAGTCATGTCTGCACTGAAGTGTGTGGATATCGCTAGTGTCTACAGTATAATATCCGCAGCAGCCATGTCTGACCTGAGGTGTGTGGATATCACTAGTGTCCACAGTATAGTATCCGCAGCAGTCATGTCTGCACTGAGATGTGTGGATATCGCTAGTGTCCACAGTATAATATCAGCAGCAGTCATGTCTGCACTGAGGTGTGTGGATATCGCTAGTGTCCACAGTATAATATCCGCAGCAGCCATGTCTGCGCTGAGGTGTGTGGATATCGCTAGTGTCCACAGTATAATATCCGCAGCAGTCATGTCTGCACTGAGATGTGTGAATATCGCTAGTGTCCACAGTATACTATCAGCAGCAGTCATGTCTGCACTGAGGTGTGTGGATATCGCTAGTGTCCACAGTATAATATCCGCATCAGCCATGTCTGACTGAGGTGTGTGGATATCACTAGTGACCACAGTATAATATCCGCAGCAGCCATGTCTGCACTGAGGTGTGTGGATATCGCTAGTGTCTACAGTATAATATCCGCAGCAGCCATGTCTGCACTGAGGTGTGTGGATATCGTCAGTTTCCACAGTATAATATCCGCAGCAGCCATGTCTGCGCTGAGGTGTGTGGATATCGCTAGTGTCCACAGTATAGTATCCGCAGCAGTCATGTCTGCACTGAGATGTGTGGATATCGCTAGTGTCCACAGTATAATATCAGCAGCAGTCATGTCTGCACTGAGGTGTGTGGATATCGCTAGTGTCCACAGTATAATATCCGCAGCAGCCATGTCTGCACTGAGGTGTGTGGATATCGCTAGTGTACGCAGTATAATATCCGCAGCAGCCATGTCTGCACTGAGGTGTGTGGATATCGCTAGTGTCCACAGTATACTATCAGCAGCAGTCATGTCTGCACTGAGGTGTGTGGATATCGCTAGTGTCCACAGTATAATATCCGCAGCAGTCATGTCTGCACTGAGATGTGTGAATATCGCTAGTGTCCACAGTATACTATCAGCAGCAGTCATGTCTGCACTGAGGTGTGTGGATATCGCTAGTGTCCACAGTATAATATCCGCAGCAGCCATGTCTGCACTGAGGTGTGTGGATATCACTAGTGTCCACAGTATAATATCCGTAGCAGTCATGTCTGCACTGAGGTGTGTGGATATCACTAGTGTCCACAGTATAATATCCGCAGCAGCCATGTCTGCACTGAGGTGTGTGGATATCGCTAGTGTCCACAGTATAATATCCGCAGCAGCCATGTCTGCGCTGAGGTGTGTGGATATCGCTAGTGTCCACAGTATAATATCCGCAGCAGTCATGTCATGTCTGCACTGAGATGTGTGAATATCGCTAGTGTCCACAGTATACTATCAGCAGCAGTCATGTCTGCACTGAGGTGTGTGGATATCGCTAGTGTCCACAGTATAATATCCGCAGCAGCCATGTCTGCACTGAGGTGTGTGGATATCGCTAGTGTCCACAGTATAATATCCGCAGCAGCCATGTCTGCGCTGAGGTGTGTGGATATCGCTAGTGTCCACAGTATAATATCCGCAGCAGTCATGTCTGCACTGAGATGTGTGAATATCGCTAGTGTCCACAGTATACTATCAGCAGCAGTCATGTCTGCACTGAGGTGTGTGGATATCGCTAGTGTCCACAGTATAATATCCGCAGCAGCCATGTCTGCACTGAGGTGTGTGGATATCGCTAGTGTCCACAGTATAATATCTGCAGCAGTCATGTCTGCACTGAGGTGTGTGGATATCACTAGTGTCCACTGTATAATATCCGCAGCAGCCATGTCTGCACTGAGGTGTGTGGATATCGCTAGTGTCCACAGTATAATATCCGCAGCAGTCATGTCTGCACTGAGGTGTGTGGATATCGCTAGGTCCACAGTATATTATCCGCAGCAGTCATGTCTGCACTGAGGTGTGTGGATATCGCTAGTGTCCACAGTATAATATCCGCAGCAGTCATGTCTGCACTGAGGTGTGTGGATATCGCTAGTGTCCACAGTATAATATCCGCTAGCAGCATGTCTGCCTGAGATGTGTGGATATCGCTAGTGTCACAGTATAATATCCGAGCAGTCATGTCTGCACTGAGGTGTGTGGATATTGCTAGTGTCACCAGTATAATATCCGCAGCAGTCATGTCTGCACTGAGGTGTGTGGATATCCTAGTGTCCACAGTATAATATCCGCACAGTCATGTCTGCACTGAGGTGTGTGGATATCGCTAGTGTCCACAGTATAATATCCGCATCAGTCCATGTCTGCACTGAGGTGTGTGGATATCGCTAGTGTTCACAGTATAATATCCCAGCTGCCATGTCTGCACTGAGGTGTGTGGATATCGCTAGTGTCACAGTATAATATCCGCAGCAGCCATGTCTGCACTGAGGTGTGTGGATATCGCTAGTGTCCACAGTATAATATCCACAGCAGCCATGTCTGCACTGAGATGTGTGTGGATATCGCTAGTGTCCACTGTATAATATCCACAGCAGCCATGTCTGCACTGAGATGTGTGTGGATATCGCTAGTGTCCACAGTATAATATCCGCAGCAGCCATGTCTGCACTGAGGTGTGTGGATATCGCTAGTGTCACAGTATAATATCCGCAGCAGTCATGTCTGCACTGAGGTGTGTGGATATCTAGTGTTCACAGTATAATATCCGCAGCAGCCATGTCTGCACTGAGGTGTGTGGATATCACTAGTGTCCACAGTATAATATCCGCAGCAGTCATGTCTGCACTGAGGTGTGTGGATATCGCTAGTGTCCACAGTATAATATCCCATCAGTCATGTCTGCACTGAGGTGTGTGGATATCGCTAGTGTCCACAGTATAATATCCACAGCTGCCATGTCTGCACTGAGGTGTGTGGATATCGCTAGTGCCCACAGTATAATATCCGCAGCAGCCATGTCTGTACTGAGGTGTGTGGATATCGCTAGTGTCTACAGTATAATATCCACAGCAGCCATGTCTGCACTGAGGTGTGTGGATATCGCTAGTGTCTACAGTATAAAAAAAATCAGTATAGAAAATCTGTAGCTGACCTGACCCTTGTAAACGCACCTGAGCTGTATTAGACTCTGTTTACATGTATGGTTTTTTTTGCGGCTTTATTATGCAAATTTGCAGCTGCATTTCACAGTCCCAGTCTGAGTTTTCAGAAATCTCATGCGCACAGCTTGGTTTTTAATCCCTGACGATTGGGGCATCACCACCTGGCCCTGGGTCCTACTCATTCTGTCTGGGTAAGAACCTGCCCATCATGGGCTCTTCTGTTGAAGATTACTTATGTTGTGGTTCCTTACCTTGCCTCTTTCATTAGCACCTTCAGCATCACTGGATGCATGGGATTTGTGCAATACTGATGTATCATTGAATAAATAGCCTTATTGAAAAACATATCCATATATAAATTACTGCTTATTTAGTATATCAAAATAGTAGGGCATATTTGGATGGATATAAATATACGGACAATCGCAAAACTACTAATAACAATGAAAAAAGACGATCAAACAGTCCCAAAATAAAGTACAAAATATTTTATTAAACATCAATTTATAAAAAAGGAGCAGGAAGAACAGTGACAAGGGCTCATGCCATTAAGCACTAGTGGGAAGAATAGGCACACTTGAGAAAGGCACACTAGCCGAAACGCGCGTCGGGGTGGACGCACCAGGTGTCAGTCTCTTCACCTGAACAGGTATACCGGTACCCTTTATGGCACTAACTGCAAATTTTTGTGAGGTCTTATGTGTTTGGGTGGCAGATATGTCCTGGATATTTTGATGCAATTTTATGCTTATAACTATAAAATTACTATCCTGGGACATCTTGATTGTCATATACAATCCTGCAGCCATATTAACATCTTAATGACTGGTTTTGCCAATATCCATATATTTATGCAATCTCTGCACTTGCAGATTTGTGATCATTTTTCACCTATGTAATTTGGCTAATTTTTCACCTGTGTGTGTCCTATTCTTCCCACTAGTGCTTAATGGCATGAGCCCTTGTCACTGTTCTTCCTGCTCCTTTTTTATAAATTGATGTTTAATAAAATATTTTGTACTTTATTTTGGGACTGTTTGATCGTCTTTTTTCATTGTTATTTGATGTATCATTGAGTAGTTTCCCCAGGGGTCCTGTTTCTTGAAAGGTGTCATGTCACATTCTAATTTTTATGAATTATTTGAATAAAGTGAAACTTTTTTACGTCTTTTCACTGGTATACTCCTTTTTCTCCTACATCTTTCTATTCCCTTGGCGTTGGTGTGTATCTTCATTTGTGGGTAGACCACTATTTCTCCAGCTAGGACCCATGCAGACGTCTGAGTCTCACCCTGAACGCACAGACTGTCCGGTGGTGTCTTAACCCGAGAGTGACCACTACATAAATCTCTATGAGGCTTTCACGGTTGGGTCGGGAGTGCTGCGGACAGTCTGTGCATTGCTGTCTGATCGAGTTCCACGGCCGTCCACATGGGTCCTTCCTTTACATGCACAATGCATTTTTTCTGGAAGGTAAACCAGCTGAGTTTTTCCACGAGGAAGACTCTACAAGAAACTTACTTTTTTCCCCCTAAAGGCTTTTATTTTAGCATTTTATTGGGACATTTCCCGAGCGCTTTTTTCACCGCAGTTTTTTTTCTTAGCATTTCAATTTTTTTCTCGATTGAACAATGAAGAAACCACTATCATAATTTTTTCCAAGCAAAACATAGCAAGACGCTCAAAAAGATGCCCTGGTGTCTTTGAGCCTTCCCATTAACTTAGCAGCAGGGTGACTGGAGATTATTACTGCCCCGACCTGACTGCTGGGGCATGAATTACAGCCATGTTTATTAGCGCGGCCCAGAAGCCAGTGTCCATACACTACACACCAGCAACACCTGGTACAGGTCATCACAAGAGGAGAAGCAGCAGCTCACAGCCCACACACAGTGTTCTCACAACGTACCAGCCCACCGCGACATGTGAACAGTCACCAGCAGCCCAGCATATGTTACCTCCATCTACAGCACAGCCCACTGCCCAGACTCGGAACATTGTCCTCAGTGCAGCTTTATCAGGGGGTCCTGAGAGAAGGGAGGGGGTCACTACAAGTCACAGCACAGCAGAGAGGGGAATCCGCAGGACGGGAGTGAGCAGGAGGTCGGGGGAGGGGACAGCGGGAGGCTGCAGCACTATGCGGGTATACAGGACTCCACTGTGATCGCAGCCTCCCCCTCCCCCTCTCCGCACAGTCACTTACAGTGGAGGGAGATGAAGGTCATGCACAGACTAGGCAGTAATAATGAGTGCGCCGCACCTGCCTGCTCCTGGCGTCCCCGGGAGATGCCGGCCACTCACACGTGTGTACTGCTGAGCTCAGCTTCCTGCTGATCCTCTCCTCCAGAGGCCGCTGCACGGGGAGAGGTCATTTAAATCACTTCTCCCGCTGGACCTCTGGCGCCTCCTGCTGGTCGCGTAGAAGAAGACAACCTGCGCTCTGGAATGCTGAGCGGTCGACGGCGGTCACTGGTGCAACAGGATCCTAAGGCCTCTTTCACACATCCGTCTTTTTGGATCAGGCATGATCCGGCGTGTTGGTAAAAAACGGATCCGGTACCCGGATGCGTTTTTTTACCATTGACTTTCATTAGCGCCTGATGTCAGTGCGTTGTATCCGTTTTTGTCCGGATCCGGCGGAAATGTACATTCCGGCAGCCGGACACAACGCAGCATGTAAGGTTTTTTTTTTTGCCGGAGTCGCCTGATAGTGCCTGAAGCGGCGCATCAGGCGGCCGGAAACAATAGAATTCAATGAACCAGATCAGACTTGTGCTATCCGTCTAATTGATCCGGATTCTGGAAATTAAGTCGCTAACAATACTACTGTAATTTTTCTTCTTCATCTATATACCTAACCGTCATCAGCCTAATACTAATAAATCAATAACAACAACTTTTGACTCATACCTCTAAACTACTATTCTAATATCTATCTACTACTACATACTCACTACTACTACTACTAACTACTACTACTACTACTACTACTACTACTACTATACTAACTACTACTACTACTACATACATACTACTACTACTACTACTACTACTACTACACTACTACATACTACTACTACTACTACTACTACACACTACAACTACTACTACTAAACTAACTACTACTACTATACTACACTACTACTACTACTACTACTACAACTACTACTATACTATACTACAACTACTACTAACTACTACTACTACTACTACTACTACTACTACTACTACACTACTAACTACTACTACTTTCAGTGTCTCCGGCATCAAACCCTCTTTTTCTGGTTCAAAAGTTCAGTCAGATCCAGCAAAAATACGGATCCGTTGCATCATTTTTTATATTTCAGCGCCGGATCCGTCCCTTCAGTGTTCGACGATCATGCCTGATAAAATAAGACGGATGTGAAAAGGCCTAACAGTGTATGGGACAAGGATAGTGTATGGCATCTGCTCCAGTTATGGTACATGATACAGTGTATGGATCTGCTCCAGTGTATGGTACATGATACAGTGTATGGGATCTTCCCCGTGTATGGTACATGATACAGTGTATGGATCTGCTCCAGTGAGGTACATGAACAGTGTATGGGATCTTTCCGTGTATGTAATGATCAGTGTCATGGATCTGCTCCAGTGTATGGTACATGATACAGTGTATGGGATCGTCCAGTGTATGGACATGAACAGTATGGATCTTCTCCAGTGTATGGTACAGATAAGTGTATGGGATCTGCTCCAGTGTATGGTACATGATACAGTGTATGGGATCTTCTCCGTGTATGGTACATGATACAGTGTATGGGATCTGCTCCAGTGTATGGTACATGATACAGTGTATGGGATCTCTCCAGTGTATGGTACATGATACAGTGTATGGGATCTTCTCCAGTGTATGGTACATGATACAGTGTATGGGATCTCTCCAGTGTATGGTACATGATACAGTGTATGGGATCTTCTCCAGTGTATGGTACATGATACAGTGTATGGGATCTTCTCCAGTGTATGGTACATGATATAGTGTATGGGATCTGCTCCAGTGTATGGTACATGATACAGTGTATGGGATTTTCTCCAGTGTATGGTACATGATACAGTGTATGGGATCTGCTCCAGTGTATGGTACATGATACAGTGTATGGGATCTTCTCCAGTGTATGGTACATGCCCCAGTGCAGGGCCAGACTGGCCATCTGGCAAATGCCAGAAGGGCCTGTCTTGTCGTGGGCCGCCTTGTCTGCTACATTGTTAGCAGAATCTGTGTTCTCAAGACACAAGTGTCTGAAGAGTTGTGATGGAGCACAAAGTCGCTGACTCCGTCACTTACCCCAGCAGGCCACGGGTGTCATTAGAAATATCGGTCTTGTAGTAAATCTCATTTTCCTCCATTCAGGGTAATATTAGTAATATATCCCATCTGGTGCTTGGGGACGGGAACCGCATGGGCCTGTGTGGTTTCAAATGCCAGGCTGAACTTTAGCCCCAGTTGGTACCTGCCCCAGTGTATGGTACCTGCTACAGTGTATAGGACCTACTGCACTGTGCAGTACATGATAAGTGTATGTGATCTGCTCCAGTGTATGGAACCTGCGGTACATGATACAGTGCATGGGGCAAGCTTCAATGTATGCTAATATACTACAATGCATTGTACATGCTACAGTGTATGATAACTCTGCAGTGTACGGTACATGCAGGGCCGGCTCCAGGTTTTTATGGACCCTGGGCGAAAGAGTCTCAGTGGGCCCCTTTAACACAGACCACGATTCATGATGCACAGATACTGCAGAGAAATATAGGTATAGTACAATGCCAAACACTTCACTTCTTCCATTACATGAGTGATATCTATTGTAAATTGTACAATAGCTCAGAAACCGCCAAATCCTCACAGCGCACAGTACAGTCATGGCCAAAAGTTTTGAGAATGACACAAATATTATATTTTCACATGATCTGCTGCCCTCTGGTTTTTATGTGTGTTTGACAGATGTTTTTATCACAGACAGAAATATAATAATTGCAAACATATGAGTAACAAAAGCTTATATTGACAGTTAGAATGAGTTAATGCAGCAAGTCAGTATTTGCAGTGTTGACCCTTCTTCTTCAGGACCTCTGCAATTCTCCCTGGCATGCTCTCAATCAACTTCTGGACCAAATCCTGACTGATAGCAGTCCATTCTTGCACAATCAATGCTTTCATTTTGTCAGAATTTTTAGGTTTTTGTTTGTCCACCCATCTCTTGATGATTGACCACAAGTTCTCAATGGGATTAAGATCTGGGGAGTTTCCAGGCCATGGACCCAAAATCTCTATGTTTTGTTCCCTGAGCCATTTAGTTATCACCTTTGCTTTATGGCAAGGTGCTCCATCATGCTGGAAAAGGCATTGTTGATCGCCAAACTGCTCTTGGAGGGTTGGGAGAAGTTGCTCTTGGAGGACATTCTGGTACATTCTTTATTCATGGCTGTGAGAGAGCCGATTCCCTTGGCTGAGAAGCAACCCCACACATGAATGGTTTCAGGATGCTTAACAGTTGGCATGAGACAAGACTGGTTGTAGCGCTCACCTTGTCTTCTCCGAATGAGGCGTTTTCCTGATGTCCCAAACAATCGAAAAGGGGATTCATCAGAGAAAATAACTTTACCCCAGTCCTCAGCAGTCCACTGCCTGTACCTTTTGCAGAGTATAAGTCTGTCCATGATGTTTTTATCTGGAGAGAAGTGGCTTCTTTGCTGCCCTCCTTGAGACCAGGCCTTGCTCCAAGAGTCTCCGCCTCACAGTGCGTGCAGATGCACTCACACCTGCCTGCTGCCATTCCTGAGCAAGCTCTGCACTGCTGGTAGCCCGATCCCACAGCTGAAACACTTTTAAGAGATGGTCCTGGCGCTTGCTGGTCTTTCTTGGGCGCCATGGAGCCTTTTTGGCAACAATGGAACCTCTCTCCTTGAAGTTCTTGATGATGCGATAGATTGTTGACTGAGGTGCAATCTTTCTAGCTGTGATACTCTTCCCTGTTAGGCCATTTTTGTGCATTGCAATGATGACTGCATGTGTTTCTTTAGAGATAACCATGGTTAACAGAAGAGAAACAATGATGCCAAGCACCAGCCTCCTTTTAAAGTGCCCAGTGGTGTCATTCTTACTTAATCATGACAGATTGATCTCCAGCCATGTCCTTATCAACACCCACACCTGTGTTAATGGAGCAATCACTGAAAAGAGGTTAGCTGGTCCTTTTAAGGCAGGGCTGCAATGATGTTGAAATGTGTTTTGTGGGATAAAGTTCATTTTCTAGCCAAATATTGACTTTGCAAGTAATTGCTGTTAAGCTGATCACTCTTTATAACATTCTGGAGTATATACAAATTGCCATTAGAAAAAGTGAAGCAGTAGACTTTGTAAAAATTAATATTTGTGTCATTCTCAAAACTTTTGGCCATGACTGTACAGACCGGACAGTACAGTACTCCATACAATATTATGGGCACCACATAGTCCTCCATACAGTATTATGGGCCAAATATAATGCTCCATAAAGAATATTGGACCCCAAATAATGCTCCATACAGGATACTGGTCCCCATATAATGCTCCATACAAAATATGGAGCTCTCCTCTGCACTGTGCTGCGTTCTGCACTGTTACGGCTCAGGAAAGGGTGCTGTGGAAAGACTCCCCATCATCATCATTGCTTCCCCATTATCATCATCATTGCTTCCCCATTATCATCATCATTGCCTCCCCATTATCATCATCATTGCATCCCCATCATCATCATCATTGGCTCCCCATCATCATCGCCTCTACATCATCATCATCATTGCCTCCCCATCATCATCGCCTCCACATCATCATCACCACTGCCTCCCCCCACCACCATCACACATACAGCACCACAACACTCTCTCACATACTGTACACACAAAGCACCGCACTACATACACACACACATACACCTCACATCTCACCTGTCCGGCGCCCTGCAGGCGCCCCCTGGAGCCCGGAGCTGCAGCAGCGGAGGCACGGGGAGAGGTAAGTATTGCGCAGGCTGCTGCCGGGGCCCTGAGCAAGCGGGGGGGCCCAGTGGGGCGCTGGTACCGCTCTCATCCAGTAACGGGCGCCGGGGTGCCCGACGGCGAGTGGGCCCCCCCGCCTGCTCAGGGCCCTGGCACTTGCCCGGGTATGCCGGGTGCTGACGCCGGCCCTGGGTACATGCTACAGTGTATAGTATATGCTACAGTCAGGGCCGGCGTACCCGGGCAAGTGCCGGGGCCCTGAGCGGACAGGGGGCCCACTCGACGTCAGGGACATCGGCACACTATGGGGGCCCAGTGTCTGTGCCAGTGCCGACTCCCGTGAGTGGGTCCCCCGTTTGCTCAGGGCCCTGTCATTTGTGATACTTACCTCTCCACGTTCCATCACTGTGGCATCTTCTGACTGTGATGTTCAGGTCAGAGGACGCTATTACGTCACGTCTGTGCGTCCTCTGCCTGAACAGTCACAGTGCAGAGAGCTGGAAGATGGCGACGCTGAGGAGTCCAGGGCAGAGCAGCAAGGAGAGCTGAGTATTTCATAGTATTTTTTTTATGTTTGGAGCATTATATATAGGGACCATCATAACCTGGTATGAGGCCCATTATACACTGAAGCATCGTATATGGGGCCGATTATATACTGGAGCATCGTATATGGGGCCCATTATACACTGGGGCATCATGTATGGGCCCATCATATACTGGAGCACTATATAAAGTCCATCATCTACTGTATGGAACATTATATGGGCCCCTTTATGTATTGAGCAATACATGGGGCTCATTATTCTTTATGGAGCAATATATGGGGCCTATTATATACTGTATAGAGCAATATTTGGGGCCCATTAAACAGTATGGAGCATTATATGGGGGTCCATTATTCTGTATGGAGCAATATATGGGGCCTATTATATACTGTATGGAACAATATATGGGGCTCATTATTCTGCATGGAGCATTATATGGGGCTCATTATTCTTCATGGAGCAATATATACACAAAAGGACCAAGAAACAAACGAAATAAATTCCCAAAAATTGTCAATTTAATATAAAAGTATAAATTTTATTCAATGATATAACATACAGGAAATTCGAACAGGAATGGGGAGGAGGTGAAGACCAAAGTTGTAAATGCAAACTGAGGGGTGCAACGGAGGAGAAAGGGGTGATATATGTGATAACAGAGGTACATGGGCATAGATGGTCGCAGTCATAATATATCATTGCAAGCAAACATTCTGCTGAATAAAATAATCACTCCAAAAAATTATATACTGCCCAAATGTACCCACAGATCAGAACCAACATTGGTTATATATACACATAGATCAACCCTTTAATAATAGCGTTATCAAGGTATAGGCAATACCAAATGTAAAATAGTAATTAACCCTAAGAAGGGAAAGTCAAAGTAATTACCTATGTAGATACAGATGACAGCGTCTCCTCGGTGCACCCACCCCGACGCGCGTTTCGGCGGTAATGGCCTTTTTCAAGGGGTATGGAATAGTGGACAGGAAAGGGTATAAAAATGCTGCCTCAACCAATGAATTAACAGGAAACAATCATGTGACTGCACCGCCCATGATGGTAGGTGGTGCCCGAGAGTGGAATAATCAATGTAGCACATGTAGCATCCCACCTCTACATAGGAGTACCACCATAGGAGCAATATATGCGGCTCATTATTCTGTATGTAGCAACATATAGGGTTCATTATTCTGTATGGAGCAAAATATGGGGTCCATGATTCTATATGGAGCAATATATGGTGCCCATAATACTGTATGGAGCATTATATGGGCTCATTATATTGTATGGAGCATTATATGTGGCTCATTATACTGTATTGAGCAATATATGGGGTCCATTATTCTGTATGGAACAATATATGGGGCTCATTATTCTGTATGGATCATTATGTGGTGCCCATAATACTGTATGGAGCAATATATGGGGCTTATTATTCTGTATGGAGCACTATGTGGTGCCCATAATACTGTATGGAGGACTGTACTGTCCAATTTCTGATCTATTGTAGAATTTACAATAGATATCACTCATGTAATGTAAGAAGTGAAATCTTTGGCATTGTACTATACCTATATTTTTTTGCCTTATCTGTGCATGATGAATTGTGGTATGTGTTAAAGGGGCCCACTGAGACTCTTTCGCCCGGGGCCCACGAAAACCTGGAACCTGCCCTGGCTACAGTGTATGGTAAAAGCAGTGTACAGTACATGCATAGGCTAGTTTCACACTAGCGTATGGCTGAGCTGGGAGGGATGCGGACGTCCTCTGTGAAGCTCCGCCCACGTATCTAGGGTTGCACACTTACAGTCACGTGCCGACGAGCTGCTCTTCCTAATTCTCTCAATGATCAGTGAAAAATTGAGAGAAGCAGGAAGAGAAGCTCATTGTCATGTGACCATAAGTATCAAAATCACATGAGTGAAGTGGCCATGTGATGTTTGCTGGAGTCTGCAGCAAAGCTGAATCCTGACAGTGAGTATATTACACAGTGTTAGGATTGGCTATAGGGATTCATTTTTTAATTGAAGGGCTCATCCACGTTTGAGATAAAGCCTGCAGTTACTCTAGGTGACTGCAGGCTTCTGAATTCTCACAGCCCATGCACTGCACACTTTTAGGATTCTCCCTTGCCGGTGTCAATAGTGGATGGTCATTTGAGTACAAATATATGATTTGTATGCTTCTGGCCATATTCCGACTAGACGTGTCCAGCCTCACTCAATTCATTTTCATTGAGCGAAGCCATGCATGCCTAGTCAGCATCTGACCGTATGCAAATCTCATACTTGCGGTTTCGTGGCCTCCTACTGTCACGGGTTTTCCGTGCCAGAGGGGAGCCAGAAGACCTCAGTGTCTGAGTTCTTGTACTCCTGCATTGAATATAAGCAATTCTCCCTCATATTAAACGGTGCAGGTTTCTTTCAGCAGGGCAGGGGTTAAACTGTTCAGTCTGGAGTCTCTGTAGCTTCCATGCCTGGATAATCTCAGCTGTGCAGTATCAGCCACTCCCCTCTCCTATATATTCTCACCTCTGGCAATCTGGATTGCCAAAATTAAGTCTTGTACTGCCTGGTGAAGGGGTGGAGAATTCGGATTTCGTTAGAGGCGTTTTGGAGAGTTGTTCTGTGACTGTTGCTAGGTGTTTCTCCTATTCCTATTCCCTACCTTTTCTACCCTGTGTTATTCTCTTGTCTGTGAGTGCATATTTGTATGATTGCTATATTCATTTATCCCTGTAAGTCCTTCCTTGTTTGTCTGGTTTGTGTATATACAAACACTATTCCTCCCCACTTCCCTGGGAAGTGACAGATAAGGGCTGATTCAAGAGTACAGCAAGGTACGTGGCCCCAGCATTTTCACCATGAGAAGAAGTCTGGGGAGCAGGTGTAGCTAGGGCGCCACCAGAATTAGGGACAGGGTAGGAGCCACTGGTACATCAGACAACAAAATCGTGAAACCTACTCTCACTATGAGCACCAGAGAATCCTGACAGTGTGCACTGCATGCTGTGAGAATTCAGATGTCTGCAGTCACATAGAGTCACATTCACAGATGAAAATACGTCCAGCAAGACGAGGAGAGGGGGTGGAGAAGGAGAACAAGCCCCGTCGAGCGGACCTGAACTTGTTTATTTGCATACAGAGAAACGAAGTTTACAAAGGTATTTTGACATCAAAGCTGGGGTGTCAGGGGCTATGATAGGTACCAATAGATTACTTATGGGATGCACAATTGAGTGATATCTTTACCTGATATCACAAAAATAGGGTGACAGATTCCCTTTAAATAAAAAAAAGGCTTGGGCTCCTGGGCAATTTTGCTAACCAGCAGGGGGGAAAGCCCAAGGCTGGGGGCTGTGTTTAACCCCTTCACCCCCAAGGGTGGTTTGCACGTTAATGACTGGGCCAATTTTTACAATTCTGACCACTGTCTCTTTATGAGGTTATAACTCTGGAACGCTTCAACGGATCTTCGCGATTCTGAGATTGCTTTCTCGTGACATATTGTACTTCATGTTAGTGGTAAAATTTCTTCGATATAACTTGCGTTTATTTTTGAAAAAAACGCAAATATGGCGAAAATTTTTAAAATTTTGCAATTTTCAAACTTTGAATTTTTATTCCCTTAAAACAGAGAAATATATCACACAAAATAGTTAAGAAATAACATTTCCCACATGTCTACTTTACATCAGCACAATTTTGGAACCAAAATATTTTTTTGTTAGGAAGTTATAAGGGTTAAAAGTTGACCAGCGATTTCTCATTTTTACAACAAAATTTACAAAGCCATTTTTTTAGGGACCACCTCACATTTGAAGTCACTTTGAGGGGTCTATATGGCAGAAAATACCCAAAAGTGACACCATTCTAAAAACTGCACCCCTCAAGGTACTCAAAACCACATTCAAGAAGTTTATTAACCCTTCAGGTGCTTCACAGTAACTAAAGCAACGTGGAAGGAAAAAATGAATATTTTACTTTTTAGCCACAAAAATGATCTTTTACAAACTTTTTTTTTATTTTCACAAGGGTAAAAGGAGAAAATGGACAGATAAGGTTGTTATGCAATTTCTCCTGAGTACGCCAATACCCCATATGTGGGGGAAAACCACTGTTTGGGCACACGGCAGAGCTCGTAAGGGAAGGAGCGACGTTTGACTTTTTCAAACTAAAATTGGCTGGAATTTAGATTGGATGCCATGTCGCGTTTGGAGAGCCCCTGATGCGCCTAAACAGTGGAAACCCCCCACAAGTGACACCATTTTGGAAACTAGACCCCCTAAGGTACTTATCTAGATCTGTTGTGAGCACTTTGAACCCTCAAGTGTTTCACAAAAGTTTATAAAGCCTGGGTGTGAAAAAAAAAAAAAAAAATTTCCACAAAAATGATTTTTTAGTCCCAAATTTTTGAATTTTCCAAGGAAATTGGACCCCAAAAGTTGTTGTCCAATTTTCCTGAGTACGCTGATACCCCATATGTGGGGGGGAAACTGTTTGGGCGCACGGCAGGGCTTGGAAAGGAAGTAGTAACGTTTTGGAATGCAGACGTTAATGGGGGTCATGTTCCGTTTGCAGTGCCCCAGATGAGCCTAAACAGTGGAAACCCCCCACAAGTGACCCCATTTTGGAAACTAGACCCCCTAAGGAACTTATCTAGATCTTTGGTGAGCACTTTGAACCCCGAAGTGCTTCACACAAGTTTATAATGCCCGGGCATGAAAATAAAAAATCCTATTTTTTTCCCACAAAAATTATCTTTTAGTCACTAATTTTTTATTTTCCCAAGGGTAACAGGAGAAATTGGACCACATAAGTTGTTGTACAATTTGTCCTGAGTACGCTGATACCCCATATGTGGGGGGGAACCACTGTTTGGGCGCACAGCAGAGCTCGGAATGGAAGGAGCACCATTTGACTTTTTCCAACCAAAATTGGCTGGAATTGAGTTTGGATGCCATGTTGCATTTGGAGAGCCCCTGATGTGCCTAAACAGTGGAAACCCCCCACAAATGACCCCATTTGGGAAACTAGACCCCCTAAGGAACTTATCTAGATTTTTGATGAGCAATTTGAACCCCCAAGTGCTTCACACAAGTTTATAACGTAGAGCCGTAAAATTTAAAAATCATATTTTTTCCACAAAAATGATCTTTTCACCCCAATTTTTATTTTTCCAAGGGTAACAAGACTCCAAAAGTTATTGTGCAATTTGTCCTGAGTGCGCTGATACCCCATATGTGGGGGTAAACCACTGTTTGGGTGCATGGCAGAGTTTGGAAGGGAAGGAGCGCCGTCTGACTTTTTTAACGCAGAATTGGCTGGACGCCATGTCGTGTTTGGAGAGCTCCTGATCTGCCTAAACAGTGGAAACCCCCATAAATGACACCATTTTGGAAACTAGACCCCTCAAGGAACTTATCTAGATGTGTGGTGAGAACTTTGAACCCCCAGGTGTTTCACTAAACTTTATAACGTACAGCCGTAAAATAAAAAATCTTTTTTTTTTTTCTTACAAAAATGATTTTTTCGCCCCCAATATTTTATTTTCACAAGGGTAACAGAAGAAATTGGAACGCAAAAGTTGTTGTCCAATTTGTCCTGAGTACACTGATACCCAATATGTGGGCGAAAACTACTGTATGGGCACACGTCGGGGCTCGGAAGGGAAGTAGTGACGTTTTGGATTGCAGACTTTGATGGAATGGTCTGGGGGCGTCATGTCACATTTGGAGAGCCCCTGATGCACCTAAACAGTGGAAACCCCCCACAAGTGACCCCATTTTGGCAAATAGACCCCACAAGGAACTTATCTAGATGTGTGGTGAGCACTTTGAACCACGAAGTGCTTCACAGAAGTTTATAACGCACAGCCGTAAAAATAAAAAATCTTTTTTTTACAAAAATGATTTTTTCGCCCCCAATATTTTATTTTCACAAGGGTAACAGGAGAAATTGGACCCTAAAAGTTGTTGTCCAATTTGTCCTGAGTACACTGATACCCAATATGTGGGAGAAAACTACTGTATGGGCGCACGTCAGGGCTCGGAAGGGAAGTAGTGACGTTTTGGATTGCAGACTTTGATGGAATGGTCTGGGTGCGTCATGTCGCATTTGGAGAGCCCCTGATGCGCCTAAACAGTGGAAACCCCCCACAAGTGACCCCATTTTGGAAAATAGACCCCACAAGGAACTTATCTAGATGTGTGGTGAGCACTTTGAACCCCGAAGTGCTTCACAGAAGTTTATAACGCACAGCCGTAAAAATAAAAAATCTTTTTTTTTTTTTTGCAAAAATGATTTTTTCGCCCCAATATTTTATTTTTACAAGGGTAACAGGAGAAATTGGACCCCAAAAGTTGTTGCCCAATTTGTCCTGAGTACGCTGATACCCAATATGTGGGAAAAACTACTGTATGGGTACACGTTGGGGCTCGGAAGGGAAGTAGTGACGTTTTGGATTGCAGACTTTGATGGAATGGTCTGGGGGCGTCATGTCGCATTTGGAGAGTCCCTGATGCGCCTAAACAGTGGAAATCCCCAACAAGTGACCCCATTTTGGAAAATAGACCCCACAAGGAACTTATCTAGGTGTGTGGTGAGCGCTATGAAGCCCCAAGTGCTTCACAGAAGTTTATAATGTACAGCCGTAAAAACAAAAAAATAATTTTTTTTGTACAAAAATGATATTTTCGCCCCCAGTTTTTTATTTTCCCAAGGGTAACAGAAGAAATAGAACAAATTGCACAATAACTCTTGGGGTCCAGAGTACGCTGATACCCCATATGTGGGATAAACTACTGTTTGGACGCATGGCAGAGCTCAGAAGTGAAGGAGCACCGTTTGACTTTTTCAACGCAGAATTGGCTGGAATTGAGATCAGACGCCATGTCACATTTGGAGAGCCCCTGATGTGCCTAAACAGCGGAAACCCCCCAATTCTAACTCCAACCCTAACCCCAACACACCCCTAACCCTAGTCCCAACCCTAACCACAAACCTAACCCTAACACACCCCTAATCCCAACCCTAACCCTAATCCTAACTTTAGCGCCAACCCTAACCCTAACTTTAGCCGCAACCCTAACCCTAACCCTAATGGGAAAATGGAAATAAATACATTTTTTTAATTTTATTATTTTTCCCTAACTAAGGGGGTGATAAAGGGGGGTTTGATTTACTATTTATAGCGGGTTTTTATGATTGGCAGCTGTCACGCTAAAAGACGCTTTTTATTGCAAAAATAGTTTTTTGCATCGCCACATTTTGAGAGCTATAATTTTTGCATATTTTGGCCCACAGAGTCATGTGAGGTCTTATTTTTTGCGGTACGAGTTGACGTTTTTATTTGTACCATTTTTGAGCAGGTGACATTTTTTGATCGCTTTTTATTTCGATTTTTGGGAGGTTAGAATGAACAAAAATCAGCAATTCATGAATTTCTTTTGGGGGAGGCGTTTTTATTGTTCCGCGTGTGGTAAAATTGATAAAGCAGTTTTATTCTTCGGGTCAGTACGATTATGGCGATACCTCATTTATATCATTTTTTTATGTTTTGGCGCTTTTATAGAATAAAAACAATTTTATATAAAAAATAATTATTTTTGCATCGCTTTATTCTGCGAGCTATAACTTTTTTATTTTTTCGCTGATGATGCTGTATGGCGGCTCGTTTTTTGCAGGACAAGATGACGTTTTCAGCGGTACCATGTTTATTTATATCGGTCTTTTTGATCGCGCGTTATTCCACTTTTTGTTCGGCGGTATGATGATAAAGCATTGATTTTTTGCTTCGTTTTTTTTTTTTTTTTTTAAGGGGTTCACTAAAGGGGTTAACTAGTGGGACAGTTTTATAGGGGGGGTCGTTACGGACGCGGCGATACCAAATATGTGTACTTTTCATTGTTTTGTTTTTTTTATTTACAGGAAGAAATGAATTTATTGGGGAATATTTTTTTTTTTTATTTATTTTGGATTTTTTTTTATAACATGTTTATTTTTATTTTTTTAACTTTTTTACTTTGTCCCAGGGTGGGACATCACTGTATTTTATCAAATCGCTGGTGTGACAGTGTGCACAGCACTCTGTCACACCAGCGATCGCTCAGGCATAGCTGCAAGCTTCTCAGTGCCTGCTCTCAGCAGGCACTGAGGAAGCCGCCTCCCTCCAGGACCCCGGCGCCATCTTGGATCCGGGTCCTGGGAGGGAGGAAGCCCTCAGAACAGCGCGATCACATCGCGCTGGTCTGAGGGTCTCAGGGGGCGCGCAGGGAGCCCCCACCCTGCGCGATCCTCCCCTGTGCCCCCAGTACACCGCGATCATGTTTGATCGCGGTGTGCTAGGGGTTAATGTGCCGGGAGCGGTCCGTGACCGCTCCTGACACACAGTCACGGGTGTCAGCTGTGATAATCAGCTGACACCCGGCGGCGATTAGCTGCGCTCCCCTCAGGAGCGCAGCTGATCGCCTATGACGTACTATCCCGTCCATGGGCAGAATGGCACGGGTTTTATGGACGGGATAGTACGTCTAATGTCAGAGAGGGGTTAATAACCTTGGACAAAGAACAATAACCCATAAGGTTCAAAGGATATAAATAACAGCTCACAGCTGTTTGCTTAGCTTTACTGGTGAATTTATTGGGGACCACAAAAAAAATAACGTTGGGTCCCCCTATAAATTCAAGCCAGGAAAGGCTAAACAGACTGCTGTGGGTTGATATTGATAGCCTGGGAGTGGGTGAGAGATATTTTACCCCCCCAGGCTACCAACATCAACCCTCAGCTGCCCCAGAAATGGAACATCCATAAGATGCGCTAAATCTAGCGCTTAGCCTTGCTCTTCCCACATGCCCTGTGGCAGTGGCAAGTGGGGTAATATTTGTGGGGTTGATGTCACCTTTGTATTGTCAGATGACATCAAGCCCACTATTTAGCAATGGAGAGGCATCTGTAAGATGCCTCTCCATTACTAACCACATAGTCATATTGTATAAAAGACACAGCATGAATAAAGTCCTTTATTTCAAATAAAAATCTATACTGTTTTACAAATTCATTTAAAAATAAAAAATAAAGTTATGCTCACTTTACGCCCATTCCATTGAAGTCTTTGTCACCTGTAAAAAACAGAAAATAAAAATACTCCTCACCTTATGCCCATTCCATTGAAGCTCTTGTCTCCTGTAAAAAAAATAAACAAATAAAAAAACAACCATCTCCCTCACCTGTCCAAAGGGATGATTAGCAATACTGTCCGTAATCCATGTCTGCGATATTAGGTTTACTGTCTGGAAGGTGGCATGGTTCTACAGTCCAGGCTGAAAACCATGGAAGAATGAGATGCTGCGAGTGCAGCATCAGTGACTAGCGGTGATGTCATACAGTTTACTTCTGGTCATTGTAGCTGCGTTCCCACACTTTTGTGTGAGAGGCCCAATGAATTGAAGTGACCTCAAGGATATCACCGCATGCACCATGAAAGGCAAATTGGACATAATTACACACAAAACTCCAAAAATGAGCTGGACAAAATTGTTGACACTGTCAACTTAATATTTGGTTGCACACCCTTTATAATAACCATTGTGAAAAATCTCAAAGGGAAGCGAGTGTCGACTTCGCTTACCTCGGGGGAGGGGAGAGAAGAACCTAGCAGGGGTCGGCTCTCTGGTGCCAAAACTTGCCTCTGGTCAGTCAGAGAACTGCATCGGGGGCAAGTAGTCGCCGGAAAGGCTTCCCTTATAGGTATGAATTAGTGAGGGCTCCCAGTGAGGGGGGATATATATCACCAGTCCAGGCTGGGGATATATATATAAACCTCCCGGCCTTCACTTCCAGAGTTCCTCACTAAAACAATATGGTATTCTGCCACCAGTTCCTCGTTCGAAATAAGCCCCATCCGACAACAGGCTTATATCGGGTCAGAAACCAACCCGGGTACCGTATAATTGACCAACCAAGCGTGCGGACGTGGGGATTCAAGGATCGAGATAAAAGAGCAGCCCAAGATTAATTTTATATTTAATCGCCGAAAAGGCGCACTAGAAATATACAGGTATATATTTATAAGAACAATATACAGCTATACAGTCAGGAGTGCAGGACAAAGGTAGGGTATAGATAGGTTGCAATTACCATGTTATGTAGCGTGTGACCACAGGGAGGCGCTGATGGATCACAGGTCCAAATCTTAGTTATGTGGTTCCCTTGGCCACGTCTGATAACGGGTTCTCCTGCCAGAAGAAAACTGAATTCCAAATTAGGAGCTGCCACTTATCTCCTAGGCTGCTCCTCCCACACTCTGCGCCCACATCTGGGCTTGTGCAGCTTCTCTCCTCCCATCCCTGAGAATATGATTTTCGGTCCAGAACCGTGGATGCTCAAACCTTTTCGCCCAAAGCTCTGAATGGAATGGCAGCGGTGCCACTGGATTTGGCTGGATTTTATCTGCACATAGAGATCAAATATGCCTACTGTATGTAATTCCTGGTGGCTAAGCTTTATAACTTCATAATGCAGGGTTCTAGAGGTGGCTAAATAATATGGGCGTGTGGGGAAAGGAATGCCGTTCCGATAATATGCTCGGCTCAGCTCAGATTTAATACCTCAGAGCCTGTTGTGACTTGTACGACGGTGTATCCATGTGCTTGGTCAGACAAAAGAGTTCAGTTTGCCTGTAGCTTGCAGGAGATTTCACACCCTTGTGTTACGAGCTTTAAAGAGTTTGTTCCTGGTTTTTAATTAAAGCAAAACATTGCATTGCCTTTTATGGCCTGGGGGACGCAAGGGTGGTGGCACATTCCTGGAGTGGACGGAGATGTCCTATAATCCAAAATAGATTCTCCCTTGTCCCTCACAACCATCAAAAAGCTTCTTACACCTCTCAACCAAAATTTTGAACCACTCTTCTTTTGCAAACTGCTCCAGGTCCCTCATATTTGAAGGTCATCTTCTCCCAACAGCAATTTTAAGATCTCTCCACAGGTGTTCAATGGGATTTAGATCCGGACTCATTGCTGGCCACTTCAGATCTCTCCAGAACTTTATTTTGTTACATTTCTGGGTGCTTCTTGGAATATGTTTGGGTTTATTGTCAAGCTGGAAGACCCATTAGGCACTATATTGTGACACAAAATCCTTTGGTAATGTTCAGATGTCATGATGCTTTGCGCACAGTCAAGGCACCTAATGCCAGAGGTGGCAAAACAACCTCAAAACATCCTTCAGCCTCCATCATATTTGACTTTAGGTACTGTGTTCTTTTTGTAGGCCTCATTCCGTTTTCGGTAAACATTAGAATGATATGCTTTTCCAAAAAGCTCTATCTTGGGCTCATCTGTCCACAAGACACTTTCCAAGAAGGATTTTGGCTGACTCACGGACATTTTGGCAAACTGAAGTCTAGCTTTTTTAGATCTCTCTGTCAGCAGTGTGGTCCTCCAGGGTCTCCTGCCATAGTGTTTAATTTCATGTGAATGGCGATGGATCCTTTGCATTGACACTGATGAACACTGAGCCTGTAGGACAACTTGAATTTCTTTGCAACTTGATTTGTACTTCTTATCCACCATCCGGACTATGCTGTGTTGCAACCTTTCATCAGTTTTTCTCTGCCGTCCATAGCCAATGAGATTAGCTACAGTGCCATGGGTTGTAAACTTTTTTATTATGTTGCGCACAGTGGACAAAGGAACATCAAGATCTCTGGAGATGGACTTGTAACCTTAAGATTGTTGATATTGTAAAACAATTTTGGCTCTCAAGTCCTCAGACAGTTGTCTACTCCTCTTTCTGTTCTCAAAGCTTGGTGTGTTAGAACTCTCCTGTTAGGTTTTTTTCTATCTTGCTGGTCACATGACCTTTTTTGCCTATTTAATCCTGCTCCGCCCTTCTGGCTTTGCTGGACTTCATTGTAATTTCTACTCTTAAGCTAGCCAGGTGCTTTGTTACATTACTCAGTCAGTTTTGCTTGGTCTTCGGACCTCTATGTTCTATGTTGTTTTTTTTGTCTTTTACTGCTACAACCTCTGTTAGGAGGTGTCCATCTTTCTCCCAGTCCCTAGTTCTTGTAGGGATCCCTTCCTCGCATCTATAGGTCTTCGTACAGACTAGCTGAGGACTTTAGCGGGTCTGATCGCAGGATCAGGTTCCTCGTTACATCGTAGGGATCTAGCTTAGTTCTATCGTAGGGACAGATCTCCCTTCTTTCCTTAGTGCTTATAGCAGAACATAACAGTAAGTCCAGCCCAAAAATATCTCTAAGGAAAGATTTCCAGTTTCCATCATGGTGTCGGTTCAGGACTTGGCTCAACGCCTGCAGGGACTCTCTCTGGAGGTGGCCGAGCTCCAGCAACAAGTGAGTAGCTGTTCTGGAGCACATTTCGTGGAGCCAAAGGTACGTTTGCCTGATTTATTTTTGGTGAACAACAAGATTTTTTTTCTTTTAAAAATGCTTGCTTGTTGTATTTTCGTTTGAGACCCAGATCCTCTGGTGATGAATCACAGCGCATAGGGTTCATAATGTCACTTTTGCGCAAAGAAACTCAGGAGTGGGCCTTTTCTCTACAACCTAGTGATCCATGCTTTAGATCAGTGAATAGTTTTTTTCTGCTTTGGGGTTATTGTATGATGATCCTGATCGTGTCTCATCAGCTGAGACAGAATTGAGACGTTTGAGGCAGGGATCAGGTAATGTGGAAAAATATTGTACTCACTTCCATCGTTTGGGTCATTCTCCAAATTGGTATCGGCCGTGCCTGAAGAGGAGAATTTTTCCGGTGATTTGGAGAGAGTTTGGACGGATGTGCGTGTTAATCTTCAGGAGGCTAACAGAAAATCTAAAAGGTACTTTGATAAGAAACGGCAAGAGGTTTTGTTTGCTATTGGTGACATGGTTTGGTTGTCCTCTAAGAATCTGCGGTTGAGGATTCCTTCTAAAAAATTGGGTCCCAAGTTTGTAGGGCCCTTTAAGTTGCTTCAGGTTGTTAACCAAACTGCTGTTAGGTTGGAGGTTCCTACCTCCTGGAAGATTAATCCAGTGTTTCATGTTTCTCTGTTGAAAAGAGCTGATGTGTCGGATGGAGACGCCTCTGCCACTGTTCCCCCGGTGGTGGAGGATGGGGAATATGAAATTTCTCGCATCCTAAATTCTATACGTTATAGAGGGAGTTTGCAGTATCTTGTCGCTTGGAAGGGTTTCGAAACCGAGGATAACTCATGGGTGAGGGCGGAGGATGTTTCTGCGTCCAGACTTGTCAGAGCGTTTCACAGGAGGTTTCCGGATAAGCCTGAGCCTAGGGGATCCGGAGGATCCTCTTAGAAGGGGGGGTACTGTTAGAACTCTCCTGTTAGGTTTTTTCTATCTTGCTGGTCACATGACCTTTTTTGCCTATTTAATCCTGCTCCACCCTTCTGGCTTTGCTGGACTTCATTGTAATTTCTACTCTTAAGCTAGCCAGGTGCTTTGTTACCTTACTCAGTCAGTTTTGCTTGGTCTTCGGACCTCTATGTTCTATGTTGTTTTTTTTTGTCTTTTACTGATACAACTTCTGTTAGGAGGTGTCCATCTTTCTCCCAGTCCCTAGTTCTTGTAGGGATCCCTTCCTCGCATCTATAGGTCTTCGTACAGACTAGCTGAGGACTTTAGCGGGTCTGATCGCAGGATCAGGTTCCCCGTTACATCGTAGGGATCTAGCTTAGTTCTATCGCAGGGACAGATCTCCCTTCTTTCCTTAGTGCCTGTAGCAGAACATAACATGGTGTATTACACACAGACATAAAATGCAAAGATTGAGTGATCTTCTCCCCTTTTTATCTAGTTTCAGGTTGGATTTTTGTATTGCCCACACCTGTTACTTGCCACATGTGAGTTTGAACGAGCATCACATGCTTTAAACAAAGTTGTTTACCCACAATTTTGAAAAGGTGCCAACAATTTTGTTTGACCTTTTTTGGGATTTTGCTTGGGATGATGTCCAATTTGCCATTTTTTCTCTTTTTTTGTGTGTTGTTCCAGTAAAAACAAAGGAAATAAACATGTGTATAACAAAACGTGTAATTACAATAATTTTCTGGGAGAAATACTAATTTTCTGGAACAATTTCAGGCAGGGCTTGACTGTATTGGCACATTATGCAAGCTGATCAGTTAAGGGTAGCGGTCACTCCAGTTTGATACCTCTGGGTGCGGGACCCAGTTAGACCGCCTCCTCTGATATTGGACATAGATTGTTGGAATAAATTAATAAGAGAAGAAAAAAGAAAATGGTGTCCTCAATTGGTCATCTTGGCTGATGTGTTCTGAGTAGTGTAAGGCGGCGGTGTTCACACCGTGCAGTAACTGAGGCAGTGACCCAAGCAAGTCCAAATTAAACAGCTTTTATTCAGCAACTCACGGGTTAAACAGAAAAGTCCTCCGGTACGCAGCCGTGGTAACATCAGTCCATAAACAATGGTTGCCGGGGACAACGGCCGCGCCGGGCCGAACAGAGCCTGACAGGTGCAGAGCCGTCCCAGGCGTGAGTTCAGCTACACACAATCCTGTGGAGCTTTCCTGCTATGCTCCTAGCAGGGTCCAAACATAGAACAACACTAATCCTTAGTGCAGGAGTTTTAAAGACCTGTGGCAAAAGCCACTGGAAAACCCGGGTTGGAGGGAGGAGGCCGCCCCACTGCCTCCTGTGACCTCCTCCAAGAAATGAAGGCCCTGCCGGATTTTACTTAATCTGCCTTAGCCAGGTAGTCTGACTAGGTCATTGCTCACCTTCATTCCTGCATTGCAGCCGCAGCTGTGTGTGTGACTGCAATGCACTCCAATGGCTTTAATAGGTCTCTGTACACATTCTGGGGGAAATATAACGTCCCTCGTAAACGATCCCGGTCACTGCCTCACATATCCCCCCCCTCTGTTCAAACTTGTGGGGTTGAACATTTGCCACCATACAGGGTGCCCGGGACAGGGCATCCGCGTTTGCTTGCAACTTCCCAGGGCGATGTTCTACAGAGAAACTGAAATTTTGCAGTGACAGGAACCACCTGGTGACTCGCGCATTCCTCTCCTTGGCATTCCTCATCCATACCAAGGGTGAGTGGTCCGTCACTAAGCGGAACTGACGCCCGAGTAAATAATAGCGTAGTGATTCCAAGGCCCACTTAATAGCCAAACACTCCTTCTCTACCACGCTATAGTTTTTCTCTGCCGGGACAAGTTTTCTACTCAAGTAGGTGACCGGGTGCTCTTCACCATTCACTTTTTCCGAGGCATCTGTCTGTACAATGAAGGTTTCATTGAAGTTGGGGCTGATGAGGATTGGCTGTCCACACAGGGCCAACTTCATGGACTGAAAGGCTTCTTCTGCCTGAGGGTTCCACCGAACCATTACTGTTTTTTTTCCTTTCAATAGATCGGTCAGGGCCGCCGTTCGCCCGGCAAAATTAGGTATAAACCGGCGGTAATACCCAAGGATGCCAAGGAACGCCCTCACCTGTTTTGTACTCGATGGTTTAGGCCAGTTTTTTATGGCCTCAACTTTATTGATTTGGGGCTTGATAGCTCCTCGGCCTATCACATACCCCAAATATCGAGCTTCCTCCAGCCCTATCGCACATTTTTTTGGGTTTGCCGTTAACCCCGCGGCTCTGAGAGAATCCAGCACCGCTTGTACGTGTGTTAGGTGCGTTTGCCAGTCGGTGCTAAATATGATGATATCATCTAGATACGCGGACGCGTATTCCTGATGAGGCTTGAGCACTATGTCCATCAATCTCTGAAATGTAGCCGGGGCCCCATGTAACCCAAAAGGTAAGACCACATAGTGAAATAGACCCTCCGGAGTTACGAAGGCGGTCTTTTCCTTCGCCGAATCTGTGAGAGGTACCTGCCAGTAACCCTTGGTGAGATCGAGCGTGGTAAAGTACTGGGCCTGCCCCAGTCTCTCAATCAGCTCGTCCACCCGGGGCATTGGATAAAGGTCGAACTTTGACACTTCATTCAATTTCCGGAAATCATTACAGAAGCGTAATGATCCGTCTGGCTTTGGAATCAGTACAATGGGACTAGCCCACTCACTCCGTGATTCCTCTATGACGCCTAACTGAAGCATTTGTTTTACCTCAGCCGTGATGGCTTGCCTCCGGGCTTCGGGCACCCGGTACGGTCTTATTCACACCCTTACCCCAGGTTCGGTGACAATGTCATGTTGGATAACCGTAGTCCTACCTGGTAGCTCTGAGAACACGTCGGTATTGTTTTGCACCAGGGAGCGAGCCTCCCGTCGCTGCTGTTTAGTGAGGGCATCACTTATCCTGACCTCCCCCTTGGATGCTTCCCTGGCTGAAGGTAGAGAACTCTCTGGTGATATGCCCGGGGTGATGTCTGTAACTAAACACTCTTGATCTTTCCAAGGCTTTAGCAGGTTTACATGGTAAATCTGCTCAGGTTTCCTCCTTCCGGGCTGATACACCTGGTAATTTACCTCCCCCACCTTTTCTCGTATCTCATATGGCCCTTGCCACTTGGCCATGAGCTTACTCTCGGCTGTGGGTACCAGTACTAATACCCGATCGCCCTTGTTAAAAGACCTGACTCTGGCTCTTTTATTATATGTGTGCCTCTGGGTTGCCTGGGCATCTAACAGATGTTCTTTCACGATGGGCATGACCGCCGCGATCCGGTCCTGCATACTAGCCACGTGTTCAATTATACTCTTATGTGGAGTCGGCTCTTGTTCCCATGTCTCTTTGGCTACGTCCAACAGACCCCTAGGGTGTCTGCCGTACAATAACTCAAAGGGAGAGAACCCTGTGGAAGCCTGGGGTACCTCACGGACAGCGAACATCAAATAGGGTAGCAACATGTCCCAATCCCTTCCATCCTTAGAAATCACCTTTTTTAACATGGACTTGAGGGTTCTATTGAACCGTTCTACTAACCCGTCGGTTTGAGGGTGGTACAGTGAGGTGCGCAATTGTTTAATTTTTAGCAGTTTGCACAGTTCTCTTGTCACCTGGGACATAAAGGGGGTCCCCTGATCCGTCAGGATCTCCTTAGGTAGTCCCAGGCGACAGAACATGGCAAACAGTTCTCGGGCAATAAGTTTTGCCGAGGTGTGGCGTAGTGGTATAGCCTCCGGGTACCGGGTGGCATAGTCGACGACTACCAGTATGTGTTGGTGGCCACGGGCGGATTTTACAATGGGCCCTACCAAATCCATTGCAATCCGTTCAAAAGGTACCTCTATTACTGGCAGGGGTACCAATGGACTACGGAAACTTGCAGTGGGTGAGGTCAACTGACATTCGGGGCAGGATTCGCAGTACCTTTTGACCTCCGCGTAAACTCCAGGCCAAAAGAACCGCTGCAAGATACGTTCTAGAGTTTTTTTTTTCCCCTAAGTGGCCACCCAGCAAGTGTGAGTGTGCCAAATCTAGAATCACCCGACGATACGACTGAGGTGCTACCAACTGTTCCACAACCTCGTCCCTGATTTTATCTATCCTATAAAGCAACTCACCACTGACTACCATGCGTGGAAATACCGTATCTGCATTGGGCTGTTGGGCTACGCCGTTTACCTCTAGCACCCTTTCCCGCGCCTGAGTCAGGGTGTCCTCCCGACTGAGATAGAAGTAGGCCTTTTGTGCATCGCTGACCAGAAGCGGAGCTACTACTTCTGCCCACTGGCCGGCGGGTAGGTTTTCCCGCTCCGCTGTGCACTCATAAACTGTCAGGAAAGCTTCCACGTCGTCCTCCGGTCCCATCTTCCTCAACGCTGAGCGAACCCTGTCTCGGGCCTCGCGACGTTCAGGGGCTGGTGCCGTCGAGGTCTCCCGCAGTGCAGAAATCTGTTGCAGCAACAGATCGTTTGTTTTTTGCTGCTGCTGGTACAATAGCTGCTGTTGCTCATTGTGCTGTTGCTCCCGCTCCTGCTGTTGCCGCTGGAGACTCAGGTACTGCTCCTGCTGTTGTCGCTGAGACTGCAGCTGCTGCTCTTGTGTAATTACCAGCTGCTTTACCAGCTCCTCCATTTTGTCCACGGGGTGAGGCTGAAAAGTGGCTGGCCGGATTGGGGTCATGAAGCTGCCGGTGGGGGTATACCTCAGTCACAATGCCCGCATTCTCCACCAAGTTGTAAGGCGGCGGTGTTCACACTGTGCAGTAACTGAGGCAGTGACCCAAGCAAGTCCAAATTAAACAGTTTTTATTCAGCAACTCACGGGTTAAACAGAAAAGTCCTCCGGTACGCAGCCGGGGTAACATCAGTCCATAAACAATGGTTGCCGGGGACAACGGCCGCGCCGGGCCGAGCAGAGCCTGACAGGTGCAGAGCCGTCCCAGGCGTGAGTTCAGCTACACACAATCCTGTGGAGCTTTCCTGCTATGCTCCTAGCAGGGTCCAAACATAGAACAACACTAATCCTTAGTGCAGGAGTTTTAAAGACCTGTGGCAAAAGCCACTGGAAAACCCGGGTTGGAGGGAGGAGGCCGCCCCACTGCCTCCTGTGACCTCCTCCAAGAAATGAAGGCCCTGCCGGATTTTACTTAATCTGCCTTAGCCAGGTAGTCTGACTAGGTCATTGCTCACCTTCATTCCTGCATTGCAGCCGCAGCTGTGTGTGTGACTGCAATGCACTCCAATGGCTTTAATAGGTCTCTGTACACATTCTGGGGGAAATATAACGTCCCTCGTAAACGATCCCGGTCACTGCCTCACAGTAGAGATGAGCGAATTTGTTTGGATTTTGGCCCCGAATATGATTTTGACATGTTCGGGCCATATTCGAACACTATTCGTGTCGAATGTATGTCTTATGATCGGTTCCGAACATATTCGGTAATTTTTACTCCCATTGACTCTAATGACGTTCGGCTGTGTTTGCCGAATATTGCAAAAACTATATTTGAGTCCGATCATATTCGGAACTGAACATGGGCGTACCCAGGATCAAAACTAGGGGGGGCAAGCCAATGTCATATCTTATACAGGTTACATCATATACACTGTACATTATCCTGCATATTAGGTATGGAGCATTAGAACTGTTGTATATTGTATAATACAGCAGTGTATGCGACACTACGCTGTATATACCATATATTATACATGGCAGTCGCGCTCATGTCAGGAGCAGTACCAGCAAGTCCGAGGATTGCAGTGCGATCCTCGCATGAGTTATACCGCCGTCTGTCTATTCCCTTGTTATAATAATACTGAAATATTAATCTATTATTAAAGTATTAAGGAGCTCACAAGTAAAAAAAAGCCCCCTACCTCCCCTGTCCCCCACCCACACCCCAACAGCCCATCGTCTCACATGCACCCCTTAGTGTTCTGTCCCACTGACCCCACAATACCCCCATCCTATCCTCTCACATGCACCCCTCAGTGCTCTGTTGCCCCTCCCCACTTCAGTCCCACAATACCCCCATCCTCTCACAGTAAACCCCCAGTGCCCTAGCCCCACAATACCCCCATCCTCTCACAGTAAACCCCCAGTGCCCTAGCCCCACAATACCCCCATCCTCTTACATTCAACCTGTGACCTGTCCACCCTCCCTCACAATACCCCATCCTCTCACATCAACCCCTGTGCGCCAGCCCCCACAATATCCCCATCCTCTCACATTCACCAACCAGTGCCCTGTATCCCCTCCCCCACAATACCCCATCCTCTCACATTCACTCTTTGTGCCCTGTTGCCCCTCCCCCACTTCAGCCCCCACAATACCCCCATCCTCTCACATTAACTCCCCCCAGTGCCCTAGCCCCCACAATACCCCCATCCTCTCACATTAACTCCCCCCAGTGCCCTAGCCCCCACAATACCCCATCCTCTTACATTCACCCCAGTGCCCTGTACCCCTCCCCCACAATACCCCCATCCTCTCACATTAACCCCCCAGTGCCCTAGCCCCCACAATACCCCCATCCTCTTACACTCACCCCAGTGCCCTGTACCCCTCCCCCACTGTACCCCCATCCTCTCACATTCCCCCACAGTGACCATGACATGCCTGAGAAGAATGAATTTAATAAATTCCATCCCCTCTTACCATGAAGCTTGTAGGCAGTGGCTGAGGCAGGAGCAGGAAGTGTCCAGTGTTGCACACAGAGGGCACTAGGACCCAGTGTGGCTAAGACAACCAGAGCCTGCAGGGCAGAAAGTGAAACTACAGCTGCTGCAGCCAGGAAGAAGCTCCTCTGGTGAGACAGCAGCTCCTGCACTGCACACACAGACAGGCACTGCAACCTGTGGCAGAGGGAGCCGGCATTGTGCTGCTCTCTCCGCTCTCTTTCATTGTGTGCCCCTGCTTCTAGGGAGGGGCAGCTGCCCCCCCCGCCCCACGGTGGGTACGCCCATGGAACTGAATCCGAAACAAATTCACTTATCTCTAGTCCTGAATAGAGATGAATCGGATAAATCGGCGGTGAATCGAATTTGAATTGAATTTCTTGAAATTTGCAGTTCCCCACAAATTCAATTTTCAATTTGATTCCCACAGATTGTCTAAAAAAAATCCCCAGCGCCATTTCACACATTGCTGAAGAGTCACAGATCGGACTGATGATGACAGGCGTGGCCAGTTGGACTTCCCCATAACACTCTGCAGCTATCACATTACATAATCAAGTTCAGCCAATCATGGGGGACAATCAATGCCAGTATAAAGATTGGGACTGGCCAAGGAGTGCCATTTCATGGTTTTAGGAGGTCAGAGCGCACATCTAATTCCACATAGGGATGGAAAAAGTATAGAAATAATATTTAATTGCATCAATAGGGAGAGAGATAGGACAGAAAGCAGCAGTGTCAGTTGTGACAGAATCACTGGCTTTGTAAAGGAAGGGAGGTACGTGTCACTGCGCATGCAGCGGTCAGTGATGTGAAAACTGAGGGGTTTTTTTGCATCCAGCACACTATGCGCTGAGAGGCCGGGTACAGAGTTTAATGGGCCGGTTTCATGTGAGCACCCGCAGTGCGGGAGGGTACTCACCGTACCCTTTTCTCTGCAGGACCTACAGGTCTTTGAGGATCTGTGTTGCGATCGGGGACGCAGCGTGGCTTACCCAGCCAGCGTTCCCATGTCGTCGAACCATAACGACGACGGGGTATGCATCCCAGGTGATTGTGGAATATGGACCCACTGGACCACCAAAAGCGGGGACCTGGGCCGTCCTGGACTAGTGAAGGGTAGCGACCGGGGTCTGTGGCAGCTGAGCTATGGCCAAGATGGCCATATGCAGGACTAAAGGACATCGCATAGCTTCAGATATGAAGAACCATAAAGTTTACTTAAATAAAGCAAAAGACATGTAAGCACCAGGTTCCGGAATATACACATCACGAAGGAAACACATCTCAGGTTGACAGGCGAAGCAACAGGTCATCACGGGTTGACGCAGTCCAGAGTCATCTGGCACGGGCATACCAGGATGGCCTCTCAGCCCTCAGGCGTAGCACAGGCACAGCAGGAGAACATCAGACACCGACCTCAGGCAGACTTCAGATGATGGCTAGGCTCATCACAGGTTGATGCAGTCCAGCGTTATCTGGCACGAGCATACTAGGATGGCCTCTCTCTCAGCTCTCAGGCTAGCACAGGCACAGCAGGAGAGCATCAGATACTGACCTCAGACAGCCCTCAGACAACGGCAGGAGCCATCACGGGTAAGACCCCAGGGAAGCGGCAAGACATCAGAACATAAGCAAGAGATGGATAGCAGAGGTCCAGGATCGTTGGCACTACAGTACCGGGCATCGGCTGGTCAGGTCCAGGACTCACTGGCGAAACCATCACCGGGGAACAGAGCTGGAGACTCCCAGAAACCATGGAGGAGGAATCCATCCAGGAACACAAGCGGGACCGGCTCAAGAGCACAACTTGAACCACCAGAACCAGGGTCTGGACATCTGGACACAGGCTGGACATCGGAACACGGACAGACATCTGGACTCATGCAGGACATCTGGACACAGGCAGGACATCAAAACATGGACTGGACTTCAGAACACGGACGGGACATCAGAACACGGACGGGACATTGGAACTCGGACTAGTCATCGGAACACGGACTGGTCATCGGAACACGGACTGGACATCGGAACACGGACTGGACATCAGGACATCAGGGCACAAGTCGGACATCAGGACATCAGGTAGGACATCAGGGCACAAGCCGGACATCAAGACATCAGGTCTCAGGCAGGACATGAGGATATCAGGATTCGGATCTCAGGTAGAACATCAGAACACTGGCATCGGACCCCGGACATCTGGCAATGATCGACAGGTTACTGACATCAGGCTCCAGACATGAGGCCGCAGTCATCGGGCTCCGGACATCTGGCAGCGATCGGCAGGCTCCAGGCATCAGGCAGGGAAGGATAGGATCCGGACATCTGGAAGTGGTTATCAGACACCAGACATCAAGCCACGGTCATCAGCGACCTAAAAAGGAACCCAAGCGGTCTGGTGCAAGCCCCGCTGGATTGAACTAAAGCCAGCCGGGGATTGCACTGAAAAACAAGCTGAGCACAGAGCAGCAGAGATTCAGCAGACACACCGGACACTGTTATGAATGTGCTAGAGATGGTTTCTGAGCAGAGGCTCCCTCTGGTGGTTACAGACAGTACTGAATCTTTCAGCGAGGAATGGCAATCTGGGTTCACTGACTGGTCTGATATAAGGGAGGTTCCCTCCCATGATGGTTGCCGGTGATCAATTGTTCTTGTCTCAATTGTGGTTCCTGGTTCATTTGGAAGTTTGCTGGAGTCTTGCCTGCATCTCCTGCTTTCAGATAAGATATTTTTTGCTTTTCTTTTTGTGCTTGCTTTTTGCATTGTTTTCTGCACTTTTGTGGAGGTCAGCCAGGTCCCCTCCTGGGGCCTGAGCTCCTCACAGTTTATCTGCAGCCACTGTTATTTGCTCATTTGCTTTTTCCTGTTTTATCAGCGGCTGCAGCTTGGTTTTGTTCACACTGAGATCTGATTTAGCGGGTGGCGAGATCGTGTGATCTCAGTATTTTTGTAATCAGAATTGTTGGATTTTTGTAGGGTTTTCTGGGTTGCAGAAAGTAATCTCTCCTTTCCTATCCTATTTAGTCAGCTTGTGGCCCCAGCGTTTGCTCAATCTATTTTCTGCCTATGTTTGTGTTTTCATCTTGTCTAACCGCCATTATATGTTTGGGGGCTTCCTATTTTCTTTGGGGATCTGCTCCGGGGCAGATAGCTTTCATCTTTCTGCCTTTAGGTGTAGTTATCTCTCAGGCTGTGACGAGGCGTCTAGGATCAACGTAGGAACGCTCCACAGCTACCTCTAGTTGTGTCGTTAGTTTAGGAATCTGCAACCCATCAGTTACCAACATCTCAGGTGTTCTGCTGCCCTGCTGTTGTTCCTGTCCTCCTCAGCTACCGAAACACAACAGGACTCCTACTTCCAAGATGAATCCAGGTTAGATCACAGAACAACAAAGAGTAAGGCTAAGTTCACACGTTGCGGAATTGCCGCGGAAATTTCCGCGGCAATCCCGCACTTCTCCCGCGGGAAATACGCACTTTTTTTGTATGCGTATTCCCGCCAGAATAATAGTGTTTTGCAAGCGTAATTAGCTTGCAGAATGCTAGCGTTTTCCTAGCGATAATGTCACGCTGTATAGCAGATATATATATATGTGATGTCAGTAATCTATATCAAAAGGGCAACATACTATATAACATGCGCATAGATATATGATAACATAGAATTACCTGACAGAATGTCCAGTGGGTCAATACGGAATCCGTTATACGCTGTCTCCGGCTAGAGGGTGACCGGGGTCTATGCTGACCCTAAACTGGGGTCCTAACTAATCCCTCTACCTGGAGGTACTGTTGAAGGTACAGAGGTCCAGGCCACCAGCGTAAACCCTGTCTCCTATCAATCCCTGCCAACTGTAATCTAGTCCTAAGAAGGACCCTGATTACCACCAAAGGGAATGAACAGGTAACGGTTAATGAACAGAAAGACATACAAGAAAGACAAGAAATAAAGTAAATAAAGTCTTACATACAACACTCACACACAGTAGGAACACCTAAGGTCTCAGAGATAAACTATAAGCTGTAAGAGTTAAAACAACTAAGGAGCTCTTAGCTTAAGTATTCTCAGAACCGATCCAGTCTGCTAGACTACATGAATGCTTTCACCGGCATCTAACAAGCAGACTGGCAGGTATATGAAGGAATCTAATTAGAACATAATCAAAAGCAGCCGGGCGAGGCTGGACCTAGTCTTAGCAAAGAGCTAGGTAAAATTAACTCCCTCATTACCAAACACAAAGAAACAGCAACTCAGCTGTGAGGAGTCAGAGTGTGTAATCGCGACGATCCTCGTGGCGATACACCCATGACAGTACCCCCCCTCTACGAGGGGACTCCGGACCCTCAGGGCCAGGTCTGCCGGGTGAGTTGTGTGAAAGGTCCGAACCAATCGATCTGCGTTAACATCAGACGCAGGGACCCACGTCCTCTCCTCAGGACCATACCCCTTCCAATGAACCAAGTACTGAAGGGATCGGCGACTGAGACGTGAGTCAATGATTTTCGACCCATGAAATTCCACGTTATCATTGACCACCACTGAAGGAGGAGGTAGAGGTGACGGTATGACTGGTGCCACATACTTTTTAAGTAATGACTTGTGAAACACATTATGAATTTTAAACGTAGGAGGGAGGTCCAGACGAAATGCCACAGGATTAATTATGGAACTGATCCTGTACGGCCCGATGAATCTGGGACCCAACCTCCAGGAGGAAACTTTAAGTTTTATATTCCTGGTAGACAACCAACCAGATCGTTCACCTTCAGATCTAGACCAGAAACTCTCCCCCTATCAGCCATCCGTTTGTAACGGTTCCCCGTAACCTTCAGTCTTAACCGATCTGGAACTATCAGTCTCCCTGGAAGTCCCACAGGGGCTTCCCCCTGAGCCCCCAATACCTCCCCCTCAAGCTCAGAGCATACAGCTGACACTACAACTCCCTCCTGAGGAATAGGAACCGGATCATCCGTCTTCCCGGCCCCTGGGAAAGTACGAGATAAGGCATCAGGAAGCAACTTTATTGAGCAGTCATATGCGCGATGAGGAGGTAACTCTTTACATACCTCCTCTGAGAACATCTCCCCAAAGTCCTCCAGAAAAGGAGACAAAGTCCTAGGCACAACCGCACCGATGACCGTGCTCATGCAGTTATTCCTGCAAAATTCACCCCACTGGCTTATCTTTCTGGATTGCCAATCAATCACTGGGTTATGTTTAGCCAACCAAGGAAGTCCCCAAAACAATAGGAGTAGGTAGACCCTCCAACACATAACAAGACAATTGCTCTTTATGTATTGCCCCTACTCGAAGATCTATGTTATGAACAGCTTGTACCAAGCTACCTTGACCGAGAGGTCTAGAATCAATAGAGACTATAGGGACCGGTTTGGCCAATACACTCAGTTGCATACCATGCACCTGGGCAAACCGAGCGTCCACCAGATTAGCCCCGGACCCACTATCAAGAAAAACAGAAATCCTCTCAGTTCTAGTACCAATCACCACCTCCGCAGGCACGAGAAACTGAGAGGGATTTGGGGACGAAATACACACTCCCAGGTTAACTCCTTTGCTCAAAGAGACCCGGGATGGACACCCCCCAACAAAATGTCCCTCTCTCCCGCAAAAGAAACACCTTCTAGTCTTGCGGCGCACCGCGGATTCCCTCCTACAAAAAGATGTCCCTCCCAACTGCATGGGTTCCTCAGAACAGACCAGGGGAACCTCAGTATAAGGGACTTTAGTAGTAGGTGGAGTTGTGTAGCCCTGGTATTTAAGGTACACAATACCAGGAGGATGAGTGGAGAGGTAACGGTTAAGGGCTCTACATGACATCACATATACTTCGGACACACCCAGCAGGGGTGTAGAGGGTGTGGTTTTGAGCACAAGAGAGTCTTGTAGTGTCTCCTGAGGTGAAGGGAGAGAGAAGGAGTGCCTGTCTGGAGCACCAAGATTCCTGTCGATTCAGAAAGACAGTACAGTAGTGGAGGCTAGTACAGGTGAGCCAGTTCACCTTAGCCTAGTCAGTGCTGAGATTGAGAGTTTGAGCAAGTCGAAAGGCACAGTGGAAGGAGATCAGAAGTGCTTTAGGATTGAAGTATCCTGCACATTGTCACCGGTCACTGGAGACCGAAGCATCACTATAGCTTCACGCATAGTGGTAGAAAAACCAGAGGCTTACTGGACCTTAGGTAACAGAAAGCAGCCCTTGAAGTGTCAGTACGTAACAGGGGTCAGGTGGAATAGGAACTTTGAGCTAGGCCAAGCATAGAAGAACCTAGTTTCATCACTGGAAGGCTCCACCACAAAACTGACCGGGCAGTACAGCTTTGAAATAGCTGAAGTTTCAGGAGTGAACTACGCTTTATGCTGGTTGGACTTATCATCATTGGAAAGTAAAGGAGGCCCCTGCCTTGCTCAGCCGTTGCCTCAAAACTCATCCTCCATCAACCCCATCAGCCTCCCTGGGACCTGCCTTACCATCTAACAAGTAAAAGGTATGGAAAGACGCTGACGGTGTGAGACTGAGTTATTTAATTGCATGCCTGCACAACCCCACCATAACCATCGACCTGAGGGAAGAGTCCCACCTGTAGGGGACCCGACATCTAGCTGCCTCACCATCCCCTCAGAGATCTACAGCAGCGCTGGTACAAATTACCAGAGACTACAGGTGGCGTCACGAACTGTAAATATATCTATCCCCTGTAAATATTCCCCCAACATACGCCAGACCGCCAGGGCCACAGACCGAGCCACCGCTACCTGTGACAAACCCCATAGACTTCCATGGGCTCGGCTCTGAGTACCCCATTGCCCTGGTAACCCACAATTGTGGTGGCGGGTCGACACAAAACTTTGGCGTCACGAACAGGATACGAAACTTGCAGCATTGCGAGCCCTGTGTGCCTGTGGAGTGTTTTGGTGAAAAAGACTGTTGCTATTGTTTGGCGCCAAATACCGCCATATTTGCCGCCAGATTCGCGCCCTAAGGCGCTGGAGAAGAAGGTGGGCGTACCTGAAAGAGCGCGCAAAGTCTTGGACACGCCCCCGGCTCTGACTCAGCGGCAGGTCCTGCAACAGGAAGTGAACGCTCTGACATCAGAGCGCCTGCGACGAAGGTCCTGTTCCCACTGCTGTGCCTGTGAAGTAGCAGCATCTGAAACCGGTAGGCTCCGTTTAACCAAGGGGGCGCTAAGATGTCACAACAACCGGCCGACAGTGCGGCCCCAGCCGGAGGCCCCAATCCCGCACCGCCTGGTATTGTAGCGCCAGATGGGGGTGCAGGTCCAGCACCCAGTCCGGTAGTCCCGATCATGCCACTAACGCTCCCATATATGCCTGGGGCGAAATGGCTTCCCCAGTACAGCGGTGAGCCAGGCACATTAGCAGGCTTCAAGCGGAAGTTATGCAGCATCCTAGAAATGTACTCCATGCCTGAGAGACAAAAAGCTGCTGTGCTAATAGGGCAGCTAACTGGCGCTGCTGAGAGGGAAGTGGAGACTTGGGATACCGTTGATCAGGAGTCGGTACCTGCGATCTTCCTTAAGCTGCATGCCATATTTGAAGACCGCACAGAAACGGATCTCCGGATGGCCTTCTATCACTGTTCACAACAGCCAGGTGACAGCATCCGGGACTACGCTTGCCGACTACAAGGAGCCCTCAGAGCCCTTAAGCAGATTAATAATTTAAATGCTATCGATGAGAATAAAATGCTGAAAGAACAATTTATCCAGGGATTGAGATCCCAAGAGGAACGCAGAACTGTAAACTGGTGGTCCTTAGATCATCCGGATGCTACCTTTGATGCCCTAAAAGACATGGCAATAAAAGGGCTGCGGCCCCTGGGCAAACCTGAGGTGGCAACCCAACATCATCAGGCTGAAGTCACTCTGGAACCGGCAGTAACCCCCTGTTCCCCGCTAGTGGCTGAAGCCAAAGCGCAGGTGACACCTCCCAGTGAATTGGATTGTCTGCGCTCAGAGGTGCGCCAGCTGACTAAAAATCTGGCTGCTGTAATGAGTGCCCTGCAGCTGCGGAAAGAGGAGGAAGGGAAGATCTTGTTAGCTGACTGCCCAGAAGACGTCCCGTGGATGCACCGGAGAAGAAAGAAGACGTCGCCCCCCCGGAGGAGGACAACGCCACCCCCAGGAGCGACCTCTGATCAACACCCTCCTCGTCGAGAGATCATCTGTTATCGATGCAACCGGAAAGGTCATATGTCTCCACAGTGTCCTTTAAACGGGCAGAACCTGGGTCCAAGGGCCAACACCCAGGAGAATACCCGTCAGGCCCCTTAGACTGGAACGGCAGGTATGTGGGTGGGCGACCCTACCTGTCCATCATCTTAGATGGTATTGCAGTTCCGGCATTGTTAGACACTGGGTCCCAAGTGACCCTAATACCTGATGCCCTATATACTAAGTACTGGTCAATGGACAGTCTTAAACCCCGAGCCCTGACTTTACCGTATATGCTTCTAATGGTCTTCCTGTAGAAGTACTCGGGACAAAATGTGTAGATGTAAAGGTGGGCAGAGAGGAGTTGAAAGACCAGGGGCTTCTGGTAGTAAAGACTGCAAATGAGGAGAACGGTTTAAATATAATTTTGGGCACTAACATTATCGGTAATTGTTTGGGAGAAGTTGTGTTCTTGCTCCAACAGCTCGCTGAGATTGCCCGACCAAGGCAGAAAGGAGTAATCCAAAGAGAGATCCGGGCCCTGGTGTGTCAGCAGCAAGCGAAGCTTACAGACGGCGAAATTGGTAATGTACGGGTCACTGACTCGGATCCTATTGTGATACCCCCAATGAGTGAAATGATTATCTGGTGCAGGGCAGCCATAGGTCTGAGAGGACAGAATTACCAAGCTGTAGTAGAACCCCACCATTCAGAACATAGACCTACACTTATGACTGCTAGGGGAGTAGTAGAAGTGGTGAATGGAAGAGTACCGGTACGGCTTCTCAATTGGGGAGATGATGAGGTAAACTTACCCCGTTATGCAACCATTGCTAAACTACATGCTGTCGACAATAATTCTATTCTTCCGGCTGAGTCCTTAGACTCCTGTCAAATAGCGGAGGACAATGACCCAGCAACTCAGGTGGCGGAATGGTGTCAGCAACTCCATGTTGGGACGGACACCACTCCCGCTCACCAGAAGCAAGGGGTATTACGGGTGGTGCAAGAGTATGCCCAAGTGTTTAGCAAGCACCCACTTGATTTTGGGGTAATTAAGGGAGTCCAACATCATATCCCTACAGGCAGTCATCCTCCCATCAAGGAGCGGTATAGGCCTATACCCCCAGCCCATTATCAGAAGGCTAAAGAAATGTTACATGATATGAAGAAGGCCGGGGTGATAAGGGATAGTTGTAGCCCCTGGGCAGCCCCTCTAGTTCTGGTTAAAAAGAAAGATGGTAGTATGAGAATGTGTGTGGATTACAGGCAGGTGAACCGCATAACACACAAGGATGCATACCCGTTACCACGCATAGAGGAATCATTAGCTGCTCTGAAAACGGCTAACTACTTTTCTACCCTTGATCTGACTAGTGGTTACTGGCAAGTGGCTGTGGCTGAGGAGGATCGTGAGAAAACGGCTTTCACCACCCCAATGGGGCTCTGTGAGTTCGACAGAATGCCGTTTGGGCTCAGTAGTGCCCCAGGAACATTTCAGAGAGTGATGGAGAACTGCCTGGGACATCTCAATTTTGAAACCGTGCTGCTATACCTAGACGACGTCATCGTGTATTCCAAGACTTATGAGGATCATCTGAAGCACCTGGCAGAAGTATTCGAGTCCCTGTCCAGGTACGGGATGAAATTAAAACCCTCAAAATGCCATCTACTCAAACAGAAGGTACAATACTTGGGGCACATCGTCAGTTCGGAAGGAGTAGCGCGGACCCAGAGAAAGTCACTGCCATCCAGAAGTGGCCGGAGCCGAAGAACCTTAAGGAAGTGCGACAGTTCCTGGGACTAACGGGTTACTACAGGAGATTCGTGAAAGATTACACGAAGAAGGCAGCTCCTTTACAGGACCTCCTAGTAGGACAATCCCTAAAGAGCAGAAACCCTCCCTTTAATTGGGGTAAGGAACAGGCTGAAGCATTCCAAAAGATGAAAGAGATCCTTACAGGTGATGAGATCTTAACCTATCCTGATTACAGCCAACCGTTCCTGTTGTACACCGACGCCAGTAATGAAGGGTTGGGAGCAGTTCTCAGTCAGAAGCAGAATGGCCAAGAAAAAGTCATCGCATATGCCAGCAGAAAACTCAGGCCAACTGAAAGGAATCCGGAAAATTATAGCAGCTTCAAGCTGGAGTTTCTGGCGCTGGTCTGGGCCATTACTGAAAGATTTAAGCATTATCTGGCCTCCAATCGGTTCACTGCGTTTACAGATAACAACCCCTTAACGCACCTGGAAACCGCCAAGCTGGGTGCCATGGAGCAGCGATGGATGGCTCGGTTGTCCAATTACCAGTTTACTATCAAGTACCGGGCAGGTCGAAAGAATGCTAATGCTGACGCATTGTCTCGAATGCCGCATGACTCTGATACGGAAGAAGAATCGGACGACCTGGAAGAAATTGAGCTACCTGCGTTCCATCGAAATGGGGTAGTCCACGAGCATCGAGTCAACAGAAAGCAGTATGGTGCAACATTAAATCCTTTACCCCATCACAGCTGGAAAGAGACTCAGGACAGTGATCCAGTGGTCAGCCGCATCAAGGAGTTGTTAAGACAGGAAGGCTCCTCTTTGGAAAAGGATGCACCTATGTCAGCCAAGCTCCTGTGGAACGAGAAAAGCAGGTTGTTCCTATACCGTGAGAAGTTGTGCAGGAGATACGTCAACCCCAGAACCCATGAGATGGTCTGGCAAATCGTGGTCCCCAAGGCAGACGTCCCAATGGTGTTGGAAGCATACCACGATCAAGCAGGACACTTTGGCTGGAGAAAGCTGGAGACCCTGTTGAGATGCCGGTTCTACTGGGTAGGGATGCGCAGCTCCATTGAGAGGTGGTGTCGGAACTGTGGACCCTGTGGTCTCAGAAGGAAGGACTACGGTAGTCAGAAGGCACCCTGCAACCTATCCGGACGACTCGCCCCTGGAGATTGTGGCCCTGGACCACGTCAAACTGTCGCCAAGTAGATCTGGGATACTCATACGCCCTGACCATGGTGGACCATTACTCCAGATTTCTGGTGGTTGTTCCAGTTAAGGATCAGACCGCAGTGACGGCCGCGAAAACCTTTCAAGCAAGCTTCTGCAGACCGCATGGGTATCCGGAGCAAGTATTAACCGATCAAGGACCTGCTTTCGAAGCTGATTTATTCAAGGAATTCTGTCACATGTACGGGTGCAAGAAAATTAGAACAACGTCATACCACCCTCAAACCAACGGTCTTTGCGAAAAAATGAACCATATTGTCCTTGACTTGTTGAGATCCATACCGTTGGAAGACAGAAATCGATGGCCGGACTTACTACCTGATTTGGTTGACTTGTATAACCATATACCTGTAAGTTCTACTAACTGCACTCCAGCCTATCTTATGAGAGCAAGGCCCGGAAGACTACCAATGGATTTAGAACTTGGAGTGGTAGAACCGGAGGCAGACGACACCATTGAAAACTGGGACATCAATCGGCAAGAGCAGTACAGACGAGTGCAAACCTGTGTAGAAGAAAGTCTCAACAAGGCACGGGAGAAACAGGAAGATATTTACAACAGAAATGCTCCTGCCAAGCCTTTGATGCCTGGAGAAGTGGTATTAAAAAGGAAAAGGAAAATGCACAAATTGGATAACCAGTGGGAACAAGAACCCTACGTTGTACAAGATTCTAAATATGACAACAGAAAAGTTTGTATCATCAGTAAGGACGGAGGAAGAACAATAACCACTGTGTCCAGAGACCATTTGAAATTGTGTCCAGTACCCTTAAAGCTTTGTGAAAAGAACCCTGTCATCAATCAAGAGGAAGGAAAGGAAGAGGTCATACACACGGATCTGGGAGATTTTCCTGCGGATTGGCCCCGACTGGGAGATGCTGTAATAATTCCGGTGTTGCAGTTTTATCAGCCACAAGAGGAAGTTCTACCTCCAGTTGTGCCTGTGGTGCCAGTTGAGCCAGTTCAGGAGTTACCCATTCCAGCAACACCTCAACCTACAGAATCTCAAGAAGGATCATCAGAAGCAGCGCCCCATGCTATGGGATCCCCTGGTGAAGCTGACTCACACCGCCCAGCCATCAGTACGCTTGCCAGATCCATAGAAAGATTGAGGCAGTTCTATAGTTTGCCGTTACGCAGTGCAGACAGATCACAACTTAATATACCTGAAGCTACTCCACGTAGATCAGAGCGAATCACAAAAGGGAAGATACCCATTCGATACCAGCAGTAATTATAACAAATTAATGTGAATATTGTAAAAAGTATATATATATATGTGTCTTTTCCTTATGGTGTCTTATAATGGACTGAGAGGCTGAGGACTGTGCCAGCCCAGAACTTATCTTGTAAATAGTTGCACTAAGGTGCCTTATAATGGTTTCACACGAAGCCTTGACTTACCTCTGAACATAAAACCCGTGTGGTGTGGCACTGAGTGAGGTCTGCATTCATATGTCCTGCAGCCCACCCAGGACCCACGTTGAAGGTTTGGTGCGGGTCCTTCACAAGAATCTTGCCGTTTATTATATGAACATGTCTATTTAATATTTTGTATTTTTCTATATTTAATGTTTTGTTTGCAACGTTCAAGAAATCCTTACCTCCCGGATGGGACGAGTTAATGTTAATGTTTAATGCATAAACAAAATTGTCTCTTTGTATTTCACAGCCCGGGAGTGCTGTCGTTTACCATGGGGGAATGTGTAGCCCTGGTATTTAAGGTACACAATACCAGGAGGATGAGTGGAGAGGTAACGGTTAAGGGCTCTACATGACATCACATATACTTCGGACACACCCAGCAGGGGTGTAGAGGGGTGTGGTTTTGAGCACAAGAGAGTCTTGTAGTGTCTCCTGAGGTGAAGGGAGAGAGAAGGAGTGCCTGTCTGGAGCACCAAGATTCCTGTCGATTCAGAAAGACAGTACAGTAGTGGAGGCTAGTACAGGTGAGCCAGTTCACCTTAGCCTAGTCAGTGCTGAGATTGAGAGTTTGAGCAAGTCGAAAGGCACAGTGGAAGGAGATCAGAAGTGCTTTAGGATTGAAGTATCCTGCACATTGTCACCGGTCACTGGAGACCGAAGCATCACTATAGCTTCACGCATAGTGGTAGAAAAACCAGAGGCTTACTGGACCTTAGGTAACAGAAAGCAGCCCTTGAAGTGTCAGTACGTAACAGGGGTCAGGTGGAATAGGAACTTTGAGCTAGGCCAAGCATAGAAGAACCTAGTTTCATCACTGGAAGGCTCCACCACAAAACTGACCGGGCAGTACAGCTTTGAAATAGCTGAAGTTTCAGGAGTGAACTACGCTTTATGCTGGTTGGACTTATCATCATTGGAAAGTAAAGGAGGCCCCTGCCTTGCTCAGCCGTTGCCTCAAAACTCATCCTCCATCAACCCCATCAGCCTCCCTGGGACCTGCCTTACCATCTAACAAGTAAAAGGTATGGAAAGACGCTGACGGTGTGAGACTGAGTTATTTAATTGCATGCCTGCACAACCCCACCATAACCATCGACCTGAGGGAAGAGTCCCACCTGTAGGGGACCCGACATCTAGCTGCCTCACCATCCCCTCAGAGATCTACAGCAGCGCTGGTACAAATTACCAGAGACTACAGGTGGCGTCACGAACTGTAAATATATCTATCCCCTGTAAATATTCCCCCAACATACGCCAGACCGCCAGGGCCACAGACCGAGCCACCGCTACCTGTGACAAACCCCATAGACTTCCATGGGCTCGGCTCTGAGTACCCCATTGCCCTGGTAACCCACAATTGTGGTTGCGGGTCGACACAGAGTCATCACGGGAGGCGGAGTTACCTCGCGTCTTCCCCGAATTCGTCTATCAATGCGAATAGCGAGGGCCATAGCAGCCTCCAGTGATGGAGGAGAATCATACTGAGCCAACACATCTTTTAATTTGTCAGACAACCCTTGACAAAACTGGCTCCTAAGAGCTGGGTCATTCCACTGAGTATCTGTTGCCCATCTACGGAACTCAGAAGAATATTCCTCCGCTGGACGATTTCCTTGCCGTATTTTACGTAACTTTGTTTCAGCAAGGGAAACTCGATCCGGATCATCATATACCAGACCCAGGGCAGTAAAAAATCGATCCACTGACTGGAGATCTGGGGAGCCTGGAGGGATAGAGAACGCCCAAGATTGAGGGTCCCCTTGTAAGAGCGAGATAACAATTCCCACCCTCTGCTCTTCACTCCCAGATGACCGAGGCCGCAGCCGAAAGTACAATTTACATGCCTCCCGGAAAGTAAAAAATTTGTCCCGCCCACCAGTGAACCTGTCCGGGAGAGCAACCTTAGGTTCAGATCTGGTTTGCTCCGGGGGGACAAAACCTTGGACTTAATGTCTGCAAACTCCATGGACAACCCCTGCAACTGCCGGGCCAGCTGGGCTACTGGATCCATGACAGCTGGGGAGAATCTTTAGTATGGGCCGGTGAAAATGTCACGCTGTATAGCAGATATATATATATGTGATGTCAGTAATCTATATCAAAAGGGCAACATACTATATAACATGCGCATAGATATATGATAACATAGAATTACCTGACAGAATGTCCAGTGGGTCAATACGGAATCCGTTATACGCTGTCTCCGGCTAGAGGGTGACCGGGGTCTATGCTGACCCTAAACTGGGGTCCTAACTAATCCCTCTACCTGGTACTGTTGAAGGTACAGAGGTCCAGGCCACCAGCGTAAACCCTGTCTCCTATCAATCCCTGCCAACTGTAATCTAGTCCTAAGAAGGACCCTGATTACCACCAAAGGGAATGAACAGGTAACGGTTAATGAACAGAAAGACATACAAGAAAGACAAGAAAAAAGTAAATAAAGTCTTACATACAACACTCACACACAGTAGGAACACCTAAGGTCTCAGAGATAAACTATAAGCTGTAAGAGTTAAAACAACTAAGGAGCTCTTAGCTTAAGTATTCTCAGAACCGATCCAGTCTGCTAGACTACATGAATGCTTTCACCGGCATCTAACAAGCAGACTGGCAGGTATATGAAGGAATCTAATTAGAACATAATCAAAAGCAGCCGGGCGAGGCTGGACCTAGTCTTAGCAAAGAGCTAGGTAAAATTAACTCCCTCATTACCAAACACAAAGAAACAGCAACTCAGCTGTGAGAAGTCAGAGTGTGTAATCGCGACGATCCTCGTGGCGATACACCCATGACAGATCTGTAGCATCGCTTGGAAAACTGATTGACAGGTTGGTCACACGAGTCACACATAGTGTTTGACACGTGTGACCAACTTTTTACTATTGATGCCGCCTATGTCGCATCAATAGTAAAAAGATCTAATGTAAAAATAATAAAAAAAATAATAAATAATGATATTCTTACCTTCCGGCGGCCCCCGCAGCTTTCCCGCCTTCAGCGACGCTCCCGGTAACTCCCGGTCCCAAGGATGCATTGCGACAAATCACACCGATGACGTAGCATCACGCGAGACCGCTACGCCATCTGGGTCATTCTCGCAAAGGACTCTTGGGACCGGGAGTTGCCGGGAGCGTCGCTGAAGGCGGGAAGGCTGCGGGGGCCGCCGGAAGGTGAGAATATCATTATTTATTATTTTAATTATTGTTTTACCAGGCATATGTACCCAGGGTTTGGAGAAAAGTCTCCTCTCCTCCAGACCCTGGGTACCACCGCACATGAACCGCTTACATTCCGCAAAATTAATGAACATGTTGCTATTTTTTCCGCGAAGCGTTTTTTTTCGCGGAAAAAACGCAACATGTGGCCAAAACATGCGGAATCAATTAACATGTATAGGATGCTTAATGCTTGCGTTTTTTTCCGCGTTTTTACCGCGGAAAATCGCGGAAAAAACGCGAAAAAACCGCAAATATTCCTGAACGTGTGCACTTAGCCTCACAGTCACTGGGCACAGGGTTCAGGACACAGAAGGACTTCAGGAACATAACACAGCAGGAATCAGGACTTCAGGAACACAACACAGCAGGAATCAGGACTAGGACTTTGGTACCAACACATAAACAGGATAAGTCCGGAACTCAGACATCAGTTGTCCCAAAGCTGATAACAGAAATGGATCTGGGTATTCTGCCCCCCCCCAGAGCAGACGGGAGACAGGCATCAGCTCACCTAGAACTGCAGGCAGGTAGGACAGGTGCTGAACACCAAACAGACATAGCAAGACTCTTAATGTGAAGCTCTGGCAACGCCCCACAGGGCAGGGGAACTTTATATAGGCGATGCCTCACAGCGATAAGCTGGATCTGCAATTCTAGCACACACCCATTCCTCATAAAAGCAGGGGAGGTGTGGCCACGCGCTCACTAAGCACAGCCAGTCACAAATCAGCATAGCAAAGGACACCTGGCAGCGGCTGCAAGCCTGAACACACGTGGTAAGTCATGCACAACTGCAGAGGACCTTGCAACACGTGGATAGCTTTCCACAGTGGTAGCCAGGGACAGCACAAGCGGGTGGTCATGCATTGCAGCGGAGCCACTCACACATGTATGGCTACGCAGCGGAGCCCGGAACTGAGCAGCATCCACACAGGTAACTTACAACAGCATTCCAGCTCATTAGAGGGAAAAGAGCAAAGGGTTAAAGCAGAGATATGCAGAGTAACACCGAGTAATCAAAGTACAAACACAGCGGCGGTACAACCTGCAGTGATGTCATGATCACGTGACCAGCACATGTGATGATATACCTGGTCCTGTGGTTCAGTCTGTGTGTAGTGCTGTGGGAAAAAGCTGTACTTCCCACAGAAGTGAGGACTGAGAGTGGTTTTCCCTAACAGTGTGTGGGAGGACCCCGCACCAAGGAGGACTGATCTGTATGCTATAATTTTTGTTTTGTTTTTCTATCATGCCCGGAGGGCTGTGAGTTGTTTCAAGCACCGTGGTTTATGCTGCATATAATAAATCCACTGGTGTTTTCAAGTGCATGAGCTCCTGAGTCTACCTGAAGGCTTCTACCGAGCGTGGCAACCCCTCACACGGTGTAATTAATATCTAATTCAAATTATGCACATTTCTTATTCTTCTTGCAGAACCAAAGAATATGTTGAATTCCAATTTCAAAAAAGGCTCGATCATCTCTAGTCTTGAGTGTTACGATTCTACCACTCACAGTGTTGACTCATGTTCAGTCTGAGATCAATTAGTATACCCAAGTCTTTTTCACATGTACTGTTACTTAGCCCTATTCCTCCCATTTTGTATATGCTTTTTTCATTTTTATTGCCCAGATGTAGTACTTTGCATTTTTCCCTGTTAAAAACCATTCTGTTAGTTGCTGCCCACTGCTCCAGTTTATTTATATCTTTTTGAATCCTCTCTCTCTCTTCTCTAGTATTAGCTACCCCTCCTAGCTTTGTGTCATCAGCAAATTTGATCAGTTTACCCTCAATCCCTTCATCTAAATCATTGATAAAGATGTTGAACAATACAGGGCCCAAAACAGAGCCTTGTGGTACCCCACTTGAGACATTCTTCCAACTGGATGTGCAGCCATTTACGACCACTCTTTGAGTCCGATCACTAAGCCAGTTATGAATCCACCTAACAGTTGCCTTGTCCATTCCATACTTAGTCATTTTTTCAATAAGGATTGTGAGATACTTTGTCAAATGCTTTGCTGAAGTCAAGATATACTATATCTACAGCATTTCCCTGATCCACCCAGTCAGTGATTCTGTCATAGAAGGAAATTAAGTTAGTCTGACATGACTTATTAGTTACAAACCCATGCTGACTCTGTGTAATCACTTCATTCTTATGCAGGTACTTACATACATGTTCTTTAATAATTTGTTCAAAGATCTTTCCTGGTATAGAAGTCAGACTCACCGGCCTGTAGTTCCCTGGGTCCACCTTCTTCCCCTTTTTGAAGATAGGAACAACATTTGCTCTTCTCCAGTCTTCTGGGACTTCACCTGTTCTCCAAGAATTTTCAAAGATTATGGACAGTGGTTCAAGAATTTCTTCTGCTATCTCCTTCAGTATTCTGGGGTGTAATTCATCTGGACCTGGAGACTTGAATTCATTTAGGTTAGCTAAGTGTTTCCTCACTGTCTTTCTGTTTATAGATATACTGGATTCTTCTATTCCTTTAATAGGACAGTGAAAATCAGTTGATGTTACATTTCCTTTCTGAGAGAAAACAGATGCAAAATAGGAATTTAAAAGTTCAGCCTTCTCAACATCCTTTCTTACCATTTCATCATTTTCATCCTGTAAAAATCCTATAGCATCTTTGACTTTTTTTTTACTTTTGACGTATCCCCAAAATCCTTTTTTTGTTGCTTTTGACATCTCTTGCAAGCCTTAATTCATTGTCAGCTTTAGATAATCTGATTTGTGCCCTGCAGGTTCTGCAGATGGCATTATATTCTTCTTTAGATATGCCTCCCTCTTTCCATTTGATAAACATTTCTTTCTTCCTTTTTAGCATGTGTTTAAGTTCTGTGTTCATCCATCCTGGTTTCCTTAAATGCTTCCCATTCTTCCCTCTTTTCGGAATTGTTAACGATTGTGCTTTGAGAATCTCATTTTTCAAGATGTCCCATCCTTCCTGGACATTTTTGTCCTTAACCCCTCTCTGCCATCAGACGTACTATTCCGTCCATGTGACCCTGGACCTAATTCCCATGGACGGAATAGTACGTCATGTCCTTTAATGCGACATCGCGACTAAAGTCGCGGTGATCGCATTAAAATTCCGACGCCATCTTACCTCTAGGAAGATGACGTCGGCATCCCGGGCTGCGTCCTCCCCTCTCCGGCCTCCCGATCGCTGTGATTGGCTGTTCAATTCTGAACAGCCAATCGCAGCCTTTCTCACTGTTTCAGCCAATCAGATGGGCTGAAACAGTGAGATCCCAGGCTAGGATCGAGTACCGATGTACTCGATCCTAGGCCTGGGTCTAGCACTATTCAGACCCCCCTGGATTGGCGCGATCGCCGATCATATCGATCGCGCCAATCGCAGGGCACAGAAGCGGTATTACCGCGCTGTGCCCTGCCGGTTCCTGCTGGATCGGTGCTATAAAAGCACCGATCCTAGGCCGGAACATAGGACAGGCCTAGCAGGGCCTGCAGGAGCTGATTGGCGCGATCGATGTTATCGTCGATCGCACCAATCGCAAGGCACAGCCGCGGCGCAGGAGCGCTGTGCCTTGCTGCTGACCTGCCGGATCGGTGCTGTAATAGCACCGATCCTGGCTGGATCGGTGCTGTAAAAGCACCGATCCGGCGTGGAGGCTCAGGACAGGCCCTGTAGGGCCTGCAGGAGCTGATTGGCGCGATCGATGACATCGTCGATCGCGCCAATCACAGGGCACAGCAGCGGTCTGATCGCTGTGTGACCGCGCTGTGCCCTGCAGGTGACCTGGCTGCTGCCCTGGCTGTGACCTGCCTAGGATCGGAGCTGTGAGCTCCGATCCTGGGCAGATTGCCAGGGTAACCAGGAGAGCTCTGATTGGTGGGATCTTGTTATGATGGATCCCACCAATCACAGGTCACAGAAGCGAATTGACCGCTCTGTGACCTGTCTCACCTGGCTCTGACCTGTGAGTGACCGTTCTGCAGGGGTCCTCACACTTGCTGAGGATTCCTGCAGAGCGGTCATACAACAGATCTCTCCTGTGCTGGGCCTTGTAGTGCTGAAGACAGAAGAAAAGAAGACAGAAGAAAAGAAGAAAGAAGATAGAAAAAAGAAGAGAGACTACAACCGTAAGTGTTGATCCCTCTCTTCCTCCCTCCCCATCCCCCTTCCCCCTCTTTTTACCCCCTCCACCCCCCCTTTGCGCCGCCTCCGTGCGCACACCCAGCCGCCGAGCGTTGATTGGTGACGCATTTCACCGATCAACACTCGTGCTCTCAGCCCCCTTTGCGCCACCTCCGTGCGCACACCCTGCAGCCGGCGAACTTTGATAAGTGACGCAGTTCACTTATCAGAGCTCGCGTCCGGCGGGTTTCCTTTTTTTCACCCCCCCTTTGCGCCGCCTCCGTGCGCACACCCCAGCCGCCGAGCGTTGATTGGTGACGCATTTCACCGATCAACACTCGTGCTCTCAGCCCCCTTTGCGCCACCTCCGTGCGCACACCCTGCAGCCGGCGAACTTTGATAAGTGACGCAGTTCACTTATCAGAGCTCGCGCCGGCTGTTTTCCTTTTTTTTTTTTTCACCCGCCTTTGCGCCGCCTCCGTTTCCACATCTAGCAGCCGCCGAATTTTGATAAGTGACTCAGTTCACTTATCAGATCTCGTGCCGGCTGTTTTCCTGTTTTTTTTTTCACCCCCTCCCTGCGCCACTCCCTTTGCGCCACATCTAGCAGCCGCCGAACTTTGACAAGTGACACAGTTCACTTATCAGAGCTCGCACCGGCTGTTTTCCTTTTCTTTTTTTTTTTTTCCTTTTTCTTTTTTCACCCGCCTTTGCGCCGCCTCCGTTTCCACATTTAGCAGCCGCCGAACTTTGACAAGTGACACAGTTCACTTATCAGAGCTCGCGCCGGCTGTTTTCCTTTTTTTTTTTTTCACCCCCTCCCTGCGCCACTCCCTTTGCGCCACATCTAGCAGCCGCCGAACTTTGACAAGTGACACAGTTCACTTATCAGAGCTCGCACCGGCTGTTTTCCTTTTCTTTTTTTTTTTTCCTTTTTATTTTTTCACTCGCCTTTGCGCCGCCTCCGTTTCCACATTTAGCAGCCGCCGAACTTTGACAAGTGACACAGTTCACTTATCAAAGCTCGCACCGGCTGTTTTCCTTTTCTTTTTTTTTTTTTCCTTTTTCTTTTTTCACCCGCCTTTGCGCCGCCTCCGTTTCCACATTTAGCAGCCGCCAAATTTTGATAAGTGACTCAGTTCACTTATCAGATCTCGTGCCGGCTGTTTTCCTGTTTTTTTTTTTTCACCCCCTCCCTGCGCCACTCCCTTTGCGCCACATCTAGCAGCCGCCGAACTTTGACAAGTGACACAGTTCACTTATCAGAGCTCGCACCGGCTGTTTTCCTTTTCTTTTTTTTTTTTCCTTTTTTTTCACCCGCCTTTGCGCCGCCTCCGTTTCTACATTTAGCAGCCGCCGAATTTTGATAAGTGACGCAGTTCACTTATCAGATCTCGTGCCGGCTGTTTTCCCTTTTTTTTTTTTTTTCACCCCCTCCTTGCGCCACATCTAGCAGCCACCGAACTTTGATAAGTGACGCAGTTCACTTATCAGAGCTAGGGCCTGCTGTTTTAGACTTTTCTTTTCACAGGCATTTTTTTCTCCCCATTTTTTTTTTCTTTTAGATTTTTCTTTTCAGCATAGTTTACACCAAGCACTATCCCCCCCCCCACCATACACAGTTATCAATAAAGTACACCCAAGCACCACATTTACAAAAAAATGTCCCACCCGTCCCGTTCGTCCCAACAGCGCTATTCATTGGAGGAGGCATACGCTTTTCTTGCCTCCGACACTGATAGCGAGGGAGAGGATCCCACATTTCTTTATTTTTCAGATTCCTCTTCCTCCTCCTCTTCCTCTTCCCCCTCCTCATCTTCCTCCTCGGGTCCTGCGGAACCACCACGCAGACGCCCCAGGACAGAAGATGAGGCATCTGCCGCCATTCCAGAAGACGAAGATGAAGCCGAAGCCGAACCAGCGCAACCCACTGCGGATCCCGTGTGGACCTCGCCCCCGAAAATTACGAGCCACTGATTCCTGATTTTGTGGCAGAATCAGGAATCAGGTTTGACACCCCTGGCCTCACAGAAATAGACTTTTTCAAAGTCTTTTTCTCTGAGGATTTTATTAACCACATGGTGGAGCAAACAAATTTGTACGCTCGTCAATTTTTGGAGCAAAACCCCCGTTCATCATATTCTAACTGGTCTCCTGTAGACGCAGTTGAATTGATGCAGTTTTGGGGCCTGGTCCTTCACACGGGGATCTTGAAGAAGCCAGAACTTCAGCAATATTGGAGTGTTGATATTTTATATAACGCTCCAGTGTTCCGAATGGTCATGGCCCAGACGCGTTTTGAGGCCATCCAGAAATTCTTGCATTATAACGATAATGCACAGTGTCCCGCACGAGATGACCCCAACTTTGACCGTCTGTTCAAAGTTCGGCTGGTCATCGAACACTTCAACAAAAAGTTTGCTGAAGTGTACGTGTGTAAGGTTCTGTGTACATGTTCCTGAAACTCAGTTTTTCCGTCAGCCATTTTACTTTCTGTCTTGCTGCCGCTGTCTTGCCCTCAGTCAATATGGAGTTTCCAGCTTGCATGTTCCCGCCCTGATTCTCTCCCTCTTGCTTCTTAAGCAGCCACAGCTGAGCAATCAGTGCTTCAGAATCAAGCCTGCAGTGAACCTGTGACCTGACTCCTGGAAGCCTTGGACCTTGTACTCCAGTTATTTCCTATTGTGGAACTTTGGAACACTCGTGGACTTTGGAACCTTGCTATTTGATAAATCCACGTTTGCATGGACTTATGGTAACAGAGAAGAGATCCTGAACCTGTTGTGAGAGTGATTGCTGAGCTTAAGTTACTCTGGCCTGCTGTGTCTCCTGCTTTTGTATCTGCAAACTGTGTGACTATTATTGCCACTTGTATGAAGTAATACAAGACCTTCTATATAAAACCTGTGACTCCTGTGTTTTCATCGCACCCAAGCACAAGACACTATATGAACTGTACTCCTTACATTACAAGATTCTGAAGCCAAACGTTAGTGTCTGCTGGGTCTGGAAAGGCTGTGTCTGCTGTAACTGTGGATATCAGATGTCCGGTTGTACTTTCTGTGATGACAGTGGTTGTGACTTCTCACAACCATTCCAGATGTCCGGTTGAACTTTCTGTGATGATAGTGGTTGTGACTTCTCACAACCATTCCAGGTGAGCAGTTCCCTTAATTTTTTTTTCTCTCTGCAGTGTTACCACAGGTAAACACTATTGTTTTTTTTTTCTTCTCCTCTCCTTCCAGTACTCCTGTCTTAAAAGATCTGGAAAATGGAGGCCCGCATAAAGGAACTTTGCGGAGTGACTGATAACATCCTTGCAGATTTGCAGACTATAAAAACCCGTTTTACAAACCTACAGGACCTCACTAATCACAATTTGCAAGTTTTTGGACAGACTGCCCAGGATTTGCGAGCCAGGATTGAGGTTCTAGAGGAGCGAGTCCAGGCTCCTGCCGTAGCCCCGAGTTCTGGGATTCCCAAGTTGCCCCCTTTTCGTTTTGGCGGTGAACGTGAGAAATTCAGGGGATTTATTAATCAATGCAATCTTTTTTTTTCTGCACATGCTTCACAATTTCCCACTGAACGATCTAAAGTACTTACTATAATTATGTTGCTTACCAACAAGGTTTTGATGTGGGCAAACCCTCTGATTGAGACTGAGGATGAATGTTTGGATCATCTTGATGCTTTCATTTCAGCCATGGGGCAGGTGTTTGATGACCCCAATCGAGGTGCAACAGCTGAAGCAGCCATGTTAGCTTTGCGCCAAGGTAAGCACTCGGTAGCTGAATATGCCTTGGATTTCAGGAGATGGGCCCTTGATACCACCTGGGACAGTTCCGCCAAAAAATCTATTTTTCGAAAAGGGTTATCTCCACTGATTAAGGATGAACTTGCTCGTGCCGACCCTCCCACTGCGTTAGGTGACTTTATTAACTACTGCATCCGTATTGATACTCGTCTGACTGAACGCAGGCAAGAGAGATGGTTCGAAAGCAATCGCACTAACCTTTTCCTACCTTCCTCTCCAGCTAAGGAACCTTTGAGTAGGATCACACGGGAACCTGAACCTGAACCCATGCAGGTAGACTCTTTACAACGACGGGTTAGTGATGCACGCAAGGAACATCGTTTTAAGGAGAATCTATGTTTCTATTGTGGTAAGTCAGGGCACTTCATTATAAACTGCCCCAGCCGTTCTCGTAAGACTACTGCAGCACTCATTCACTGTGAGTGTTGCGAGAGGGGATCTGTTAGGTCCGAGCCTCAGGCTCCAGAGAGATCTGCAGCAACAGATCTTGATTTCTCGGACTTAAACTCCGTTACTTCTGAGGACGTTGACTGTGTAAACGCTGCAATTTTTCAAGTTTCCTCAGCGGTGTCCCAGCTGAGTTGTAAGAAAAACAATTCTCATTGCTTTCTTTCCATCAAACTCTGGGTTGACTCAGCTTGGGTGTCTAGCTCTGCTATGATCGACTCAGGGCAAGTGGAAATTTTATGGATGTCTCCTTTGCTCTGAAACAGGGGATACGTTCAGTGAAGAAGGCTACTCCAGTACAGATGGAAACTGTGGATGGCTCCCTGCTGACCTCTGGACCAGTGGATCAGGAAACAGAGCCTTTGAGGGTTCTTATGGGTAAAGATCATCAAGAGAAACTGTCCTTTATGCTTATCTCTTCTCCCCACTTTCCCATTATTCTAGGGCTACCATGGCTGCAGGCTCAGAATCCTACCATTAACTGGGAGACCAAGGAATTACACTTTCCAGAGAAACAGATGAGTCCAAAAGTTTCAGCTTGCTCTGTTCCTAAAGGAACCATGTCAGTCCCTGAACTACCAGCTGTATACCAGGACTATGTGGATTTATGTGACAAGAAGAACGCTGACCAGCTTCCCCCTCACCATCCATATGATTGTCCAATTGAATTATTGCCTGGAGCAGAGATACCTTTTGGTAAGATCTACCCCCTGGCGGGGCCCGAGCTAAAGGCTTTAAAGGATTACATAGACGAAAATCTAGCCAAGGGCTTCATACGCCCCTCTTCATCTCCTGCAGGTGCACCCATCTTCTTTGTAAAGAAGAAAGATGGATCTCTGAGACCCTGCGTAGACTATAGGGAACTCAATAAGGTTACTATTAGAAACCGTTATCCATTGCCTTTAATCCCTGAGTTATTGGAGAGAGTGCGACATGCCAAAATTTTCCCTAAACTAGATCTCCGTGGGGCCTATAACTTAGTCCGTATTAGACCTGGGGATGAATGGAAGACTGCATTCAGGTCACGCTATGGACACTTTGAGTATCTAGTTATGCCTTTTGGTCTGAGTACCGCCCCAGCCACTTTCCAACACTTGGTGAATGACATCTTCAGGGATCTCCTAGATACATTCGTGGTGATTTATTTGGATGATATTCTAATTTTTTCTAACTCCACAGAGGAACATCATGGACTAGAGTTGAGCGATACTTTCCGATATGCTAAAGTATCGGAATCGGAATGGTATCGCCGATATCACTAAAAAATCGGCGATACCCGATACC
>JARQOD010000001.1:105520661-105753926 GCA_033576555.1 Oophaga sylvatica
ATGAGATCCAAAAACCTTATGAGCTTGCCTGGCTCTTTTGAAGGACACCTTATGACCGGAGGTCAAGGTGGACTCATCGTCTATCCCAAGGTTTGATTGACAGCTTCAATCAAACTGTCAATTGTGTCCTGACAATTTGGTGCCTCCAAATTAAGGGACCCTTCTGAATCAGAATCCGAATACTGATCACTTGTCAGAGGTGAGGGAGAGCGGGAGACGGAACTGAAAGTTGCCGAGGCTCCGGACGGCAAAGGCGACGCAGTGTGGGTTCGCTTCCCCTGCGTCTGCCTAGTGAGAGCGCGGCCCCTGCAGGCCGGAGGTTCATGAGACGTCGCCAAGACGGGTGAACCACTGTCCCTGCTCCTATCGGGAGCTTGAAGGGACTCGATTGCTCTAGTCAATGATGCCACAGATTGAGTCAGGGACAGAGCCCATTCAGGGGACCTGACGCACTGGGTTCCGTAATAGGAGCGGGTTCCTGAGCCCGTTCGGAGTCACAGGCTTCGCAAACCCGAGTAATCTGGGCGCGCGGAAAAGGGGACCTACAGGCAATGCATGCGGTATACAGCACCGTATGAGCTTTGGTTCTTCTGGACATACTGAGTCTATCACAGAGTCCGCAATGAACTGGATGTGCGACGGTCAGTGAAACGGAGTGCAGAAGTAACAACCAGGCTGGAGGTAGAAGCACTTACCCCAGTCCTGTACCCCCTGCGTCCTTAAACCGCGTAGCAGTGCGTCTGGCTCCAAATTTTTCAAAAAGAGCGCCCCCTGTTAGGAAGGCGAGCTCAAGTAGCCGAGCCTTTAGGGGAGGATCGAGAGGCGCGGCCTAGCTGTCAGAGGCCCGCCTCCAGCCGCGGCCTAGTCTCCAGCAAAAAGCCGGGGACTAAATTTACAGCCGCGGCCTAGCATCAGCCGAAGCCGCGGCCTAGATTTCCGACGGAGGCGGCCCCAAAACCAGAGGGCGGGCCCGCCGGAAGGAGACAATGCCGAGGGCGGATCCCCGCGACCGCGGCCCGCCCTCCGGCCGACACCGGACGCTACATCTTGGGCCGCGGCCTAGTCCCCGGCAGAAGCCGGGACTAAATTTGCAGCCGCGGCCCAGCACCGCCCGAAGCCGCGGCCTAGATTTCCGGCGGAGGCCGCCCCAAAATCAGAGGGCGGGGCCCGCCGGAAGGAGACAATGCCGAGGGCGGATCCCCGCGACCGCGGCCCGCCCTCCGGCCGACACCGGACGTTATATCTTGGGCCGCGGCCTAGTCCCCGGCAGAAGCCGGGGACTAAATTTGCAGCCGCGGCCCAGCACCGCCCGAAGCCGCGGCCTAGATTTCCGGCGGCCGGCGCCGGACGCCACACCTCGGGCCCCAGTCCCCGGTCCTTGCCCGAGGCCTAACACCGCCGAAGCCAGGGACCTGACGCCCCCGGGGGGGAACACGGGCCAGGAGTGTACCTTGGCTGGAATCCAGAAGCTTGAAACCTGCGGTGCTCCATGCGTGCGGCGTTTCTTCTCCGTTTTCAAAAAGGTGAGCCATTAGAGGGGGGCTTTGTAGTAAAAAAGGTGGGACGGTGCAGGAACCCTAACTCCATCACCCCTTCAGGGGGCGAGGAGAGGGACCGTCCGCCTCCTTGCAGCACCGCAGTCTAGCATTGGTGGCGCAGTGGGGGCTGCACGGACAAACTCCTGCCTCTGTGCAACCTAGGGTTTCAATACCTCAGGGTGGACAGGGCTAAGTCCGGCATTCGTGTCCCACGTTGCGAGAGAGGATACGCTGGAGGCTTTACTCCACGTGCTCGCCCGTTGATGGTTTGGGGAGATCGGACCCTTTCAATAGGATCCGTCGCCCCTATCTCATCTTCGTGGGGAAGAAAAAAAAAAAAAAAAAAATGGTCTGGAAAAAGAACCAGACGTGTGCCTCCATCAGACACTAAGCAATACACGGATTTTGGTAAAGACTTACCTGTAAAATCCTTTTCAGCGAAGGAAGGAAGAGAGACACAGTATTCATTACTGATGGGTAGGCGGAGCCCCAGATCAGGATGTTACCTCAGATCAAAAGAGTGATGACTGGCTGGCCCCTCCAGCTCGGGCTCCTCCTACTCAGCTCCAGTCGTACCAAAGCTTTTAGGAAAAGAGCCAAGATCACCAGCGGAGCAACATAACCCCTTCTGAAGGAACTTCAGAGAAAAAACACAAGGATACAGGTTATGCATGCAAAGAAAGCCAAAAACCACAGAGTTCCAGGTACTACTCACGGAACCTGACTACTGCGATGAGCTGGCGATGCTGGAACAGAGCCTTAGCGCGCTGACCTCAGCCCAGATAATCGCTATCAGATAAGGGTCGCGCTGCATCTGAAAACATCAACACACTTCTGCCGTGGGAGGGTGCTGTGTCTCTCTTCCTTCCTTCGCTGAAAAGGATTTTACAGGTAAGTCTTTACCAAAATCCGTGTTTCAGCTGCAGATGAAGGAAGAGAGCCACAGTATTCATTACTGATGGGACGTCCCAAAGCAGTTCAAAAATAAGGGTGGGAAAAAACCAACAAAAGGCAGAAACCCAACAACCTTAACAACAAAGCGCAACCAGCGCTAAACACAAGTTCATCCAGAACTTTAAACTACAGCTGCCTGCAGGACCCTACGTCCGAGGGCTGCATCAGCGGAAGCACTGACGTCCACTTTATAAAACTTGTAAACGTGTGGACAGAGCGCCAAGTCGCCGCTCGGCAAGCTGCACTGCCGAAGCACCTTGATGAAAAGCCCACGATGAAGCCACAGCTCTCGTGAATGGGCTCGAATCTTAATCGGGCAAGATTCACCCCGAAGACGGTAAGCTTCCAAAATAGCTGACCGGATCCAACGAGCTATAGAACCTTGGAAGCTCGTTGACCACGCCGACGACCTGCCGGAACCACAAACAGGGAGTCCGTCTTACGAAAACCTTGAGTAATAGATAGATAAAACTTCAAGGCCCGCACTAAATCCAATGTGTGTAAATCTCGCTCTTTCGATTCTTCGGATCCGGACAGAGTGAAGGCAACACAATATCCTGGTTACATGAAATTGTGACACCACTTTAGGCAAAAAATCACCCCGAGTGCGAAGCACTACACGATCCGGAAAAAACTCCAGAAAAGGAGGCGAACAAGAAAGAGCTGCCAATTCAGAAACTCTCCTCAAGGAAGTGACTGCAACAAGGAAAGCCACCTTCCAAGAAAGTAAAGAAAGGCTAGCAGAAACCATAGGTTCAAAAGGTTTATGCTGAAGAGCCTCCAAAACAAGGTTGAGCCGCCAAGGAGACACGGGTGCCTTCCGCGGCGGAAACTTACGAGAGATACCTCGGAAAAAGGAAAGCACGTCTCTATTTCGAAGCAATGGTTCTCCGGAACAATAAGGACAGAGCAGAAATCTGACCTTTCAGAGTGCTACTGCCAAACCCTTGTCTAGCCCATGCTGCAGAAAAGCCAACAGGTTGGGAATGGAAAATTTTCTCGGGTTCCGAGAGACCCCAAACACCACGAAAAGAAGGTTTCCCAAATTTTGTGGTAAATCCTAGAAGTAGCCGGACATCTTGCAGCACGAAGGGTAGCAATGACCTCGGCTGAGAAAACCTCTACGGGTCAAGATTTCGGTCTCAAGAGCCACGCCGTCAAACGCAGGACATCAAGTCCGGATGACAAACGGGCCCCTGAGTCAACAAGTCCGGTTGAAGAGGGAGTGGAAAACGGAGGTGCCGCCAACAGCGACATTATTGTCGAGAACCACACCCTTCTTGGCCAGTCTGGAGCTATCAGAATAGCTGGAATTCTCTCTAGTCTGATCCGACGCAGCACTAGAGGAAGTAAGGATATCGGCGGGAATACATAGATCAGCTCGAACTGATCCCACTGAGCCACTAGAGCATCCACCGCCACCGCCTTCGGTCCTTGTACCTGGACATGAATGTCGGTAACTTGGCATTGGACCTGGATGCCATCAAATCCACTTGGGGGGTTCCCCAGCGAGAGCACAGTAGTGCAAAGACTATCCGGATGGAGGCTCCATTCCCCGGATCCATCCTTCTGCGACTGAGAAAGTCCGCTGTAATAATCTGAACCCCTGGAATGTGAATCGCCGAAATGGCTGGTACATTGGCCTCTGCCCAAATCAGAATTCGGGACACCTCTACCATGAGTCTGGAACTCCTTGTCCCACCTTGGTGATTGATATACGCGACAGCCGTCGCATTGTCTGTCTGCACACGGACTGGCAGACCGCTCAAAGGGACCGTCCAATGTTGGAGGCAAAGGAAAATCGCCCTCAATTCCAGGATGTTGATCGGAAGCACAGACTCTTCCGATGACCATACCCCCTGAATCCAGAGATTGTTCCAAACACCCCCCAGCCCGTCAGCTGGCATCGGTGGTTATGACTGACCACTTCAGAGGGAGGAAAGACTTCCCCAGGGAGAATGCCCCTGGACGTAACCACCATTCTAGAGAATCCCGCACCGCGCGAGAAATGGTGACACTGCAATCCAGCGATTGCGACTGATTCCATCGACTCAAGATGAACCTTTGAAGAGTCCTGGAGTGGAACTGGGCAAAAGGAATTGCCTCCATGGACGCCACCATCAGTCCCAGAAGACGCATACACTTCCGTAGGGACATTGCCGTTGAGGATGTCATAATCTGTACATGTCGAAGAAGACATGACTGTTTGTCTGGTGGTAGGGAAACTACCGACCGAAACGTGTCGAGATGCATTCCCAAAAAGAGAATTGTCCTCGATGGTTCCAGGGACGACTTCTCCCAATTGACCAGCCAACCGAAGTCCTTCAGAAACTGAAGAGACAAATCCCGAGCCGTCAACGCCTCCTCCTCCGAGGAAGCCAGATCAAAAGATCGTCCAGATAAGGGAGAATCGTAATCCCCTGTCTTCGAAGGATGCCATGAGGGCGCCAGAATTTTTGTAAAGACCCTTGGCGCTGAGGCTAAGCCGAACGGCAGAGCCACGAACTGGTAATGATTCTGACCTATGGCAAATCGAAGAAAGCGCTGATGAGCCTTTCCGATGGGAATATGCAAATAGGCGTCGCGAATGTCGATTGACACCAGAAAATCGTTCTGTGACAGAGCTGCCACAACGGAACGAAGCGACTCCATGCGAAATTTCCGGGCATGGACATGCCGGTTTAATCGCTTGAGATCCAGAATCGGGCGAAATTTGTTCTCCTTTTTGGGAACTATAAAAAGGTTGGAATAAAAACCTTTCCCTCGGTCCTCTGACGGAACCGGTATCACTACACCCTTTTGTAGTAGCGATTCGACCTCTCGCTGTAGAGCGACAACAAGCTCGGGTTCCGACGGAACGCGAGATTGACAAAAAACATTTGGGGTTGAGAAGCAAACTCTATGAAATAGCCTGCCGACACTATCCGCGTTACCCAGGAATCTGGAACGCGAGCCATCCAAGTCTCCTTGAAAAGAAGCAGGCGACCCCCCACTCGAGAATCCTCGAGTGGACCCCTGGCGTCAATCCGACTTTGCGGGTTTCTTGTCAAGTTCCCGCTTGTTCTGGCGGAAACTCTGCTTCCAGGGAGTACGAGTTTTCTGAGAGGATTTCTTTCCTGAGAAAGAAGGACGACCCGATCCCCACGAGGAGTGACTAGATCGTCCTCGGCCCCGAAAGGACCGCCGACCACTATAAACACCAGGCTTACTGGACACCGAGGCCATGGCCCTTCGCTGTGGTAATGCTGATTCCTTCGCCTTAGCCTTGGAAATCAGCTCTGTGAGGTCGGATCCAAAAAGATGGCCACCCTTGTAAGGTAAGGCCAACAACCCTTGTTTGGAAACTGCGTCCCCGGCCCACTGTCTGAGCCATAAAGCTCTTCTGACTGTGACCGCTGAAGCTTGCGCTTTGGCCAGCAGAGATGCCGTATCCAGACCGGCATCAAAGATATAACAGGCTGCCGTTTCTAACCATTCACAAGTTTCCCGTATCTCAGATAACGGAGATTCATTTTGCAACTCCGTCTTCAGACGTGCCAACCAGCTTAGAGAAGCTCTAGCAGCACACATGGATCCTAGCACTGCTCGAAATCCATGACCCGCAGCCTCATAGCTTGCTTTTGCCGCCAATTCTGCCTTTCTATCCAAAGGCTCCTGTAAGCTCGCTTTTCCCTTAATAGGGAGTAGAGAGGATTTACTAAGCTGAGACAAAGACACATCCACTTCAGGAGCAGAAGTCCAATTAGCCTTTAACTCCGTAGAGCAAGGATAAAGTGTATCAAAGAAATGCGTTCCATGAAAACGCTTATCTGGACATAGACGTTCCTCCTCTATTACACCATTAAGCTCATCCAGAGTTGGCAATGTTGTGCGCGAAGCACGGGACTCCTGGAAACATGCGTGCTGATTTACCAGGACGACTAGTTACCTCCTCCGGTAACTGTAGTATATCTCTCATGGCTTCAATTAATGCCTCCGTACGCTTCGTCATAGAGGAACGCCCCTGCGGCTCGTCCGCATCTGAATCGGATATTTCTCCATCCGAATTTAAAGGGGAACTCTGCCCAATATCAGATACATCTGACTCGCTCCGTGTAGAGGCCGGTAACGGCCTGCGTCGCTTCCTCTGAGAGGAATTAGCAGACACATATTGACCTAAAAGGTCAGACAAGTTATTAATCGATCGAGCGATATCATCCAATTTTCCACCGCTGTCGACCGCAGCGCTAGACGCTGTGGAGGTCTGCGTATCTGATTGCCGCAATGGCACTGGGACGTGATCCGCGGCATCTGAACTCTGTTCAGACATGTCTCACCTGTATGAGCAGGTCAAAGCGGTAATACCAGCAAAAAACTATGCGGTTTTTTTTTTTTTTTTTTTTTCAAACGCTGAAGGGTTAACGCTCCACCAAGCAGGTTACCCCAGCGGTATTCAGTCAGCAAATTTAGCTGGTAGAAATAACCCTCAAAGGGGTTAATATTGCAAACTCACCAAAATATATATATATTTGTGAGCCCCAGCCAATTTTTATGTCTCTGATGAGACTGCAGCTGCAGGATAGCGATCGCTGCGCTGCGGGGTGAGGAATCCGCACTCACCCAGCTGGTCCCTGGTGTCTTATGAGGAGAGGAGCGGTCCGAGGAGCCCAGGAGCCTGAGTAATGGCCGCCACAGTGAGGGGGTCGCAGGAGAAAGCCAGAGCGCGCGTCTTCCTGCTCAAAAGACCGGGATAGATAGGCCACGCCCCCTGCCAGCTCAAATAATGAGCGCAAACTCTCCCCGCTCCTGCTCCCTCTCTGTCCTGCAGCTATCTGCCTGCGGACAAAAAATCACCACATCTTGAAAGCTGTACCAGCGCTGAAGCATACGCTTAGTAGCGCTGTCACAGCAGCGCTGAAGCATACTGACATTACATGTAGTAGCGCTGTCACAGCAGCGCTGAAGCATACTGACATTACATGTAGTAGCGCTGTCACAGCAGCGCTGAAGCATACTGACATTACATGTAGTAGCGCTGTCACAGCAGCGCTGAAGCATACTGACATTACAGTAGTAGCGCTGTCACAGCAGCGCTGAAGCATACTGACATTACATGTAGTAGCGCTGTCACAGCAGCGCTGAAGCATACTGACATACATGTAGTAACGCTGTCACAGCAGCGCTGAAGCATACTGACATTAGTAATAGCGCTGCTCATTCAGACGCTAAAGCACTCACACATAATTATTATTAAAATTTGTGTGGAGTACTCACCAGCCAAGGCGCCACAGGGACCCTCAGGGGTTTCTGGCGCAGTGCCCATGCTTCCCCCCAGGGCGAAGAACGCAGTGACCGCACGTGTGGTTTGCGTTCCCGCCAGAGAAGCTCTCCTCATCCCCCAGGGCCGGCAAGGATTCTGCAGGGACTTTGAGTAAATACAGATCCGCCAAGGGAGAGGTTGGGGTACAGCAGCGCTGATACCCCTGAGACCTCTAGACCAACTAGTGATCCAAGTCTCCTGTCCGAATATTAAAATAATAAAATCTTCTGAGGAGCTGCATTAGCAGCGACCATCCTCTGGACCTCAAATCTTAGACTGGAGCTGAGTAGGAGGAGCCCGAGCTGGAGGGGCCAGCCAGTCATCACTCTTTTGATCTGAGGTAACATCCTGATCTGGGGCTCCGCCTACCCATCAGTAATGAATACTGTGGCTCTCTTCCTTCATCTGCAGCTGAAAACTGGGTTTGCCTGCGGCCAGTGCTGAGGTGTATACGGCGGAGGAGGAGCTAACCTTTTTTATGTTACTTAGTGTCAGCCTCCTAGCGCAGAAGCATACACCCACAGTCCTGTGTCCCACAGTCCTGTGTCCCCCAATGAGACGAAGGAGAAAAACACACATCACAAAAAGTGGTAAAAACATTATACAATACCAAATTCAGTAAGTAAAGCAATGCAGAGTATACCGAAAAAATATTACACCATGTCATCCTGCCAGTCCACCTTCCATCAGGAGACATAAAATAGTCCGCAAACTTCTCACGCATTTGGGCCACAGATCCTGAACTCCGGAAACTAATGTTCGTGTAGTCCTGCAATGTGGTCCAGGCAAATCTTCATCCATGTTGACATGTTCTTTTGAGATAACAAAATTGTGCAGGATGACACATGCCTTCACAACATGGTCCACAGTCTCACTTTGTAATTTGATAGCAGTCAGCAGCACCCTCCATTTGGCGGTTAAGATCCCAAAAGCGCATTCAACAACTCGTCTAGCCCTTGTTAATCTGTAATTAAATATTTTTTTTCTTTGGTTCAATCCATGGCTGCCATAAGGTTTTAATAAATGTGTTGAAAGCTGAAAAGCCTCATCTCCCACACAAACAAAGGGCAATGCAGGGCCACAGGTTCCAGGGAGTGGTCTTGGAGGCGGAAACTGGAAGGTATCCCCATATAGGCGACGTCCCATAGGCAAATTTTTAAATACTTGAGAATCATTTGAACGCCCATATGCACCAATGTCAACAGCAATAAACTGGCATCTGGCGTCCGCAATGCCCATAAGTACTATTGAAAAGAACTTTTCAGCTGCAGATGAAGGAAGAGAGCCACAGTATTCATTACTGATGGGTAGGCGGAGCCCCAGATCAGGATGTTACCTCAGATCAAAAGAGTGATGACTGGCTGGCCCCTCCAGCTCGGGCTCCTCCTACTCAGCTCCAGTCTAAGATTTGAGGTCCAGAGGATGGTCGCTGCTAATGCAGCTCCTCAGAAAATTTTATTATTTTAATATTCGGACAGGAGACTTGGATCACTAGTTGGTCTAGAGGTCTCAGGGGTATCAGCGCTGCTGTACCCCAACCTCTCCCTTGGCGGATCTGTATTTACTCAAAGTCCCTGCAGAATCCTTGCCGGCCCTGGGGGATGAGGAGAGCTTCCCTGGCGGGAACGCAAACCACACGTGCGGTCACTGCGTTCTTCGCCCTGGGGGGAAGCATGGGCACTGCGCCAGAAACCCCTGAGGGTCCCTGTGGCGCCTTGGCTGGTGAGTACTCCACACAAATTTTAATAATAATTATGTGTGAGTGCTTTAGCGTCTGAATGAACAGCGCTTTTACTAATGTCAGCGTTACTATGTCAGTATGCGTCAGCGCTGCTGTGACAGCGCTACTACATGTAATGTCAGTATGCTTCAGCGCTGCTGTGACAGCGCTACTACATGTAAATGTCAGTAAGCTTCAGCGCTGCTGTGACAGCGCTACTACATGTAATGTCAGTATGCTTCAGCGCTGCTGTGACAGCGCTACTACATGAAGATGTGGTGATTTTTTGTCCGCAGGCAGATAGCTGCAGGACAGGGAGGGAGCAGGAGCGGGGAGAGTTCGCGCTCATTATTTGAGCTAGCAGGGGCGTGGCCTATCTATCCCGGTCTTTTGAGCAGGAAGACGCGCGCTCTGGCTTTTCTCCTGCGACCCCCTCACTGTGGCGGCCATTACTCAGGCTCCTGGGCTCCTCGGACCGCTCCCCTCCTCATATAGACACCACGGCCAGCTGGGTGAGTGTGGATTCCTCACCCCGCAGCGCAGCGATCGCTATCCTGCAGCTGCAGTCTCATCAGAGACATAAAAATTGGCTGGGGCTCACAAATATATATATATTTTGGTGAGTTTGCAATATTAACCCCTTTGAGGGTTATTTCTACCTGCTAAATTTGCTGACTGAATACCGCTGGGGTAACTCTGCTTGGTGGAGCGTTAACCCTTCAGCGTTTGAAAAAAAAAAAAAAAAAAAAAAACCGCATAGTTTTTTGCTGGTATTACCGCTTTGACCTGCTCATACAGATGAGACATGTCTGAACAGAGTTCAGATGCCGCGGATCACGTCCCAGTGCCATTGCGGCAATCAGATACGCAGACCTCCACAGCGTCTAGCGCTGCGGTCGACAGCGGTGGAAAATTGGATGATATCGCTCGATCGATTAATAACTTATCTGACCTTTTAGGTCAATATGTGTCTGCTAATTCCTCTCAGAGGAAGCGACGCAGGCCGTTACCGGCCTCTACACGGAGCGAGTCAGATGTATCTGATATTGGGCAGAGTTCCCCTTTATATTCGGATGGAGAAATATCCGATTCAGATGCGGACGAGCCGCAGGGGCGTTTCTCTATGACGAAGCGTACGGAGGCATTAATTGAAGCCATGAGAGATATTCTACAGTTACCGGAGGAGGTAACTAGTCGTCCTGGTAAATCAGCACGCATGTTCCAGGAGTCCCGTGCTTCGCGCACAACATTGCCAGCTCTGGATGAGCTTAATGGTGTAATAGAGGAGGAACGTCTATGTCCAGATAAGCGTTTTCATGGAACGCATTTCTTTGATACACTTTATCCTTGCTCTACGGAGTTAAAGGCTAATTGGACTTCTGCTCCTGAAGTGGATGTGTCTTTATCGCAGCTTAGTAAATCCTCACTACTCCCTATTAAGGGAAAAGCGAGCTTACAGGAGCCTTTGGATAGAAAGGCAGAATTGGCGGCAAAAGCAAGCTATGAGGCTGCGGGTCATGGATTTCGAGCAGTGCTAGGATCCATGTGTGCTGCTAGAGCTTCTCTAAGCTGGTTGGCACGTCTGAAGACGGAGTTGCAAAATGAATCTCCGTTATCTGAGATACGGGAAACTTGTGAATGGTTAGAAACGGCAGCCTGTTATATCTTTGATGCCTGTCTGGATACGGCATCTCTGCTGGCCAAAGCGCAAGCTTCAGCGGTCACAGTCAGAAGAGCTTTATGGCTCAGACAGTGGGCCGGGGACGCAGTTTCCAAACAAGGGTTGTTGGCCTTACCTTACAAGGGTGGCCATCTTTTTGGATCCGACCTCACAGAGCTGATTTCCAGGCTAAGGCGAAGGAATCAGCATTACCACAGCGAAGGGCCATGGCCTCGGTGTCCAGTAAGCCTGGTGTTTATAGTGGTCGGCGGTCCTTTCGGGGCCGAGGACGATCTAGTCACTCCTCGTGGGGATCGGGTCGTCCTTCTTTCTCAGGAAAGAAATCCTCTCAGAAAACTCGTACTCCCTGGAAGCAGAGTTTCCGCCAGAACAAGCGGGAACTTGACAAGAAAACCGCAAAGTCGGATTGACGCCAGGGGTCCACTCGAGGATTCTCGAGTGGGGGGTCGCCTGCTTCTTTTCAAGGAGACTTGGATGGCTCGCGTTCCAGATTCCTGGGTAACGCGGATAGTGTCGGCAGGCTATTTCATAGAGTTTGCTTCTCAACCCCCAAATGTTTTTTTGTCAATCTCGCGTTCCGTCGGAACCCGAGCTTGTTGTCGCTCTACAGCGAGAGGTCGAATCGCTACTACAAAAGGGTGTAGTGATACCGGTTCCGTCAGAGGACCGAGGAAAGGTTTTTATTCCAACCTTTTTATAGTTCCCAAAAAGGAGAACAAATTTCGCCCGATTCTGGATCTCAAGCGATTGAACCGGCATGTCCATGCCCGGAAATTTCGCATGGAGTCGCTTCGTTCCGTTGTGGCAGCTCTGTCACAGAACGATTTTCTGGTGTCAATCGACATTCGCGACGCCTATTTGCATATTCCCATCGGAAAGGCTCATCAGCGCTTTCTTCGATTTGCCATAGGTCAGAATCATTACCAGTTCGTGGCTCTGCCGTTCGGCTTAGCCTCAGCGCCAAGGGTCTTTACAAAAATTCTGGCGCCCCTCATGGCACTCCTTCGAAGACAGGGGATTACGATTCTCCCTTATCTGGACGATCTTTTGATCGTGGCTTCCTCGGAGGAGGAGGCATTGACGGCTCGGGATTTGTCTCTTCAGTTTCTGAAAGACTTCGGTTGGCTGGTCAATTGGGAGAAGTCGTCCCTGGAACCATCGAGGACAATTCTCTTTTTGGGAATGCATCTCGACACGTTTCGGTCGGTAGTTTCCCTACCACCAGACAAACAGTCATGTCTTCTTCGACATGTACAGATTATGACATCCTCAACGGCAATGTCCCTACGGAAGTGTATGCGTCTTCTGGGACTGATGGTGGCGTCCATGGAGGCAATTCCTTTTGCCCAGTTCCACTCCAGGACTCTTCAAAGGTTCATCTTGAGTCGATGGAATCAGTCGCAATCGCTGGATTGCAGTGTCACCATTTCTCGCGCGGTGCGGGATTCTCTAGAATGGTGGTTACGTCCAGGGGCATTCTCCCTGGGGAAGTCTTTCCTCCCTCTGAAGTGGTCAGTCATAACCACCGATGCCAGCCTGACGGGCTGGGGGGGTGTTTGGAACAATCTCTGGATTCAGGGGGTATGGTCACCGGAAGAGTCTGTGCTTCCGATCAACATCCTGGAATTGAGGGCGATTTTTCTTTGCCTCCAACATTGGACGGTCCCTTTGAGCGGTCTGCCAGTCCGTGTGCAGACAGACAATGCGACGGCTGTCGCGTATATCAATCACCAAGGTGGGACAAGGAGTTCCAGACTCATGGTAGAGGTGTCCCGAATTCTGATTTGGGCAGAGGCCAATGTACCAGCCATTTCGGCGATTCACATTCCAGGGGTTCAGAATATTACAGCGGACTTTCTCAGTCGCAGAAGGATGGATCCCGGGGAATGGAGCCTCCACCCGGAAGTCTTTGCACTACTGTGCTCTCGCTGGGGAACCCCCCAAGTGGATTTGATGGCATCCAGGTCCAATGCCAAGTTACCGACATTCATGTCCAGGTACAAGGACCCGAAGGCGGTGGCGGTGGATGCTCTAGTGGCTCAGTGGGATCAGTTCAAGCTGATCTATGTATTCCCGCCGATATCCTTACTTCCTCTAGTGCTGCGTCGGATCAGACTAGAGAGAATTCCAGCTATTCTGATAGCTCCAGACTGGCCAAGAAGGGTGGTTCTCGACAATAATGTCGCTGTTGGCGGCACCTCCGTTTCCACTCCCTCTTCAACCGGACTTGTTGACTCAGGGGCCCATTTGTCATCCGGACTTGATGTCCCTGCGTTTGACGGCGTGGCTCTTGAGACCGAGATCTTGACCCGTAGAGGTTTTTTAGCCGAGGTCATTGCTACCCTTCGTGCTGCAAGATGTCCGGCTACTTCTAGGATTTACCACAAAATTTGGGAAACCTTCTTTTCGTGGTGTTTGGGGTCTTCTCGGAACCCGAGAAAATTTTCCATTCCCAACCTGTTGGCTTTTCTGCAGCATGGGCTAGACAAGGGTTTGGCAGTTAGCACTCTGAAAGGTCAGATTTCTGCTCTGTCCTTATTGTTCCGGAGAACCATTGCTTCGAATAGAGACGTGATCTCTTTTTTCCGAGGTATCTCTCGTAAGTTTCCGCCGCGGAAGGCACCCGTGTCTCCTTGGCGGCTCAACCTTGTTTTGGAGGCTCTTCAGCATAAACCTTTTGAACCTATGGTTTCTGCTAGCCTTTCTTTACTTTCTTGGAAGGTGGCTTTCCTTGTTGCAGTCACTTCCTTGAGGAGAGTTTCTGAATTGGCAGCTCTTTCTTGCTCGCCTCCTTTTCTGGAGTTTTTTCCGGATCGTGTAGTGCTTCGCACTCGGGGTGATTTTTTGCCTAAAGTGGTGTCACAATTTCATGTTAACCAGGATATTGTGTTGCCTTCACTCTGTCCGGATCCGAAGAATACGAAAGAGCGAGATTTACACACATTGGATTTAGTGCGGGCCTTGAAGTTTTATCTATCTATTACTCAAGGTTTTCGTAAGACGGACTCCCTGTTTGTGGTTCCGGCAGGTCGTCGGCGTGGTCAACGAGCTTCCAAGGGTTCTATAGCTCGTTGGATCCGGTCAGCTATTTTGGAAGCTTACCGTCTTCGGGGTGAATCTTGCCCGATTAAGATTCGAGCCCATTCCACGAGAGCTGTGGCTTCATCGTGGGCTTTTCATCAAGGTGCTTCGGCAGTGCAGCTTTGCCGAGCGGCGACTTGGCGCTCTGTCCACACGTTTACAAGATTTTATAAAGTGGACGTCAGTGCTTCCGCTGATGCAGCCCTCGGACATAGGGTCCTGCAGGCAGCTGTAGTTTAAAGTTCTGGATGAACTTGTGTTTAGCGCTGGTTGCGCTTTGTTGTTAAGGTTGTTGGGTTTCTGCCTTTTGTTGGTTTTTTCCCACCCTTATTTTTGAACTGCTTTGGGACGTCCCATCAGTAATGAATACTGTGGCTCTCTTCCTTCATCTGCAGCTGAAACACGGATTTTGGTAAAGACTTACCTGTAAAATCCTTTTCAGCGAAGGAAGGAAGAGAGACACAGCACCCTCCCACGGCAGAAGTGTGTTGATGTTTTCAGATGCAGCGCGACCCTTATCTGATAGCGATTATCTGGGCTGAGGTCAGCGCGCTAAGGCTCTGTTCCAGCATCGCCAGCTCATCGCAGTAGTCAGGTTCCGTGAGTAGTTCCTGGAACTCTGTGGTTTTTGGCTTTCTTTGCATGCATAACCTGTATCCTTGTGTTTTTTCTCTGAAGTTCCTTCAGAAGGGGTTATGTTGCTCCGCTGGTGATCTTGGCTCTTTTCCTAAAAGCTTTGATACGACTGGAGCTGAGTAGGAGGAGCCCGAGCTGGAGGGGCCAGCCAGTCATCACTCTTTTGATCTGAGGTAACATCCTGATCTGGGGCTCCGCCTACCCATCAGTAATGAATACTGTGTCTCTCTTCCTTCCTTCGCTGAAAAGGATTTTACAGGTAAGTCTTTACCAAAATCCGTGTTTTGTAGTTAAAAAAAAAGAGATCCAGATCCAGTGGGTTTTACAATCCGGATATGTTTGCCATCCACGGCACCAATACAGTTGGGAAACTGGCATATATCCATGAACTGGTCTGCAATTTCTAGCCATCTCTGCTGTGTTGGCTCAGGGAGGAACTCATTGTGCAAACAATCCCAGAGTGCCTGGCAAGTATCTTTAACAATACCGGAGATAGTAGAAATACCAAGCCGGTACTGAAAGTGCAGAGATGAAAATGATTCCCCTGTAGCCAGAAATCTGCAAAAAAGGAGAAGAAATAAATTAAACCAAAAAGAAACAAAAAAAAAAAAAAAAAAAAAACCATTGTAAAGGATTTTTTAAAAAAATAACTTACCGGATTGTGACCATCAGCCGCTCTGCTGGAGATATAGCAAACCGAAGTACAGTGTCCTGTCTACAAATTCTGGCTTCAATGCGTGCTACCAAAACCTCAAAATTTTCAGCTCGCATTCTTACATAGTTACAAAACTTGCTGGGGTTCAGCCGTAACTCCATATACAAGGTGGAATACACCCCACGGGTCATCCGCTTCGCATTTATTGGATGGATCCACATCCGTCTCTGCCGACGACACAGTATCCGACGTCTGGCTTCCTCCTTCTTCTGAACAATCCTTGCCAAACGATTGCCCTCCACTCTAAAATCCTCGCAAATCTTCTCCATATTCTCAAAAATAATCTCCATCTCCATCACTGCCACTAGCTCAAAACCCTTTCAAATAATCTGGTGTAAATACACCCTATTTATACGTTTCAACGTAGTAACAGTAGCCAATCACAGTACATATTTATTTTAGCCAATCATGATGGAGTACTCCCCTTCTGAATAACGGATCCGCCAAAAAGCGGATGGAAAAACGGATGAAACTGAGTCAACGGATCCGTTATTTTGGCGGAACCGTTAACGGATCCGTCAAAATAGCGGATCCGTTGACTCAGTTTTTCACTATTTTTGGCGGATCCGCCAATCCGCCACGATGTCGGACAGTGACTGACGTCGCACGACTGAAGTGTGAAAGAGGCCTAACAGTGTCATTCCTGGTGACAGGTCCCCTTTATGTCCATAAATAACTAGGAGCACTTCACGGTTTCAGAAGCACTGACTTACGTAACAGGACATTTTATAAAGAGCTTATGTACCTGAGGAAACCTCGGCAGTTCTGTTGTCCTTCCTGAGCCGCTGTATGTGATCACAACTGGCATTTGTATCAGTCATTCCCTCAGTCTGTGCATGTTTGTTGCTGCTCTCCTTAGGTTTCTTAGTACTGGAGACACTTGTACAGTGGAGATCTGTAAAAAATTACACATTAACCCCTTCATGACCCAGCCTATTTTGACCTAAATGACCTGGCCATTTTTTGCAATTCTGACCAGTGTCCCTTTATGAGGTAATAACTCAGGAACGCTTCAACGGATCATAGCGATTCTGAGATTGTTTTTTCGTGACATATTGGGCTTCATGTTAGTGGTAAATTTAGGTCGATAATTTTTGCGTTTATTTGTGAAAAAAATGGAACTTTGGCCAAAATGTAGAAAATTTCAAATTTTAAATTTTATTCTGTTAAACCAGAGAGTTATGTGACACAAAATAGTTAATAAATAACATTTCCCACATGTCTACTTTACATCAGCACAATTTTGGGAACAACATTTTTTTTTGTTAGGAAGTTATAAGGGTTAAAAGTTGACCAGCGATTTCTCATTTTTACAGCAAAATTTACAAAACCATTTTTTTTAGGGACCACCTCACATTTGAAGTCACTTTGAGGGGTCTATATGGCAGAAAATACCCAAAAGTGACACCATTATAAAAACTGCACCCCTCAAGCTACTCAAAACTACATTCAAGAAGATTATTAACCCTTCAGGTGCTTCACAGGAACTAAAGCAACGTGGAAGGAAAAAATGGACATTTTAATTTTTCCAACAAAATTTTTCTTTTAGCATAAATTTTTTCATTTTTGCATGGGCAACAGGATAAAATGGACCCTAAAATTTGTTGGGCAATTTCTCCTGAGTACACAGATACCTCATATGTGGTCATAAACCACTGTTTGGGCGCACGGCAGGGCTCAGAAGGGAAGGAGCGCCATTTGACTTTTTGAATGGAAAATATGCTGGAATATTTAGCGGTTGCCATGTCGCATTTGGAGAGTCCCTGTGTGCCTAAACATTGGAGCTCTCCCACAAGTGACCCCATTTTGGAAACTAGACCCCCCAAGGAACTTATCTAGATGCAGAGTGAGCACTTTGAACCCCCAGGTGCTTCACAAATTGATCCGTAAAAAAAAGAAAGTACTTTTTTTTTTCACAAAAATTTTCTTTTAGCCTCAGTTTTTTCATTTTCACATGGGCAACAGTATAAAATGGATCCTAAAATTTGTTGGGCAATTTCTCCTGAGTACACCGATACCTCATATGTGGTCATAAACCACTGTTTGGGCGCACGGCAGGGCTCAGAAGGGAAGGAGCGCCATTTGACTTTTTGAATGGAAAATATGCTGGAATATTTAGCGGTTGCCATGTTGCATTTGGAGAGTCCCTGTGTGCCTAAACATTGGAGCTCTCCCACAAGTGACCCCATTTTGGAAACTAGACCCCCAAGGAACTTATCTAGATGCAGAGTGAGCACTTTGAACCCCCAGGTGCTTCACAAATTGATCCGTAAAAAAAAGAAAGTACTTTTTTTTCACAAAAATTTTCTTTTAGCCTCAGTTTTTTCATTTTCACATGGGCAACAGTATAAAATGGATCCTAAAATTTGTTGGGCAATTTCTCCTGAGTACACCGATACCTCATATGTGGTCATAAACCACTGTTTGGGCGCACGGCAGGGCTCAGAAGGGAAGGAGCGCCATTTGACTTTTTGAATGGAAAATATGCTGGAATATTTAGCGGATGCCATGTCGCATTAGGAGAGTCCCTGTGTGCCTAAACATTGGAGCTCCCCCACAAGTGACCCCATTTTGGAAACTAGACCCCCCCAAGGAACTTATCTAGATGCAGAGTGAGCACTTTGAACCCCCAAGTGCTTCACAAATTGATCCGTAAAAAAAAGAAAGCACTTTTTTTTCACAAAAATTTTCTTTTAGCCTCAGTTTTTTCATTTTCACATGGGCAACAGTATAAATTGGATCCTAAAATTTGTTGGGCAATTTCTCCTGAGTACACAGATACCTCATATGTGGTCATAAACCACTGTTTGGGCGCACGGCAGGGCTCAGAAGGGAAGGACCGCCATTTGACTTTTTGAATGGAAAATTAGCTCCAGTCGTTAGCGGACACCATGTCATGTTTGGAGAGCCCCTGTATGCCTAAACTTTGGAGCTCCCCCACAAATGACCCCATTTTGGAAACTAGACCCCCTAAGAAACTTATGCAGATGCACAGTGAGCACTTTGAACCCCCAGGTGCTTCACAAAAGTTTATAACGCAGAGCCGTGAAAATAAAAAATCTTTTTTTTTTCTCAAAAAATAATTATTTAGCCCCCTATATTTTATTTTCACAATGGTTACAGGAGAAATTGGACCCCAAAAGTTGTTGTCTAATTTGTCCTAAGTACGCTAGTACCTCACATGTGGGGGAGAACCACTGTTTGGGCACACGTCAGGGCTTGGAAGGGATGTAGTGACGCTTTGAAATGCCGACTTGATGGAATGGTCTGCGGGCGGGCAGAGCCCCTGATGTGCCTAAACAGTAGAAACCCCCCACAAGTGACCACATTTTGTAAACTAGACCCCTCAAGGAACTTAATTAGATGTGTGGTGAGCACCTTGAACCCCCACGTGCTTCACAGAAATTTGTAATGCAGAGCCGTGAAAATAAAAAAACATTTTTTTCCTCAAAAAACTGATTTTTTTAACCCGCAATTTTTTATTTTCACAAGGGTAACAGGAGAAATTGGACCACAAAAGTTGTTGTACAGTTTGTCCTGAGTACACTGGTACCCCATATGTGGGGGGGAACTGCGAAATCAGCTGCGGATCAGCAGCGAAATCAGCTGCGGATCAGCAGCGAAATCAGCTGCGGATCAGCAGCGAAATCAGCTGCGGATCAGCAGCGAAATCCGCTGCGGATCAGCAGCGAAATCAGCAGCGGATCAGCAGCGAAATCAGCAGCGACATCAGCTGCGGATCAGCAGCTTAATCAGCAGCGGATCAGCAGCGAAATCAGCAGCGAAATCAGCTGCGGATCAGCAGCGAATCAGCAGCGAAATCCCCTGTGGATCAGCAGCGAAATCCGCTGCGGATCAGCAGCGAAATCCGCTGCGGATCAGCAGCGAAATCAGCTGCGGATCAGCAGCGAAATCCGCAACGTGTGCACAGGGCCTAATAGGAAATAAAAAAAAAATTCTTTATTATTTGTCCCTACCTATGACAGGGGGGGGTTCACTTACTTTTTTTTATTTTGATCACTGTGACAGTTTATCACAGTGATCAAAATAAATTTTTTGACTCTGCAGGGCGCACTGCGCATGCGCCGGCCGGCGGGAGCACTGCGCATGCGCCCGCCATTTTCCAAGATGGCGGCGCCCATGAAGAATCCCGGGCAGCCGCCGGGAAGGATCCAGGGACATCGGTGGACCGGGAGAGGTGAGTATGGGGGTCGGAAGTGAGGGGGGGATCGGAAGGTGGGGCAGCAGAGGCCAGGACGAGGGGAGCTTTTAGTGACGGCGGTGACCGACCGCTGCCATCTTTCGGTGGCGGCGGCCGATCGCCGCCGTGAATCCGTGTGGGGGGGTCAGGGCTCGTGTCCAGCCATGGCAGATGCTATTGCAGCATCGGCCATGGCTGGATTGTAATATTTCACCAATTATATTGGTGAAATATTACAGATTGCTCTGATTGGCTGTTTCACTTTTAACAGCCAATCAGAGCGATCGTGGCCACGGGGGGGTTAAGCCAACCCCCCTGTGGTGAAGCACAAAGGGTCCTGTGCCGGCGGGTCGGGTGACCTTTCAGTGACCCCGGTCACCCGACCCGCAGGAACGCGATCCTTTCATGACGCCACATAGGCGTCATGGGTCGGATTGGCACTGACTTTCATGACGCCTACGTGGTGTCACAGGTCGGGAAGAGGTTAAATATATAAAAATCTAAAAATAATTTAAATCAAATATTAAAAATAAAAAAAAATGTAAATATACAAAACATAACATAAAATTCAGTGCTTTTGTTTGCCAACCAAAATAATACAAACTTACCCTGGTTTTTCAATCCTTTACTTTTCTGATGGAAAACTTTTCTTTTTTTACTTTTGGCCTTTGGGGTTTTGTCCTTGGACGCTAGGCTCGCTTGAGCTGAGGCTTTCGAGATTTGAACGCTTTAGTTACGGTTGTAGGATCTTCTGGATCTGGCATACTGCTCATACTCTCCGCTGACTCTTCATCATAAGGCCTCAATTGTTTGACAGAGTTTACAAAGGATGAAGGTCCTGGGTCCAAAAAGGGAGAGGTTTTACCTTGGTCTTTGTTCTGGTTTTCTAACAGGTGACCTCTTGTGTGTTCTCCATCATCAGAGGCTTTAGGAGTGGTTCTAAGGAATAAAATAATATAACATTAGGTAGTGTGGAGAAAAACAGGAATTTTGGTTACTCACTGTAAAATCTGTTTCTCGGAGCCTTCATTGGGGGACACAGGATACCTTAGGGTGTATGCTGCTGCCACTAGGAGGCTGACACTATGCACAAAAAAAGTTAGCTCCTCCTCTGCAGTGTACACCCCACCGACCGGCACTAGGATAATCTTTTAGTGAGAAAGCAGTAGGAGAAGTAACATAGAAAAGGAACAAAGACAACTGAAACTGTAACATAATACATTATAACACAGTAACCAGAGCTAATAAACTTGAGGGGGGGAAGCTGTCTCCCCCAATGAAGGCTCAGAGAAACAGATTTTACGGTGAGTAACCAAAAATCCCACTTTTTCTATCGCTTCATTGGGGGACATAGGAATCCATGGGACGTCCCAAAGCAGTCCCTGGAGGGAACAGCAGAAACTCCGTTCAGGCTGGAGAACTCACCACTGCCACCTCCAAGATCCTCCTAACTAGGCTGACATCCACTGAAGCGTAGGTATGGACCCTGTAAAATTTGGCAAACGTCTGGATGGAAGACCAGGTTGCCGCTTTGCAGAGTTGCAGGGCAGATGTCCTATGGTGTACCGCCCAGGAGGCACCCACTGCCCGGGTAGAGTGTACCTTAATCGCAGGGGGAGGCACTCTGTTCTTAATCCGGTATGCCTCAAAAATTGCCGACTGGATCCAGCGAGCAATCGTAGCCTTGGAGGCCGGCAAGCCTCTACTCGCACCCCTTGAAATGACGAAGAGAGTCCGTCTTCCTGAAGGAAGCAGTCCTAGCCAGATAGACCCGCACCGCCCTGACCAGGTCTAACCTCTGAACGCTCCAGAGGATGGGTTGGAGCCGGGCAAAAGGAAGGGAGGACAATATCCTCATTAAGGTGAAAAGTGGACACCACTTTCGGAAGGAAAGAGGGAAGGGGCCGCAAAACCACCTTGTCTTGATGGAGAACCAGGAAAGGGGGGCGACAGGAAAGAGCCGCCAATTTCGAGACGCGCCTAATAGAGGTGATGGCCGCAGGAAACACCACCTTCCAAGATAGAAAAGATATAGGGACCTCTTGGAGAGGTTCAAAAGGAGAACTCCTAAGGGCCTCCAGAACCAGACTGCGGTCCCAGGGATCCACGGGTGACCGGTACGGGGCGCAATATGCGCTACCCCCCTGGAGGAAAGTTCTGACCTCAGAACGAGAGGATAGGTTTTTTTGAAAAAGAATAGAAAGCTCTGACACCTAGCCCTTTCGAGAACTAAGAGCCAGACCAGCATCAAGCCATGCCTGGAGAAACAATAGACTGGAAGGGAGAGCAAAGGACATAGACGGGGTGTGATTAGATTTACACCAACTGAAATAGGCTCTCCAGGTCCAATAATAGACTCGGGACAAAGACGCCTTTCTTGCCTTGATCATGGTCCGAATCACCCGATTTGATAATCCGGACGCTTTCAGAACGCAGCCATACCGTTAAATTGAGCGACCGAGAATTCTGGTAGAAGATCGGTCCTTGGGACAGAAGATCAGGTCTGTCTCGAAGCCTCCAGAGAACGTCCGCAAGAAGATTGACGACCTCTGCGAACCAAGACCTCCAGGGCCAATCCGGTGCAATCAGAATGACTGGCACCCCTTCCGCCTTGATCTTCTTCAACAGCCTTGGAAGAAGGGGAAGGGGAGGAAACAGATAAGAAAGAGCAAACTGTGACCAGGGTATTGCCAGAGCGTCGGCGCCCACCGCGAGAGGATCGCGGGACATGGAAACGAACCGTGGCACCTTCCTGTTCAGCTGGGACGCCAAAAGGTCCACATCCGGAGTACCCCATCGAAGGCAAATTTGATAGAAGACTTCCTGATGAAGAGATCACTCTCCCGCCGCGAGACCCTCGAGGCTGAGAAAGTCGGCGGCCCAATTGTCCACGCTGGGGATGTGTACTGCGGAAATCACTGGAACCATTGACTCCGCCCAGAGGAGAATCTTGGATATCTCGGCCATCGCCAAGGGACTCCGAGTCCCTCCCTGGTAATTGATATATGCCACTGCTGTGGCATTGTCTATTTGACCTCGGATTGGCAGACCACTGAGAAGCCTTTCCCAGTGGTGCAGGGACAGAACAATGGCTTGTATTTTGAGGACTTTGATTGGCAGAAAAGATTCCCATGCCGATCAACGACCTTGGACAGTCAGGTGGAGAAAGACTGCACCCCAGCCGAGAAGGTTGACGTCCGTCGTCACCCCCTGCCAGTGAACGGGAAGTAAGGACCGCCCCCGGAAGATGAGAGGGGATGACAACCATCAATTGAGAGATCGTTTGAGGAGGAGAGCCGAATCGGACGATCCAGAGAGAGAACAGACCCGTTCCACTGAGATAGGATGCTTGCTGAAGTGGTCTTGAATGGAATTGAGCAAAAGGAATCGCTTCTGAGGCTGCCACCATCCTTGCCAGGACAACAATGGCCGAACGGAAGGAAGGTAGCAAAGGACTCTGCAGGGTGCGAAATCCCTGCTGGAGGATTGCTCTCTTCTCCTTGGGAAGAAAAACCCCTTGTCTGGCGGGTGTCGAACAAGTCCGAACGGCAGGGCGACAAACTGAAAATGGTCCTGCCGCATCGCAAAACTCAGGAACCCCTGATGCCCTGGGAAGATAGGGACATGGATGTAGGCTTCCTGGATGTCTTTGGAGCACAGGAACTCCTGCGACTCCATGGAAGCAATTACTGAACGAAGGGACTCTATCCTGAAATGTCGCAGATGGACCCTCTTGTTCAGTAATTTTAGATCCAGGATGGGACGAATCGCACCGTCCTTCTTTGGCACAACAAAAAGGTTTGAATAAAACCCTAAGAAACGTTCCTAGTCTGGGACAGAAACGATGACACCTGAACTGAGAAGGGAGGCAATGGACACAAAGAACTCCGGAAGCAGAGAAGCGTTTCTTGGAGGACGCGATTTGAAGAATCAATCTAGGGGCCTTAAAACAAAATCTATTTTGAATCCTGAGGATACAACCTTCCTGACCCACGCATCCTCTACCGAGGCGAGCCAGATGTCTCTGAAAAACCGAAGACGGCCGCCCAGCTTGGGAGATTCCCTGGCATCTGGAGAGGAGTCATGCAGAGGAATATCTGCCAGGTCTAGACCTGGAGGATCTACCCTGCACGTTACGGGGACGCCAGGAGGGGGTGGGTTTAAAGGAAGCCCATTTCCTATCCTGGAGAGCCTGTGGCCTCTCTTGGCGGGAAAAATTCTCCAACGCAGAGAAACGGCAAAAGGACTGAAACCTACGCTTCAGAGGAAGTCAGCGAAGTTTAGACAGAGGAAGGAGAGAGCTCGTCCCTCCGGTGGCCTTCTTAATAATTTGGTCTAACTTAGAGCCAAATAGACGGGAACCCTGGAAAGGCAAGCTGATAAGGGACTTTTTTGAAGATAAGTCTGCCTGCCACGCCTTAAGTCAAATAGTCTATTGGATGGCCACATTATTGCTGGATGCCTGAGCAGTGCATGAAACGGCGTCCAGAGTGGCGGATACCAAGTACTTCCCTGCATGAGAAATCTGGTCAGCAAGGTCGGCCAATTCCTCAGGTCAGGCACCAGCAAGAATGACCTGACGGAGTGGCTTAGCCCAATGCAGCTATGGACTTTGACATCAAAGTGGAGGCAAAGGCAGGGTACAATGTAGAAGCGGCCGCTTCAAAGGCATACTTGGCAATGATCCCGTCATTGGTGTCCTTGAGGGTTACTCCATTCGTGAGCGGGAGGATCGTGTTAGTAGATAATCTAGAAACTGGAGGGTCCACAGCTGGAGAAGCGGTCCAGTTCACCGTGAGCTCAGAGGTGAAGGGATATAGGATGCCGAGGCGTTTCCCTCTTTGGAAGCGTCTGGTCGGGTTTTCCCGTTCTCTGGAAAGTACCCGCTCGAGCTCTGTGTATAGCAAAGACCTTGGGAACTGGTATCGACCGACTAAACGAAACCGACAGTTCTGCGGGTTCCGTAGCGGTATCCGTAATGTTAAAGGTCTGACTGACAGCCACAATGAGGCTCTGGACCATGTCCCTCTGATCAGAATCCAGGTACGGGTCATCCTCTGACAGTGCGTCCGAAACCGACTTAGGGGAGGACCGGGAAGAAGTAGTCTGCCGGGAAAAACCAGGGGGACAGAGCGGGAGGAGGACCTAGAACGACGCTCCTGCCTGGATCTCTTACGGCCCATGTTGGTAGGCACTGCCAGTGAGTTTTGTGATCCACTACCAGCGGCGGATACAGGAAGAGGAAACCTGTCCAGAGCAGACACCAGATTGTGACAGAGAGGAAGCCCAGGGATAGGGGCACCACTCTCTACTGGGGCGGTAGGGGACTCCTGGCAAGCAGGTATGGGGGGGCTGCTGCAGTTCTGACAGAGGGGAGAGGACCGGCCTGAAGGGACAAAGTGCCTAACAAGAGCAGAGGAAGAATTAGAGGCAGGAGGGCGAGAGCGTTCTCCTTTAGAATTAAGTATGATAAGGAGCAGACCCACTAACTGATGCCAGAAAGTTAGGGGACAGAGAGATATGTGCAAACGAGAGTTACAGTCTGCAGAGAGAGATAATTAAAGATGCTGGTCCTTAAAAGAACTGATAAGATGTAGTCCGGGAGGCAAGCCAGTCTGCAGGGTGTTGCAGAAGGAGAAGGTGCAGGTCCTGCAGAAATAAGCCACCTTCCGGGTCCTGATGCCGGAAAATGGCGAACGCAGAGAGGAAGAGGAGGGCTGGCAGTGCCAAAACGCACGCACATGCCGAGCTGCAAGGAAAGAGGAGGGGGTGCAGACTGAAAAAGCCCGCTCATTGAGGCTGGGAAGAGGGGCGCAGCCAACCGCAGGAGCAAAGAGGCAGACGAAAGGCCGCCTGATGAAGCCGGCAGAAGGGGGAGGAGCCAACCGCCCAAGTCAGGAAGAGGAGGTGTGTTCACAATGGGCGGGAGAAAAGCTAGCCCGAAGGTACTGAGGAGAAGGGGGCGGGGCCAAATGCAAGAGCTAGGCCAGAGAGAAGCCGGGGGCCTAGTTTAAGAGCAGAGCCTGAAGAGGCATGAGGGGGGCAGCACTGAGGCCCGAAAATATATGCAAAGAAGGTAAAGAAGCCTGCACCACATATCTTCATATTAGACATTCGTTGAGAATATGAGGAATGAAGAGCAAATAAGGGAATAGTGCCTATCCAATCCTTTCTTCATCTGTGTTACCTGAATCTACTTTCCTGAATACTTTTTCCTTGTTACCTCTGGAGACCTGAAGGAGAGAAGAAAAAGATGTACCTATCCATCCATGAGACCTTTCATAGACATCCAAGCATCTTGGGGATGTGGGACATCCATAGCTCCTGACACCGACAGGCTCTGGTGGGCGAGTGGGCAGCAGACGAGGCCAGGACCAATGTTTGTATTACCTACACACTCTTCCGTGTTAGGTGCTGGGGTCCTGCCGACTAGACATATGAGGATACGGGGTTGCAGTAAACGCCGTACTCAGTCTATGTGGGAGTACAGTTGTGACTGTTCACACTGTATCCATCCAGAGGTAGGAGAAGAGACGTTATTGGAAAACGACGAGGACCGAGGTGGATATGGGGGGGGGGGGGTCTAGTAAAAGACCCATGTCCACCTCTTACTGACACTAAGCTAAAACGGATTATCCTAGTGCCGGTGGTGGGGTGTACACTGCAGAGGAGGAGCTAACTTTTTCATGCATAGTGTCAGCCTCATAGTGGCAGCAGCATACACCCCATGGTTTCCTGTGTCCCCAATGAAGCGATAGAGAAACTATATAGGGAGATGTAGACTACAGGCCAGCATGGGAGAAAATGCTATGCACTGAAAAGTTACACCCCTAACTATATCCAATATATCTGCACTGTTTCAATAGGAGTCAATCATACAATTAGTATCATTGAAAGTACATATTGTGAATTAGCAGCTAATGCATTGTACCAGACATATGATAAATTACTGGGAATCCGAAATAAAATAAAGGCTTGCATATTGTTCGTTTAAGGAAGAAAAATAACCAGACCTTTGCACATCGACTGTACTGGATGCATTACTTTCGAAAGGCTTGGGAAAGGCCATGTACTCCGTTTTCCCTGAAGTGTTGGGGTCATGAGGCTGGAGCGGTATGTCAGGCTGAGAGGCAGAATTAGGATTGAAGTCTCCAATCCCAGGTTGATTCAAATTAAAATTCAGACCTGTGTCAAAATCAATAGGAGGAGCAAAAGTAAATTACATACGAATACTACACAAATGATTCGTAATGTAAAACAAAAACATAGCTACACAGGAAAATGGCACGTAACAGTATGGATCAAACTAAAATAAAATACCTGGCATCATGTTAGGAAAACTTCCAAATGGAGGCATGCTAAACACATTCATGGGAGGAGGGAGGAAGCTGAAATTATTAAATATATTGGGGGTGGAAGGTGGAGGGGCGCTGCTGCTTCTCTCTTGTCTTTGTTGGGAGTTTTGTTGGAAGTGTTCCTGCTGCTGACACATATCACTTAACATTTGTTTCAGCCTGAAGAAGTAAAGAAGGAAACGTTAATTACAGAGGTGAAAAGCTTACACCACCAAAAAAACTCACAGAACTGTAAATGTATTTTTTGTAAATGTAAAAATTACCGTTTACACATGGTAATGGCATAAAGAAGAAAAAAAGATCTAAAAGCAATCTATAGTCTTCTAGTCTATTTAAGGCTATGTTCACATGCTGCATTTTTATGCAAATTAAAAGCTGCTTTCTACACCAGAAAAAGCTGGGAGATTTCAGGAACCTCATGCAAACAATTTGAGAACTGCAGTGGGATTTATTTATTTTTTTTTTACATCTGCAGCATGTACATTCTTTCAGCGTTTTTCACCCACACAAACCAATGAGTGAAAAAACACAAACTACGGTAACTTTATGAAACACTTACTGTAGACAAAGCACCCATGTAATCTACACCCACCAAAAAAAGCTTTAAAGAAAAGCCCAAAACGAATAAATGAAGGTTTAGAACACCACCTTTTTACTGCCAAAAAAAAAACGATTTTGGCTGCAGACAAAAATGCAGCAAAATCGGCGTGTGTGAACACAGCTTAACTCTGCTCTTTAACACAATATCTATGCCATGCTACCGAGAGGCTCTTTCTCTACAGTTATATGTGATGCAATAAGCTTACTATCCTCATAACTGAAGTTCTGCAAATATACTTAAATGATAAAGACGTGCTTTTTACAGTAATGTTATAAATCCAATAAATGTCTGATTAATAGACAAGAAGCCTCGATGATCCAGTTCGCAAACATTACAGTAACAACTGGGCACGTACCTCAGAACATTGTTTTGCTGCCAGTTTAGCTGCGTGTAACACTGATTCAGCTGGTGCATGATCAGGTGCACTTGAGGAGTTCCCACGCTACTTGGCATCACACTGTACGGGTTTGTGAACAAGCTTTGCAAGAGGTAGGAAAGGGACTAAAAGAAAAAAAAATTATATGACACACTTGCAAATTAATTTCTCTCTAACGTGAAATAGGTGGATTTGCACCTTTTCCATCTTCTCAAATCATCTATCCACGTTTTTACAGTGCCCTAAACCTTGGTGGTCCTGACCTAAGAAATCATTGCCCACAGATCAGTATGTAAAACATTGAACAGTGGAAGGGCCACAACCCCAGCAATCAGGAAGGAAGCGGTCACAGGATTGCAGTGGTCACAGGATTGCTTCCCCAGATCGCTCTCTTTCTCCGCAGACACCGACGGCGTTCAGCGCATGGGCAGAACCAGGCAGCAAAGGAATCCAAACCAGTCACGACAGTGCAAAAAACAATAAAAATGAGATCGCAATGATTTGGAAACATGTTATAGTCATATTTCATTCAAAACATAAAGGTACCGGTACATATCAGAAAGTGAAAGTTAGACATTTTCCATTTGAAAACATTAACTCATTAAATAGTAGTGTTGAGACAGGGTTAATGAAAGGCTGGTAAAGTAAATGGTACCAATGAAAAACAGCTGGTGGGTCAATTTTTAACTAAGTACTCAAGCAGACATCCATGCAAATCTGTCCAAACACTGACCACTAAGGTCCTGACTGACCGCAGCAGGAAAGCCTCATAGAAATATACGATGCTGTGACGCTTCGGTGGTGGGGAGAGCTGCACCCAGTCCGCGCATTGTGGTCCGAGATAGGACAGATTTGCACGGATGTCTGCATCAGTCCTAAGTCACATCACTGTGTATAAAAGAAGTAGAAACATGCGAGAAGTCCCAGACCTGAGTACCCCACACAGTGCATAACCATAGCCGATAAATGACAATAGAATGATGCTTAATAATGCAATATATATTGCACATGCCCGTAGGTAATGAGGAAATAAATCATGAACAAAACCACAAAATGGTATAGAAAGTGGGAAAAAATAATAAACCTCCTCTCATTATAAATGCTTGGAACAAGGCCAAGATAGTATAAGGATAAGATCTAGATATTGAGGGTCTCCATGACCAAGAACAGAGGTATTATGAAGGAACATCCAAAGTGTGACAGCTAAAGAAACCAGCCTGTGTAATAGTGGGTCTATGGTAAATCAAAGAAGGCTGTTAACAGAAAAGAGCCACGGGACTCAGCAAAAGAGAGAGGACCCCTACATGAGGGGATGAATGAAGAGATCCCTCTGAGTGAATAATACTACAGTACCACGAAAGGTCGTGAAGGGTACAGCGGAGATAGAGAGACCCCGGGGTCGGCTCAGAGCAAGTCTTATTCTGATCCGATATTGAGGATTAGAATAGGACGTTGGTCTGTGTGCTGTTAAATAAAAAAAAAAAAAAAAAAAAATGGGCAGTGTACAAACAGTCCCATAGATTTGTGAATGAACCCTTAGGAAAAGAAGTCAAACAAGACACTCAATTTGCAGAGAAGTTTCGAGGCGTTTGTCCCTCATTAGTGCACAGCAGGAAATGTGATTTAGCTAGGTGAGATGTCTCTGACCTGCAGTGTAAAGGTACTGCCACACTAAACAATCCCGCTAGCGATCACGATAACGACGCATACTAATGCGATCGCTAGCGGGATTGTTTCTATATCGCTAAGTGCGGCCATATTTAGCGATATAGTTAACGACGCTATCGCGGTTAGCGATCTTCTTAACGACTTTAGCGGTACAAAAGTACCGCTAAATCACTAAGAAAAGGTGCCACACTAGCGATATATACTTACCCAGCGGGAGCGCCGACGAGAAAATAGGGTCCGGAACGATTCCAGCGACGAGCGAGATCACAGCAGGAAGCTCGTCGCTGGCAGATGCCGCACTGAACAACATCGCTAACGGGATCGCTAAATAGTGACGTTTTTTAGCGATCCCGTTAGCGATATTGTTTAGTGTGGCATACCCTTAAGGGGGACATTGGTCCTTATGGAGAGATCAAGCTGGCGGTAGGAGACTTATGTTCTATGCAATGTTTGCCACAGCGGAACCAAGAAAAAAAGTTAAATAAAATAAGTAAACAAATAAAAAAGAGGACACATCACTAAAATCCGTTTCACCAGTCAAAAAACAGCGTTTGCGATAAAACAAAAATATACAAAAAAAAGTACACATAACTGGTATCGCCAAGTCCGGAACGGCCCGCTCTATAAAACTGGCCTATTATTTATTCAGTATGGCAAACGCCGTAAGAATAGAGAACACACCAAAATGTCTCGTTTTCATCATAGTGGCTCACAAAAACAGAATAAAAATGCAATTCAAAAGTCGTATGTAAGAAAAAAATGTTCTAAATGAAAACAACAAACCGTCCCGCAAAAAACAAGCCCTAATATGGCCCATTCGGCAAAAAAAAAATTAAAAAAAACTTACAGGTCTCAGAATATAACGATGCAAAAATAAATTGATTTTGCCAAAATATTGTTTTTAGTGTGTAAAAATAGCAAAGCATGAAAAAAAACCCCCAAACAATATAAATCTGGTATCACTGTAATCTTACCGACCCGACAAACAGAGAGGTCTTATGACTTTTACCGCTTTGTGAATGAAGCAAAAAATAAAAAAAACAATAACTGAATTGGATTTTTGTTCATTCTGTTTCAAAAATCTGAACAAAAAGCGAACAAAAGGTGGGGAGTGGCCTGGAGTGAGATGTGAGCGGACGTGCGCGGGTACAGCTCCTGCAGAGTATTTAGTCAAATCATACCTTGTGACACCCAGCGGCAGTTCTCTGCCTCCCTGCTGTGAGACTTACAGTGCAGTGACCTCCCGGGATCGCCCGGGACCTATCGGCAGCACTGATGACCGGCAGAAAAAGCTCCAGGAGAAAGGCCGGGAACCCGGACAGAAAGGCCCAAGATGGCGCCCATGACTCCAGAGGGCTAGAGGTGGAGGAGGAGTCGGCACAGGGAGAGTCTCGGAGGATGGACGCTGTAAGCAAGCTGCAGCGGTTTGCCAGAAACACGGGGGAACCTCGGAGCCAGGCAGGAGATGGAGGACTCACGTACTCTCTGTGGAGGTATGAGAGGAGAGAAGGAGCAAGAGCGGGGGGAAGAGGAGGATGACGAAAGTGAAGATGAGGGACGGAGTGGCTCACAGGAGGGAGACACAGGACATGGTGAGATGACTGCATGGCTGCTGCAGGATGTTTTTTGTGCCATTATGCACCGTGACTCCTCCATTCTTAGTATGGCAACGCAGCTAGGCAGTATCCAGGCTGACCTGTCCAAATTGCAGCACACTCTGCGTGTGGTGAAAGAAAGGGTGGGAGAAGTCGAGAAAAGGGTCAGTTCTGCAGAATACTATATAATAAGAGCCGAGAAGGAGTGTAAGCAAATGGCAGTGGCTCTAACCGCTGTACAAGCCAAAGCAGATGATCTAGAAAACAGATCCCGGTGCAACAACCTGAGGTTGATAAGTGTACCAGAAAAAGTTGAGGGTAACACCCCTAAGGAGTTTTTTGAGAAGTGGATACTGGATAAACTGGGTGCCGATAAGTTGTCTCCATTCTATGCCATTGAACAAGCCCATAGGGTTCCCACGCGTCCCCTCCCCCCTGGACGTCAACCACGGACTGTAATAGCTACAATACTCCCCTACCGGGACAGAGATACTATTTTGAAGTTTGCTAGGGTTCATCCTAATCTTGTAATCAATGGCTCTGCAATCTCCATCTTTCCGGATTATTCAACTGAAGTACAGAAACAGAGAGCCAAGTTTATTAGCATCAAGAAGAGGCTGCGGGAGATTGGTGTGATATATTCCATGTTATATCCGGCTAAGTTGAAGATCGTGGCTGCGGATAAAGTCCACTTTTTCTCCGAGGCCAAAGAGGCACTCAGGTGGCTGGACTGCAATGAGAAACAACTGCGGATGGAGAAGGCGAAGGATTCTGCGGACTGAGGGTCCCATGACCTGTGAGTCTGTTCTGTCATCTGGTGTCCCCGGCAGTTTTATGGGGATCTCTGTGGAGAGTTGACGATTTAATTTTTGTTCACAAGGTTAAAACATCACGGACCCGTGTTCAGGGATCAAATGTGGGACTGGATATGGAGAGATTAAGGATGGTTATGGATACTATGCGCCAATTTTTCCATCACAGGAAAAGATGTTTTGATTTTTTTGTTTTGCTGTTCTTTGTTTGAGGGTTAATTTTGGGGGTGAAGGGGAGGGGGATTATGGGAAATGTTCATGTCACGCTTCCTATTCAGGCTGGATACATGCTGATGCACATTTTATATTATATGCAAGTTTAAATTGTAATGGTATGCGATATCAAAATTTTAAGCTGGAATGTTAGAGGCCTGGCAGCGGATGTTAAAAAGCAGGCAGTTTTTCAATTTCTGCGCAAAAGTAAAGCCAGCTGTGGTTTGTCTGCAGGAGACCCATTTGGTCCCTGAAGGATCTCATACTGAACGGATACAAGAAAGGTGCCATGCTACGCATTCTGCATATTCAAGGGGAGTCAGTATTTTGATATGTAGGGGAACACAGTTTGAAAAGCTTAATTCACTCATTGATTCAGAGGGGCGATATGTGTGTCTACTCTGCAAACTCAATAATAGGATGGTAAGCTGGTTACTAATGTCTTTAGGAAACCGACAGCAGTAAATGCTCTGCTGCACGCTTCATCTGCCCATCATGGGCCTACTATTAAGGGTATTCCTACGGGCCAGTTCATGAGAGTCAAAAGGAACTGTACATTAAGGAGTGAATATGAAGAACAGGCCTCGGATTTGGCCCGCAGGTTTATTGAGAGGGGTTACAGTAAAAGACAAATCAAGAAGGGATTTAGGAAGGCAGAGAGTAACACGAGAGATCAGTTATTGTATGGTGGAGGTAGGAACTTCAATAAAAAGACTAATCAGATTAGATTTATCACTAGTTATAACAAGCAGTGATCTGATTTAACAGACATTATCCAAAAAAATTGGGGCATTTTACGTTCAGACCCGGTTTTGAGAAAAATTTTGCCTGTAAATCTCCCTCAATAGTACCCAGACAGTCAAAAAATCTGAAAGACCTCTTAGTACACAGCCACTATGTGTCTCCCTCTGAAAGTACTCCCAAAATGGATTTGAAGGGATTCTTCCCGTGTCGTTTATGCAAGGCATGTAATAATCATGTCAAAAGTAAGACATTTATAAACCATGATGGATCAAAGATATTTGATATCCGTTTAATGCTCACCTGTTGCTCTGAAGGGGTAATTTACCATGCCTGTTGCCCTTGTGGAAAAATTTATATAGGGCTCACTTCACGAAAGAATGGACGGACTTTTATCTGGATTCTGCGAGAGGCAACCTTCAAGATTTTGTGTAATCTATTTTTATGTGGACATTAATACAATATTTTGTTTATTGTCAGTTGGGTGGTGCTTTTTTCCACTTTGATTTTGGTGTTTGCCTGCTATATATATAGTGGTTGTTGTTGTTAAAAAATTTTAATATATCATATATTGTTCTAGGTGTAGTGACTATGATTCAGAAGCGTGGGTTTGAGAGAGCATGCCCCCCCCTTCTTTTTCCCTTCCCCTTCTCTTTTTTGCTATAGGTACGATCATATGGGATTGATGAAAAAAATTTTGGGAGGTCATTCATGAGCTGATTAGGACCACTGTTGTCTTTATTATTATATATATATGAAACCCTTAAAATGTCCCTCTATTTAGATCCACCATTGAGATTGAGAATAATAATTTTTTATTCTTATATATGTATACATCTTATAGTGGTAAGGTAATGAGGGGGGTTTACTGTTTAAAACACATATCGCGCTCATAGTACTATTTATAACATTCTGCCCTTCATATCAGCTCGAGAGGAATGAATGAGATCTCGGTGAGCAGCTGGAGCGCATGCGCCGGTCATGGCAACCCTGTGACTTCCTGGCACGCTCCCAGTGGTGACGCATAGCGTTTCACACTTGCGTTCCATGAGCTATAGGCAGGAAGTCACTCTTTTACATTAGGGGAAGCCGGTGGGCTGACGCATGCGCCGTAATAGCTGGATTCGCCGACATCAAGCTCAGCTGTGAGATGAGCATATATAGCCTTACTTTTAATTGAACATACATGCCCCCATCGAAGAAGCCACAGAGGCGAAACGGCGCTGTCGGGGTGACCATGAGGAACGGTTTCACAGCCAGCCACATGTAAGTGGAGGTTATTCATTTGTAGTTGTACATCTATTTTAGTGGTCAATGTCCTGAGTACTTAGTCTGAGTAAGTTTTTAGTAGCATCAATATGCATGAGCATTTAAGCTAGCGATTTGCACCTCAATTAGGCTTTCATTTTGCCATAGTAGGGAGCTAGTTCAATTGATGCAGTATATATTGTTTACACCCATTGAGGTCATTATTAAGATACTAATTTCTGCATTTTTGCACCTTATAAGTGTAGCGATCACCATTTAAGCACCATTTTGGGCTACACTTTTAATCTGATTTGGTGACCTTTAGGGATTTTTCCTGCATATAAAAATTTGCTACATGAGCACTACTCCATTGTTATTATGCATAATATTTTTTACAGCATTGTCTAATATATATGAGTAGTTGGGCTTTAGGACATGTAATTTACATAGAACTGTTTCCAGACTGGTGACCACAAGCATTTTGATTTTTATATGTATATCTATACAGTAATTTCCTTCTCTGGCTGTGGGTCATCACCTCACGGTATTTTTGTATGTCCCTTGTTTTTGTATATTTGCATGTGCTGACTATTAATAAATTATAATCTTACTAACACGGTATACATCTATGCCTCTTTTTCCTCCATTGATTTATGGTAGGGATGGTTTTGCAATATTATCTTTGAGGTGATTTTTTGCTGTATTTTGAGGACATTTTGATATGTATAAAACTCAATAATAGGCCTATGTTGCTTTTGTCTGTATACATTCCACCATATAACAACAAGCTGTTCCTGAAGATACTAGAGATTATTGCAAAATTTCCTGGGATCCCGTGTCTGGTGATGGGGGACTTAAACAATGTACCTGACGCTCACTGGGACAGAGGCAGGGGGAAGACATAAAGCAGGGGGGCAACTATACTCCTTTGGGGCTTTATTAAGGGAGACAGCCATGACTGACCCGAGGAGGATTCGTAACCCTGGGGTGCGTAAATTCTCAAGTTTCTCAACAACTTTCTCCTCAATGTCAAGGATTGGTTTGGAGCTGGGGGATGAGCGGATGCTGAGCCTTGTGGCGGATGTGGGCTATCTGACCAGAACGGTGTCTGATCACTCCCCAATGTATGTGTTGCTTGGTGACCAGGGTCAAATGATCAATAGAAGACCTCCCTGGCGATTAAACCCCTTCTGGTTACAGCTTATTGATAAAGGAGGTAACTTGGGGAGGGAGCTTTGGGAGTACTTTAAAATCAATAGGGGTACGGCACATGACAGGATTGTCTGGGAGGCTATGAAAGGCTTTTTTAGGGGGCTGTGTATTAAAGAGATATCTATTATCCAAACAAGCACTAAGTAGAAGGATCAGTTGGCATTCCGGGAGTTGGAGGAGGCATTGATTCATGACCCATCCACTCGGGCACAATAGAGGCTAAAAAAGGCTCAGGCTGGAGTTAATGCACTGTCATTGCGGGCAGCTGAGCGGAAAAGGATGTTCTGTACTATGCAATATTTTGAGGAGGGAGAGAGACGGTCATCTCTTGGCCCTAGCGGCGGGTGCACAAAGAGAAAGCACTTACATAGTCGTCTTGAAGGGGGAGGATGGACAGGAGGTCACGGACACTGGGGGTTTTCTAGAGGTGATGGCGGGCTTCTATACTAATTTGTATGGGTCACAAGTGCAGCCGACGGATACCGAGATTGATGAATTTTTGTTTAGAGCTGGGCTTCCAAAATTGTCTATGGAGTCCCAACATTTTTTAGATGAACCATTTGATTTGGAAGAATTGGAGCTGGCACTCGCCCCTATGGCTAATGATAGGACTACAGGGGTAGATGGTTTACCGGGGGGGGAAATGTTTAAAAAAATATAAGGAACTTCTGTTGCCTGTTTTGTTGGAAGTATATAAGGCAGGGGTAGAAAGGGGTGAACTCACGCAGTCCAGGCGAGAAGCGATCATTGTTGTGCTTCCCAAAAAGAGTACAGATCCCACCGCACCGGCTTCATATTGCCCAATCTCATTATTAACGACAGATGTAAAGTTGTTGGCGAAGATGATGGCTAATTGTCTTAGTAAAGTCATAAAATCTATAATACATCAGGATCAGGTGGGGTCCATGCCAAACAAATCCACAGTGACGAATCTGAGGAGACTCTTTATTGATATGCAGGCGAAGGCGGACAATGTAGGGCACAGAGCGATCCTGTCATTAGACGCGGCCAAAGCATTTGATAGCGTAGAGTGGAGGTACTTGTGGGCTACAATGCGCCATGTGGGCTTTGGGGGAAGTATTTATTAAGTGGGTTCAATTGCTGTACACTGCTCCAAAGGCTAGAGCGCGAGTCAATAATCAGTTGTCTGAGGAATTTTCCTTATTTAGAAGTACGAGGCAGGGGTTCCCCGTCTCCACTCCTGTTTGCCATAGCAACTGAGCCACTGGCGGTGGTGATAAAACGAGAGCAAAATATTATGGGGACCGAGGGACCCCTGTTGATACAGATTGTTTAACTCAACTACAGGTAGTAGAAGAAGTTAAATATCTGGGTATCGAGGTATCAAACAATCTTATGGACTATGAGAGGCTTAATTTGGCTCCGCTACTGTGTAAGTTTAAACAGAAGATTGCGGCGTGGAGGAAGCTAAGCTTGACAATGGCCGGGCGTGCCAATTTAATTCAATGAAGTTCAATGCCCTCAGATTCACCAAGAGGGACCTATCCTTGCAATGGGAGAAGATGCAAAACTTGCAGTCATATAGAGACCAACGACAAGATCCAAGTCCCCAACACACAGCAAAACTATAAGATCCCTGGGACATTCACATGTTCCTCCTCTAATGTAGTATATTTAATTCTATGCAATATATGTCCTGTGGGTGGCCTCTATGTTGGAGAAACAGGACAGAGACTGAGAGCAAGGATGAGGTCTCATCGTCATACGATTACAGACAAAAAAAACCCATCTACCTGTGGCTAAACATTTCTGTGGTCCAGGACACTACATAGACAATATGAAAATTGTCATTTTGAAAGGCAATTTCTAATCACAAAAACATTGCAGGGTTTGGGAATGCAAATTCATTAACATCTTTGATTCTGTTCACACAGGACTCAATCTGTCAGGAGGATTCATGGCCCATTACCAAATCTGAGCAACTTCCTCCAAAAACAATGGAGACACCACCAGTCCTTTGATCTCACATGCATATGGGGTCCATAAAACTTTCACACCACTTATCTAATCTTACCTAATTAAGGATTCTCTCTTTAAGCCCCCGTCTCACACAGCGATCTCGCTAGCGAGATCGCTGCTGAGTCACTAGTTTTGTGACGCAGCAGCGAGCTCCCCAGCGATATCGCTGTGTGTGACAATCAGCGACGATCAGCCCCCTGCTGGGTATCGCTGATCGTCGCTGAATGCCCTGGACATTTTTTTGATCGCCGGTCTCCCGCTGACAGGCACGCATCGCTGCGTGTGACAGGCGGGAGACCAGCGATCCGCTGGTGACCAAGGTACACAGCGGGTTTCCAGGCACCGCGCAGTGCCTGGAAACCCGATGTGTACCTTGGTTACCAGCGCCCTGCATCAGGGCGCTGGTATCCAAGGTACACATCGGGTAACTAAGCGATGTTACCCGCAGTGTCGCTGTGCTGATCGCTGCCCTGAGCTGCCTGTTTGGCAGCTCAGCAGCAATCATGTAGCGATACACCAGCGATCCTGACAAGTGCATATCGTTGTCGGGATCACTGGTGTATCGCTATGTGAGACCCGGGCTTAAAGCTCAGTGTTTGTTTATTTCAGTGTTTATTTAAATGTCCATGCATCACACCATCCCTGTGTTTTTCACTGTATATATTTGTGTTTCTTCAAATATTTTGTTACACCAGCCTGATGAAGAGACGTAAGCAGTCTCGAAAGCTTGCCCTGTAATATCTTAAACTATATTTTGTTAGCCATTAAAAGGTATCATACCCACAAGCCTCCTATTTTGCTTCTCCCACTGAAAGCACTCTATATGTAATTTAATAAAGATGATACTCATGCCTCAGCTTTTGTATGTGTTGCATAATGCACCGATCTGGTTACCTCAGAACAGATTTCATAGAATTATTGCCATCTTCCGGGATTTAATATGGAAGGGAGGCCGAGCGCGTATCAAGTTTGAGTTGTTGCAAAGCCCAAAAGATGATGGAGGCTTGGCTGTCCCCAATCCATGGTTATATTATATTGGGTCTCAATGTCAGCATATGGTGGGATGGGGGGGTGGGGCGCATATATTTTCTAGTTCAGTAGGGAAGGTTATCTCTCACATGGTGGGGAAAGGTCCACTGTTGGCTACCTTGAAGGCAGGCAGATTTCGGCTGAGTTCTAGAAGGCTTCCAACACTGGCGCTGCTTGAGAAATTGTGGAAAAAACTTAAGCAGTGGAAGGGAATAAGGGAATACATGAGTTACACTTCTATTTGGTACAATCCGCAGTTGACCGAAATGCTAAATTTACGAAATTTTGGACAGTGGAGAAGAATAGGTATATGGTATGTGTCGCAGCTGTTGGATGGTGAAACATTCAAAACATTTGAAGCACTGGGGAAAGAATTCCCTTTGGAACGCAATATTTTCTACCAGTCCCTGCAGCTGCGACATGCATTTCATAAGCAGTGGAGAAGATCGCCGATAATGATACAGAGGGACAGTTTGTTGAGTATACTTGGGGCACAGAGGAGTACTAGGGGTTTTATAACACTTATTTACAAGGGATTGTTAGACACGTTTTTGGACAGACATCTGTTGACGGCCAAAGTTAGGTGGATTGCGGACTTAGGAGACATATCGGATGTTCAATGGGAGTCGGTCTTGCAATACGTCCCTAAAATTTCTATAAGTGAGTCTGGGAGGGTATCGCAATTATTCACCATACATAGGATTTAGGCCTCTTTCACACTTCAGTCTTTTGGCGTCAGTTAAAATCCGCCAAAGTGTGAAAATAGCGGATTCGCCAGAAAAGGTGAAAAACGGATGCAAATGGATCCGTTTTTTGACGGATCCGCTATGAAATTTTCAACCTGGAAAATACAGGTACGCAGGTCTGGGAGAGGGAGAGAGCCCGGACAGTGTTCTGGGCATTCTGAATGCATTTTCTATGGGAGCAATGGATCCGCTGGCGGATGGTCGCCCGTTAGATCCGTTTTTTGACGGCTCCGCCATAGTCCGCCATTTTGACGCACACAAAAAACGTTGCATTGGACGTTTTCCAAAAATTGAGGACGCCACATTTATGGCGGATCCGTCAAAAAAAGGATCTAATTGACGACCATCCGTCAAAATCCGCCACTAATGCAAGTCTATGGGAAAAAATCGGATCCGCCAAAAAAAAAATGGCGAATCAGTTTTTTTCACACTTTGGCGGATTTTGACAGACGTTGCACGACTGAAGTGTGAAAGAGGCCTTATAGGACTCCTGTGTGGATGAAAAAGGCTGGTTTGAGAATGGATTCCAAGCGCAAGAGGTGTACGATGGATGAGGCCGATATGCTACATATGTTATGGTCCTGTCCTCGATTGCAGGCATTCTGGATAGTGGTTTTGGATTTGATAGAGTGATGGAAATAAATATTATTCAAGACCCAATGACATGTATTTTAGGGCATGTAGACGGGGTGGTTACGTAACGAATGGGGCAAACTGGCGATAGCAAAAATACTATATGTTGGAAGGAAGACTATTACATTGCATTGGTTAGATGCAAGATCCTCCTACTAGAAAGGAATTTGTGAACAGAGTCAATCTCGTGATACTTATGGAGCGGAGTGTGTATATGAAGAGAGGCAAAATTAATCGCTATGAGGATATCTGGGGGGGTTGGCTGGACTTTCCTGGGTTAGCCTCTCTGAAACTCATCAAAGACAGGATATTAGGGTGATAGAAATGAGTGCGGCATTGTATTATATGGACAAGGATCATGTAAGCGTGACGAGGGGGGGGGGGTTAGGGGAGAGGTTTTTTTTTTTTTTTTTTTAATTTCTAAGGAGGGATTATCTTGTATTACTACATGGCAGAGCTCAGAAGGGAAGGAGCACCGTTTGACTTTTTCATCGTAGAATTGGCTGGAATTGAGATCAGACGCCATGTCACGTTTGGAGAGCCCCTGATGTGCCTAAACAGTGGAAACCCCCAATTCTAACTCCAACCCTAACCCCAACACACCCCTAACCGTAGTCCCAACCCTAACCACAAACCTAACCCTAACACACCCCTAACCCTAACTTTAGCCCCAACCCTAACGGGAAAATGGAAATAAATACATTTTTTTTATTTTATTATTTTTCCTTAACTAAGCGGTTGATAAAGGGGGGTTTGATTTACTATTTATAGCGGGTTTTTATGTTTGGCATCTGTCACACGCTAAAAGACGTTTTTTATTGCAGGAAAATAGTTTTTGCATCACCACATTTTGAGAGCTATAATTTTTGCACATTTTGGCCCACAGAGTCATGTGAGGTCTTATTTTTTGCGGTACGAGTTGACGTTTTTATTGGTACCATTTTTGGGCACATGACATTTTTTGATCGCTTTTTATTAGGATTTTTGGGAGGTAGAATGAACAAAAACCAGCAATTCATGAATTTCTTTTTTTTTGGGGGGTGGAGGGAGCGTTTATACCGTTCCGCGTGCGGTAAAACTGATGAAGCAGTTTTATTCTTTGGGTCAGTACGGTTATAGCGATACCTCATTTATGTCATTTTTTTTATCTTTGGCGCTTTTATACAATAAAAACAATTTTATATAAAAAATATTTGCATCGCTTTATTCTGCGAGGTATAACTTTTTTATTTTTTCGCCGATGGAGCTGTATGGCAGCTTGTTTTTTGCGGGACAAGATGACGTTTTCAGCGGTGTTTATTTATATCCGTCTTTTTGATCGCGTGTTATTCCACTTTTTGTTTGGTGGTATGATAAAAAAAAACACGGATTTTGGTAAAGACTTACCTGTAAAATCCTTTTCAGCGAAGGAAGGAAGAGAGACACAGTATTCATTACTGATGGGTAGGCGGAGCCCCAGATCAGGATGTTACCTCAGATCAAAAGAGTGATGACTGGCTGGCCCCTCCAGCTCGGGCTCCTCCTACTCAGCTCCAGTCGTACCAAAGCTTTTAGGAAAAGAGCCAAGATCACCAGCGGAGCAACATAACCCCTTCTGAAGGAACTTCAGAGAAAAAACACAAGGATACAGGTTATGCATGCAAAGAAAGCCAAAAACCACAGAGTTCCAGGTACTACTCACGGAACCTGACTACTGCGATGAGCTGGCGATGCTGGAACAGAGCCTTAGCGCGCTGACCTCAGCCCAGATAATCGCTATCAGATAAGGGTCGCGCTGCATCTGAAAACATCAACACACTTCTGCCGTGGGAGGGTGCTGTGTCTCTCTTCCTTCCTTCGCTGAAAAGGATTTTACAGGTAAGTCTTTACCAAAATCCGTGTTTCAGCTGCAGATGAAGGAAGAGAGCCACAGTATTCATTACTGATGGGACGTCCCAAAGCAGTTCAAAAATAAGGGTGGGAAAAAAACCAACAAAAGGCAGAAACCCAACAACCTTAACAACAAAGCGCAACCAGCGCTAAACACAAGTTCATCCAGAACTTTAAACTACAGCTGCCTGCAGGACCCTACGTCCGAGGGCTGCATCAGCGGAAGCACTGACGTCCACTTTATAAAACCTTGTAAACGTGTGGACAGAGCGCCAAGTCGCCGCTCGGCAAAGCTGCACTGCCGAAGCACCTTGATGAAAAGCCCACGATGAAGCCACAGCTCTCGTGGAATGGGCTCGAATCTTAATCGGGCAAGATTCACCCCGAAGACGGTAAGCTTCCAAAATAGCTGACCGGATCCAACGAGCTATAGAACCCTTGGAAGCTCGTTGACCACGCCGACGACCTGCCGGAACCACAAACAGGGAGTCCGTCTTACGAAAACCTTGAGTAATAGATAGATAAAACTTCAAGGCCCGCACTAAATCCAATGTGTGTAAATCTCGCTCTTTCGTATTCTTCGGATCCGGACAGAGTGAAGGCAACACAATATCCTGGTTAACATGAAATTGTGACACCACTTTAGGCAAAAAATCACCCCGAGTGCGAAGCACTACACGATCCGGAAAAAACTCCAGAAAAGGAGGCGAACAAGAAAGAGCTGCCAATTCAGAAACTCTCCTCAAGGAAGTGACTGCAACAAGGAAAGCCACCTTCCAAGAAAGTAAAGAAAGGCTAGCAGAAACCATAGGTTCAAAAGGTTTATGCTGAAGAGCCTCCAAAACAAGGTTGAGCCGCCAAGGAGACACGGGTGCCTTCCGCGGCGGAAACTTACGAGAGATACCTCGGAAAAAGGAGAGCACGTCTCTATTCGAAGCAATGGTTCTCCGGAACAATAAGGACAGAGCAGAAATCTGACCTTTCAGAGTGCTAACTGCCAAACCCTTGTCTAGCCCATGCTGCAGAAAAGCCAACAGGTTGGGAATGGAAAATTTTCTCGGGTTCCGAGAAGACCCCAAACACCACGAAAAGAAGGTTTCCCAAATTTTGTGGTAAATCCTAGAAGTAGCCGGACATCTTGCAGCACGAAGGGTAGCAATGACCTCGGCTGAAAAACCTCTACGGGTCAAGATTTCGGTCTCAAGAGCCACGCCGTCAAACGCAGGGACATCAAGTCCGGATGACAAACGGGCCCCTGAGTCAACAAGTCCGGTTGAAGAGGGAGTGGAAACGGAGGTGCCGCCAACAGCGACATTATTGTCGAGAACCACACCCTTCTTGGCCAGTCTGGAGCTATCAGAATAGCTGGAATTCTCTCTAGTCTGATCCGACGCAGCACTAGAGGAAGTAAGGATATCGGCGGGAATACATAGACCAGCTCGAACTGATCCCACTGAGCCACTAGAGCATCCACCGCCACCGCCTTCGGGTCCTTGTACCTGGACATGAATGTCGGTAACTTGGCATTGGACCTGGATGCCATCAAATCCACTTGGGGGGTTCCCCAGCGAGAGCACAGTAGTGCAAAGACTTCCGGGTGGAGGCTCCATTCCCCGGGATCCATCCTTCTGCGACTGAGAAAGTCCGCTGTAATATTCTGAACCCCTGGAATGTGAATCGCCGAAATGGCTGGTACATTGGCCTCTGCCCAAATCAGAATTCGGGACACCTCTACCATGAGTCTGGAACTCCTTGTCCCACCTTGGTGATTGATATACGCGACAGCCGTCGCATTGTCTGTCTGCACACGGACTGGCAGACCGCTCAAAGGGACCGTCCAATGTTGGAGGCAAAGGAAAATCGCCCTCAATTCCAGGATGTTGATCGGAAGCACAGACTCTTCCGGTGACCATACCCCTGAATCCAGAGATTGTTCCAAACACCCCCCCAGCCCGTCAGGCTGGCATCGGTGGTTATGACTGACCACTTCAGAGGGAGGAAAGACTTCCCCAGGGAGAATGCCCCTGGACGTAACCACCATTCTAGAGAATCCCGCACCGAGCGAGAAATGGTGACACTGCAATCCAGCGATTGCGACTGATTCCATCGACTCAAGATGAACCTTTGAAGAGTCCTGGAGTGGAACTGGGCAAAAGGAATTGCCTCCATGGACGCCACCATCAGTCCCAGAAGACGCATACACTTCCGTAGGGACATTGCCGTTGAGGATGTCATAATCTGTACATGTCGAAGAAGACATGACTGTTTGTCTGGTGGTAGGGAAACTACCGACCGAAACGTGTCGAGATGCATTCCCAAAAAGAGAATTGTCCTCGATGGTTCCAGGGACGACTTCTCCCAATTGACCAGCCAACCGAAGTCTTTCAGAAACTGAAGAGACAAATCCCGAGCCGTCAACGCCTCCTCCTCCGAGGAAGCCACGATCAAAAGATCGTCCAGATAAGGGAGAATCGTAATCCCCTGTCTTCGAAGGAGTGCCATGAGGGGCGCCAGAATTTTTGTAAAGACCCTTGGCGCTGAGGCTAAGCCGAACGGCAGAGCCACGAACTGGTAATGATTCTGACCTATGGCAAATCGAAGAAAGCGCTGATGAGCCTTTCCGATGGGAATATGCAAATAGGCGTCGCGAATGTCGATTGACACCAGAAAATCGTTCTGTGACAGAGCTGCCACAACGGAACGAAGCGACTCCATGCGAAATTTCCGGGCATGGACATGCCGGTTTAATCGCTTGAGATCCAGAATCGGGCGAAATTTGTTCTCCTTTTTGGGAACTATAAAAAGGTTGGAATAAAAACCTTTCCCTCGGTCCTCTGACGGAACCGGTATCACTACACCCTTTTGTAGTAGCGATTCGACCTCTCGCTGTAGAGCGACAACAAGCTCGGGTTCCGACGGAACGCGAGATTGACAAAAAACATTTGGGGGTTGAGAAGCAAACTCTATGAAATAGCCTGCCGACACTATCCGCGTTACCCAGGAATCTGGAACGCGAGCCATCCAAGTCTCCTTGAAAAGAAGCAGGCGACCCCCCACTCGAGAATCCTCGAGTGGACCCCTGGCGTCAATCCGACTTTGCGGGTTTCTTGTCAAGTTCCCGCTTGTTCTGGCGGAAACTCTGCTTCCAGGGAGTACGAGTTTTCTGAGAGGATTTCTTTCCTGAGAAAGAAGGACGACCCGATCCCCACGAGGAGTGACTAGATCGTCCTCGGCCCCGAAAGGACCGCCGACCACTATAAACACCAGGCTTACTGGACACCGAGGCCATGGCCCTTCGCTGTGGTAATGCTGATTCCTTCGCCTTAGCCTTGGAAATCAGCTCTGTGAGGTCGGATCCAAAAAGATGGCCACCCTTGTAAGGTAAGGCCAACAACCCTTGTTTGGAAACTGCGTCCCCGGCCCACTGTCTGAGCCATAAAGCTCTTCTGACTGTGACCGCTGAAGCTTGCGCTTTGGCCAGCAGAGATGCCGTATCCAGACCGGCATCAAAGATATAACAGGCTGCCGTTTCTAACCATTCACAAGTTTCCCGTATCTCAGATAACGGAGATTCATTTTGCAACTCCGTCTTCAGACGTGCCAACCAGCTTAGAGAAGCTCTAGCAGCACACATGGATCCTAGCACTGCTCGAAATCCATGACCCGCAGCCTCATAGCTTGCTTTTGCCGCCAATTCTGCCTTTCTATCCAAAGGCTCCTGTAAGCTCGCTTTTCCCTTAATAGGAGTAGAGAGGATTTACTAAGCTGAGACAAAGACACATCCACTTCAGGAGCAGAAGTCCAATTAGCCTTTAACTCCGTAGAGCAAGGATAAAGTGTATCAAAGAAATGCGTTCCATGAAAACGCTTATCTGGACATAGACGTTCCTCCTCTATTACACCATTAAGCTCATCCAGAGCTGGCAATGTTGTGCGCGAAGCACGGGACTCCTGGAAAATGCGTGCTGATTTACCAGGACGACTAGTTACCTCCTCCGGTAACTGTAGTATATCTCTCATGGCTTCAATTAATGCCTCCGTACGCTTCGTCATAGAGGAACGCCCCTGCGGCTCGTCCGCATCTGAATCGGATATTTCTCCATCCGAATTTAAAGGGGAACTCTGCCCAATATCAGATACATCTGACTCGCTCCGTGTAGAGGCCGGTAACGGCCTGCGTCGCTTCCTCTGAGAGGAATTAGCAGACACATATTGACCTAAAAGGTCAGATAAGTTATTAATCGATCGAGCGATATCATCCAATTTTCCACCGCTGTCGACCGCAGCGCTAGACGCTGTGGAGGTCTGCGTATCTGATTGCCGCAATGGCACTGGGACGTGATCCGCGGCATCTGAACTCTGTTCAGACATGTCTCACCTGTATGAGCAGGTCAAAGCGGTAATACCAGCAAAAAACTATGCGGTTTTTTTTTTTTTTTTTTTTTTCCAAACGCTGAAGGGTTAACGCTCCACCAAGCAGAGTTACCCCAGCGGTATTCAGTCAGCAAATTTAGCTGGTAGAAATAACCCTCAAAGGGGTTAATATTGCAAACTCACCAAAATATATATATATTTGTGAGCCCCAGCCAATTTTTATGTCTCTGATGAGACTGCAGCTGCAGGATAGCGATCGCTGCGCTGCGGGGTGAGGAATCCGCACTCACCCAGCTGGCCGTGGTGTCTATATGAGGAGAGGAGCGGTCCGAGGAGCCCAGGAGCCTGAGTAATGGCCGCCACAGTGAGGGGGTCGCAGGAGAAAAGCCAGAGCGCGCGTCTTCCTGCTCAAAAGACCGGGATAGATAGGCCACGCCCCCTGCTAGCTCAAATAATGAGCGCGAACTCTCCCCGCTCCTGCTCCCTCTCTGTCCTGCAGCTATCTGCCTGCGGACAAAAAAATCACCACATCTTCTTGTAACAGCGCTGTCACAGCAGCGCTGAAGCATACTGACATTACATGTAGTAGCGCTGTCACAGCAGCGCTGAAGCATACTGACATTACATGTAGTAGCGCTGTCACAGCAGCGCTGAAGCATACTGACATTACATGTAGTAGCGCTGTCACAGCAGCGCTGAAGCATACTGACATTACATGTAGTAGCGCTGTCACAGCAGCGCTGAAGCATACTGACATTACATGTAGTAGCGCTGTCACAGCAGCGCTGAAGCATACTGACATTACATGTAGTAGCGCTGTCACAGCAGCGCTGAAGCATACTGACATACATGTAGTAACGCTGTCACAGCAGCGCTGAAGCATACTGACATTAGTAATAGCGCTGCTCATTCAGACGCTAAAGCACTCACACATAATTATTATTAAAATTTGTGTGGAGTACTCACCAGCCAAGGCGCCACAGGGACCCTCAGGGGTTTCTGGCGCAGTGCCCATGCTTCCCCCCAGGGCGAAGAACGCAGTGACCGCACGTGTGGTTTGCGTTCCCGCCAGAGAAGCTCTCCTCATCCCCCAGGGCCGGCAAGGATTCTGCAGGGACTTTGAGTAAATACAGATCCGCCAAGGGAGAGGTTGGGGTACAGCAGCGCTGATACCCCTGAGACCTCTAGACCAACTAGTGATCCAAGTCTCCTGTCCGAATATTAAAATAATAAAATCTTCTGAGGAGCTGCATTAGCAGCGACCATCCTCTGGACCTCAAATCTTAGACTGGAGCTGAGTAGGAGGAGCCCGAGCTGGAGGGGCCAGCCAGTCATCACTCTTTTGATCTGAGGTAACATCCTGATCTGGGGCTCCGCCTACCCATCAGTAATGAATACTGTGGCTCTCTTCCTTCATCTGCAGCTGAAAAAAAAAGGCAGAAAAGCAATGCTTTAAGGGGTTCACTAAAGGGGTTAACTAGTGGGACGGTTTTATAGGGCGGGTCGTTATAGACGCGGCGATACTAAATATGTGTACTTTTATTGATTTTTTTTAAATTTATATAATGTATTTTTTGGAACAATATTTATTTTTTCTTTATTTAGGAATTTTTTATTGATTTTTTTTTTTAATATTTTTACACTTTTTTTTTTTTTTTTTTACACTTTGCCCCAGGGTGGGACATCACTATATAGTGTCAGATCGCTGATCTAACACTTTGCACAGCACTGCATTAGATTAGCGATCTGACAGGCAGTGCAGGAGGCTTGCCGGCACCTGCTCTCAGCAGGCACTGACAAGCCACCTCCCTGCAGGACCCGGAAGGACGCCGCGGCCATCTTGGATCCGGGGGCCTGCAGGGAGGAGGCCCTCGGAACAACGCAATCACATCGCGTTATTCTGAGGGTCTCAGGGAAGCACGTAGGGAGCCCCTCCCTGCACGATGCTTCCCTATGTCAACAGAACGCTGCGATCATGTTTGATCGCAGTGTGCCGGGGGTTAAAGTGCCGGGAGCGGTCCGTGACCTGGCGAATCAGCTGACACCTGGTCGCGCTCCCCCCGTGAGAGCGTCCGATCGCATGTGACATACTATCCCGTCCATGGTCATACGGGCCCAGGTCCCATGGACGGGATAGTACGTCTAATGTCAGAAAGGGGTTAAAGTGCACCTATCAGCAGTTTTGGCCAATATAAGATGCAGCCATCTCCTTTCAGGGCTTATATACAGCTTTCTTTAATGCTGTATATACCGTATTTTTCGGACTATAAGAAGCATCCCAAATTTTCAGAAGGAAAATAGGAAAAAAAAATAATGTGTCAAATGGGGGTCCTTCTTACAGTCTGAATTCAGCTCACCTGGGGGGGGGGGGGGTTGCACAGGTGGAGGAGTGGTCACAAGGGTTGTGCGGTGGTCCAGGCTGGTGCGGTGGCCTCCAGAAAATCCCATCCCAAGCTGGTGCGGCGATGGCGGTGCTCTGTGTGGTGGCAGTGCACTATGGGGCTCCGCTGGCATTTTGTGACGGCCCGGAGCCCCCGCAGATCCACTGCTGCGATGCGGTGGCCTCCGCAAAAATGGCCACCGGTGGCGGCGCATGCCCAGATTCACATCTCGGCAATGCGCCGAGATCTGACTCTGAGCATGCGCTGCCCCCGGTGGCCAGTTTTCCGGAGGTCACCGCATCGTAGCAATGGATTTGCAGGGGCCTCCAGGCTTTTTGCGAAATGCCGGTGGAGCCCCAAAGAGCTCTGCCGCACCACAGCCTCTCCAGCCTGGGAAAGGATGCTACATCGCTCTGCAGAATCGGACCGGAACTGCCGCCACAGTATCTGTAGGTATATTCCGACCATAAGACGAACCCCCAACTTCCCCCAAAATTATTTGGGAAAAAGTGCGTCTTATGGTCCAAAAAATACGGTAAACCCCCAACCCGACCTGTAAGCACTGAAAACACGGATTTTGGTAAAGACTTACCTGTAAAATCCTTTTCAGCGAAGGAAGGAAGAGAGACACAGTATTCATTACTGATGGGTAGGCGGAGCCCCAGATCAGGATGTTACCTCAGATCAAAAGAGTGATGACTGGCTGGCCCCTCCAGCTCGGGCTCCTCCTACTCAGCTCCAGTCGTATCAAAGCTTTTAGGAAAAGAGCCAAGATCACCAGCGGAGCAACATAACCCCTTCTGAAGGAACTTCAGAGAAAAAACACAAGGATACAGGTTATGCATGCAAAGAAAGCCAAAAACCACAGAGTTCCAGGAACTACTCACGGAACCTGACTACTGCGATGAGCTGGCGATGCTGGAACAGAGCCTTAGCGCGCTGACCTCAGCCCAGATAATCGCTATCAGATAAGGGTCGCGCTGCATCTGAAAACATCAACACACTTCTGCCGTGGGAGGGTGCTGTGTCTCTCTTCCTTCCTTCGCTGAAAAGGATTTTACAGGTAAGTCTTTACCAAAATCCGTGTTTCAGCTGCAGATGAAGGAAGAGAGCCACAGTATTCATTACTGATGGGACGTCCCAAAGCAGTTCAAAAATAAGGGTGGGAAAAAACCAACAAAAGGCAGAAACCCAACAACCTTAACAACAAAGCGCAACCAGCGCTAAACACAAGTTCATCCAGAACTTTAAACTACAGCTGCCTGCAGGACCCTACGTCCGAGGGCTGCATCAGCGGAAGCACTGACGTCCACTTTATAAAATCTTGTAAACGTGTGGACAGAGCGCCAAGTCGCCGCTCGGCAAAGCTGCACTGCCGAAGCACCTTGATGAAAAGCCCACGATGAAGCCACAGCTCTCGTGGAATGGGCTCGAATCTTAATCGGGCAAGATTCACCCCGAAGACGGTAAGCTTCCAAAATAGCTGACCGGATCCAACGAGCTATAGAACCCTTGGAAGCTCGTTGACCACGCCGACGACCTGCCGGAACCACAAACAGGGAGTCCGTCTTACGAAAACCTTGAGTAATAGATAGATAAAACTTCAAGGCCCGCACTAAATCCAATGTGTGTAAATCTCGCTCTTTCGTATTCTTCGGATCCGGACAGAGTGAAGGCAACACAATATCCTGGTTAACATGAAATTGTGACACCACTTTAGGCAAAAAATCACCCCGAGTGCGAAGCACTACACGATCCGGAAAAAACTCCAGAAAAGGAGGCGAGCAAGAAAGAGCTGCCAATTCAGAAACTCTCCTCAAGGAAGTGACTGCAACAAGGAAAGCCACCTTCCAAGAAAGTAAAGAAAGGCTAGCAGAAACCATAGGTTCAAAAGGTTTATGCTGAAGAGCCTCCAAAACAAGGTTGAGCCGCCAAGGAGACACGGGTGCCTTCCGCGGCGGAAACTTACGAGAGATACCTCGGAAAAAAGAGATCACGTCTCTATTCGAAGCAATGGTTCTCCGGAACAATAAGGACAGAGCAGAAATCTGACCTTTCAGAGTGCTAACTGCCAAACCCTTGTCTAGCCCATGCTGCAGAAAAGCCAACAGGTTGGGAATGGAAAATTTTCTCGGGTTCCGAGAAGACCCCAAACACCACGAAAAGAAGGTTTCCCAAATTTTGTGGTAAATCCTAGAAGTAGCCGGACATCTTGCAGCACGAAGGGTAGCAATGACCTCGGCTGAAAAACCTCTACGGGTCAAGATCTCGGTCTCAAGAGCCACGCCGTCAAACGCAGGGACATCAAGTCCGGATGACAAATGGGCCCCTGAGTCAACAAGTCCGGTTGAAGAGGGAGTGGAAACGGAGGTGCCGCCAACAGCGACATTATTGTCGAGAACCACACCCTTCTTGGCCAGTCTGGAGCTATCAGAATAGCTGGAATTCTCTCTAGTCTGATCCTTCTGGCGGAAACTCTGCTTCCAGGGAGTACGAGTTTTCTGAGAGGATTTCTTTCCTGAGAAAGAAGGACGACCCGATCCCCACGAGGAGTGACTAGATCGTCCTCGGCCCCGAAAGGACCGCCGACCACTATAAACACCAGGCTTACTGGACACCGAGGCCATGGCCCTTCGCTGTGGTAATGCTGATTCCTTCGCCTTAGCCTTGGAAATCAGCTCTGTGAGGTCGGATCCAAAAAGATGGCCACCCTTGTAAGGTAAGGCCAACAACCCTTGTTTGGAAACTGCGTCCCCGGCCCACTGTCTGAGCCATAAAGCTCTTCTGACTGTGACCGCTGAAGCTTGCGCTTTGGCCAGCAGAGATGCCGTATCCAGACAGGCATCAAAGATATAACAGGCTGCCGTTTCTAACCATTCACAAGTTTCCCGTATCTCAGATAACGGAGATTCATTTTGCAACTCCGTCTTCAGACGTGCCAACCAGCTTAGAGAAGCTCTAGCAGCACACATGGATCCTAGCACTGCTCGAAATCCATGACCCGCAGCCTCATAGCTTGCTTTTGCCGCCAATTCTGCCTTTCTATCCAAAGGCTCCTGTAAGCTCGCTTTTCCCTTAATAGGGAGTAGTGAGGATTTACTAAGCTGCGATAAAGACACATCCACTTCAGGAGCAGAAGTCCAATTAGCCTTTAACTCCGTAGAGCAAGGATAAAGTGTATCAAAGAAATGCGTTCCATGAAAACGCTTATCTGGACATAGACGTTCCTCCTCTATTACACCATTAAGCTCATCCAGAGCTGGCAATGTTGTGCGCGAAGCACGGGACTCCTGGAACATGCGTGCTGATTTACCAGGACGACTAGTTACCTCCTCCGGTAACTGTAGAATATCTCTCATGGCTTCAATTAATGCCTCCGTACGCTTCGTCATAGAGGAACGCCCCTGCGGCTCGTCCGCATCTGAATCGGATATTTCTCCATCCGAATATAAAGGGGAACTCTGCCCAATATCAGATACATCTGACTCGCTCCGTGTAGAGGCCGGTAACGGCCTGCGTCGCTTCCTCTGAGAGGAATTAGCAGACACATATTGACCTAAAAGGTCAGATAAGTTATTAATCGATCGAGCGATATCATCCAATTTTCCACCGCTGTCGACCGCAGCGCTAGACGCTGTGGAGGTCTGCGTATCTGATTGCCGCAATGGCACTGGGACGTGATCCGCGGCATCTGAACTCTGTTCAGACATGTCTCATCTGTATGAGCAGGTCAAAGCGGTAATACCAGCAAAAAACTATGCGTTTTTTTTTTTTTTTTTTTTCAAACGCTGAAGGGTTAACGCTCCACCAAGCAGAGTTACCCCAGCGGTATTCAGTCAGCAAATTTAGCAGGTAGAAATAACCCTCAAAGGGGTTAATATTGCAAACTCACCAAAATATATATATATTTGTGAGCCCCAGCCAATTTTTATGTCTCTGATGAGACTGCAGCTGCAGGATAGCGATCGCTGCGCTGCGGGGTGAGGAATCCACACTCACCCAGCTGGCCGTGGTGTCTATATGAGGAGGGGAGCGGTCCGAGGAGCCCAGGAGCCTGAGTAATGGCCGCCACAGTGAGGGGGTCGCAGGAGAAAAGCCAGAGCGCGCGTCTTCCTGCTCAAAAGACCGGGATAGATAGGCCACGCCCCCTGCTAGCTCAAATAATGAGCGCGAACTCTCCCCGCTCCTGCTCCCTCCCTGTCCTGCAGCTATCTGCCTGCGGACAAAAAATCACCACATCTTCATGTAGTAGCGCTGTCACAGCAGCGCTGAAGCATACTGACATTACATGTAGTAGCGCTGTCACAGCAGCGCTGAAGCTTACTGACATTTACATGTAGTAGCGCTGTCACAGCAGCGCTGAAGCATACTGACATTACATGTAGTAGCGCTGTCACAGCAGCGCTGACGCATACTGACATAGTAACGCTGACATTAGTAAAAGCGCTGTTCATTCAGACGCTAAAGCACTCACACATAATTATTATTAAAATTTGTGTGGAGTACTCACCAGCCAAGGCGCCACAGGGACCCTCAGGGGTTTCTGGCGCAGTGCCATGCTTCCCCCCAGGGCGAAGAACGCAGTGACCGCACGTGTGGTTTGCGTTCCCGCCAGGGAAGCTCTCCTCATCCCCCAGGGCCGGCAAGGATTCTGCAGGGACTTTGAGTAAATACAGATCCGCCAAGGGAGAGGTTGGGGTACAGCAGCGCTGATACCCCTGAGACCTCTAGACCAACTAGTGATCCAAGTCTCCTGTCCGAATATTAAAATAATAAAATTTTCTGAGGAGCTGCATTAGCAGCGACCATCCTCTGGACCTCAAATCTTAGACTGGAGCTGAGTAGGAGGAGCCCGAGCTGGAGGGGCCAGCCAGTCATCACTCTTTTGATCTGAGGTAACATCCTGATCTGGGGCTCCGCCTACCCATCAGTAATGAATACTGTGGCTCTCTTCCTTCATCTGCAGCTGAAAATAAGTTTTATTATAGTTACCTGCAGGGCGGTCAGGACGATGGGTGTCGCAGGTCTTGGTCTGGCGTCTTCTATCTTCTTATAATCGCCGCCCTCCTGCTTGCTTCTTGTGGATGACGTGACCCTGCATCATCTACACAGGCTCCCCGGCATCGCGCTCCTGCGCAGGCGGACTTATCTGCCCTGTTGAGGGCAGAGGAAAGTACTGCAGTCTGCAGGTGCCGGAAAAGGTAAAAGAGCTCGGCACCTGCGCACTGCAGTACTTTGCTCTGCCCTCAACAAGGCAGAGCAAAGTACGCCTGAGCAGGAGGGCGATGCCAGGGAGCCTGTGTGAATGATGCAAGGTTGTGTCATCCACAAGAAGCAAGCAGGAGGGCCGTGATCATAAGATGGGAGTCGTCTGACCAAGAGCAGCCACACCCATCGGACTTGTCCGCTCCGCAGGTGAGTATAATAAAACTTATTTTTCAGTTCTTCCAGGTCGGGTTGGGGGATTATATATAGCGTTACAGAATGCTGTATATAAGCCCTGAAAGGTGATGGACGCATCTCATATCAGCCAAGACTGCTGACAGATGCACTTTAAGGTCAAAATTGGTCTGTCACTAAGGGGTTAAATACCCAGGCAGTCCAGCTCTTGCACTGCAGTGATGTTCTCAAATGTAACTGCATAAAAACGCAGCTCCATGTCAGACAGCCGGAGTCCCCATAGAGAAGTCACAGATGGTTTACTAATGCTTGCACTTCTCCATCGCTGAATACACAGCTCTAAAAAGGTGCTATGCACAAAGTAATAGGAACCGCCGACTGTGCTTCCTCCTCCATACATAACGTTCATGTGATTACTGTGTATAGTGCGGCAACAGGAGCTGCTGGGTTAAAGGAGACCCAGACAGCTCGGCTATGCAGAATTTCCCCTTTAACTGTGGCTAATATAACAAGCCCAAGTTACAAGGGAAATAAGATAAAAAAAAAAAAATATTTAAGTGCCCTCAAGAACATTTATGATCTTAGGGGTGAGAGAAAAATGTGTAAAGTAAATGAAAAAATAAATAAATAGAAGTTAACAAAAATTAAATTAAAATGCCGGTGCCAATCCAAAATGCTGTTGCTAGCCCCACCTCCGTAAATATGTAAAAACTATTTGATACACAGTGGGGAACAAAATTTTTAATTTATTTTAGTGGAGAATAGGACAGTGACACAAAAACGAAACCCCATGTAACACGAAAAAAAAGATGCAAAAATTATTTGAATATCCGAAAGAGAAAAAAAAATTGACAGCTCTTTAAACCGGATGTATGAAAAAAACGGAAAATGTGCCTGGTGAGAAACAGGAGTAAATGGCCCAGTCTTGAATACATATAGTTACGTTAACTATATACCATATTTTTCGGACTATAAGACGCACTTTTTCCCCAAAAAAATTGAGAGGAAAATGGGGGGTGCGTTTTATAGCCCGAAAGCAGGCTTACCGGGGTTGCGGCAGTGGTGTGGCGGTGGCAGAGGTGCGGCGTTGCAAAGGCGCAGTGGGCGGCGTGCACCTGAGCAGGGTCCCTTCCTCAGGTGGTGAGGTGACGCCGCGGCACGGAGAACAGACAGGAGAGCAGAGCCGGGATTGTCGGTCGTGGCGGCCATCTTCCTGAGGCGGCGCGTGCGCAGATAGAGTACTCTGCTTCCTGTGGCTTCAGGAAAATGGCCGCGGGAGGCTGCAAGTGCGCAGATAGAGATCACGGCGGCCATTTTCCTGAAGCCCCAGGAAGCAGAGTACTCGGCGCACGCGCCGCCTCAGGAAGATGGCCGCCACCACAGACAAACCCGGCTCTGCTCTCCTGTCTGCTCTCCATGCTGCGGCGTCACCTCACCACCTGAGGAAGGGACCCTGCTCAGGTGCACGCCGCCCACCGCGCCTCTGTAACGCCACACCTCTGCCACCTCCACACCATTGCCGCAATCAACCCCCCAGTAAGTTGTGGTTAACCCGGCTTTTCTTGGACACCAGGCCACAGCATCACCTCACCTGAGGAAGGTGAGTATCAGCATCACCGCACCTCTGCCATACCACTGCCGCAACCCCTGCTGTACCACCGCCGGCCCTCAGGTACCTTAAAATTCGGACAATAAGACGGACCCCCATATTGTAAAAATCTTTTTTTCTGCTATTTTCACCCCAAAATTTGGGGTGCGTCTTATGGTCCGGTGCGTCTTATAGTCCGAAAAATAGGGTAGGTTTGGTATCCACATAATAATAATAGTAAATAATAAAGACGGATTTTGGTAAGAACTTACCTGTAAAATCCTTTTCAGCAAAGGAAGGAAGAGAGACACAGGATTCATTACTGATGGGTAGTCGGAGCCCAGACGGGACAGTCACCTCAGATTAAAAAAGTGTGCTGACCGGCCCCTCCAGCTCGGGCTCCTCCTACTCAGCTTACTCAGTTGTACACAAGCTTAAGGAAGAGCAATATCACCAGCGGAGCAACATAACCCCTTCTGAAGAACTTCAGAGACAAAAACACAAGAATACAGGTTATGCATGCAGATAGGCAAAAAAACCACACAGTTCCAGGTACTACTCACGGAACCTGACCACTGCGATGAGCTGGCAATGCTGGAACAGAGCCATAGCGCGTCGACCTCAGCCCAGAAATCGCTATCAGAGAAGGGCCACGCTGCTTCTGTAAATCAACAACACACTTCTGCCATGGGAGGGATCTGTGTCTCTCTTCCTTCCTTTGCTGAAAAGGATTTTACAGGTAAGTTCTTACCAAAATCCGTCTTTCAGCTGCAGATGGAAGGAAGAGAGCCACAGGATTCATTACTGATGGGACGTCCCAAAGCAGTTCAAACATTAGGGTGGGAAAACAAAAACAAAATAGGCAGAAACCCAACATCCTAGATAAAAGCGCAGCAAGCGCCAAAAACAAGTTAACTAGAACTTTAAACTACCGCTGCCTGCAGGACCCTATGTCCTAAGGCCGCATCAACGGAAGCACTAACGTCCACCTTACAACACTCTGTAAATGTGTGGACAGAAACGCCAGGTCGCCGCTCGGCAGAGCTGAGCTGCCGAAGCCCCTTGATGGCAGACCCACGATGAAGCCACAGCCCTCGTGGAGAGAGCTTGAACCGTAATCGGGCAAGGTTCGTCTGTAAGTCGGTAGGCTTCCAAAAAGGCCGATCGAATCCAACGAGCTATAGATACCTAGGAAAACTCGTTGACCACACCTGCGACCTGCAGGAATTACAAACAGAAAATCTAACTTCCGAAGAAAACTTGAGTAATAGACAAATAGAACTTCAAGACCCGCACCAAAACCAATGTGTGCAAGGCCCGTTCCTTTGCATTCCTCGGCCTGGGCAAAGCGAGGGCAACACAATATCCTGGTTAACATGAAATTGCGACACCACCTTAGTAGAAAGTCGCCCCGTGCGCGAAGCACTACTCGATCAGAGTAAAATTCCAGGAAAGGAGGCGAGCAGAAAAGAGCCGCCAACTCAGCAACCCTTCTCAAAGAGGTTACCGCCACTAAGAAGGCAACCTCCCAAGGAAGTAGAGAAAGGCTAGCAAAACTCATAGGCTCAAAAGGCACATGTTGAAGAGCCTCCAAGACAAGGTTGAACCGGCATGGAGACACAGGCGCCTTCCGCGGCGGAAACGGACGGGTTACTCCGCGAAAAAAAGGAAAACACGTCTCTACGGGAGGCGATAGCCCTCCGAAACAGCAACGACAGAGTAGAAACCTGACCTTTCAGGGTGCTCACTGCCAAAAACTTTGTCCAGCCCATACTGTAGACAAATTGGGAATGGGAAAACCCTCGGATTCCTTGAAGAACCCGAACACCACGAAAAGAAGACTTCCCAAGTCTTGTGATAAATCCTAGTAGTAGCCGAACTACTGGCAGCTCGCAGAATGGCAATGACTTTGCTGAAAAACCTCTAAGGGTCAAAATTTCGGTCTCAAGAGCCACGCCGTCAAACGCAGAGACTTCAAGTCCGGATGACGAACAGGTCCCTGGATTAACAGGTCCGTACGAAGAGGAAGTGGGAATGGCGGCGCCGCCAAAAGCGACACTTATTGTCGAGAACCACGTCCTCCTTGGCCAATCTGGGCTATGAAAATAGCCGGAATTCTCTCCAGTCTGATCCGACGCAGCACCAGAGGAAGTAAGGATATCGGCGGAAACACATAGACTAGCTCGAAATGGTCCCACGGATCCACCAGAGCGTCTACCGCCCCAGCCTTCGGTCCTTGTACCTGGACATGAAGGTCAGTAGTTTGGTATTGAACCTGGACGCCATCAAATACACTTGGTGAGTCCCCCAACGGAAGCACAGCAGTGCAAAATGTTCGGATGAAGACTCCATTCTCCGGAATCCATCTTCTCGCGACTGAGAAAGTCCGCCATGGTATTCTGGACTTCCTGGAAAATGAATCGCAGAGATGGCTGGAACCCTGGTCTCGGCCTATATCAGGATCCGAGACACCTCCACCATGAGCCTGGAACTCCTCGTCCCGCCTTGGTGGTTGATATACGCGACCGCCGTCGCGTTGTCTGTCCGCACTCGGACTAGCAGACCGCTCAAAGAGACCGTCCAGTGTTGGAGGCAAAGAAAAAAATTGCTCTCAATTCCAGGATGTTGATCGGTAGAACAGACTCTTTCGATGACCATACTCCCTGGACCCAAAGATCGTTCCAGACACCCCCCTCAGCCTGTCAGGCTGGCATTGGTGGTTATGACCGACCACTTCGGAGGGAGGAAAGACTTTCCCAGGGATAACACTCCTGGACGTAACCACCATCCTAGGGATTCTCGCACCCTGCGAGAGATGGTGACGCTGCAATCCAGTGAAGCTTGCGGTCGATCCCAACGACTCAGGATGAGCTTTTGGAGAATTCCGGAATAAAATTGAGCAAACGGAAATGCCTCCATGGACGCCACCATCAAACCCAGAAGGTGCATTCCTTCCTAAGGGGGATTGCTGTCGCAGACTCATAATCTGTACATGTCGGAGAAGACATGCCTGCTTGTCTGGAGGTAGGGACCACCGCCCGTACCGTGTCGAAATGCATCCCCAAAAACAGGATTAACTGCGACGATTCCAGAGACGACTTCCCCCAATTGACCAGTCACCGAAATCCTCAGGGAACTGAAGGGATAGAATGCGAGCCGTCACTGCCTCCTCTCACAATCGAAAGGTCGTCCAGATAGGGACGAATCGTAAGCCCCCGTCTCTGAAGAATTGCCATGAGATTTAGGCGCCAGAATCGTTCTAAAAACTCTGGGCGTTAAGGCCAAGCCGAATGGCCGAGCCACAACCTGATAATGGCTGATCTCTGGCAAAAAAGAAGGAAGCGCTGGTGAGCTCTTCCGACGGGAACATGCAAATAAGCGTTACGAATTCGAATGACCAAAAAGTCGTTCTGCGACAGAGTTGCCATAGCGGAGCGAAGCGACTCCATGCGGAATTATCTGGTGTGGACAGGCCGATTCAATCTTTCCAGAATAGGGCGAAATTTGTCCTCCTTTTTGGGGACTATCAAGAGGTTGAATAAAAAACCCCCTTCACCGGTCCTCTGCGGAACCGGTATCACCACACCCTTCTGCAGACGGGAATCGACCTCTCGCAGTAGAGAGGTAAAAAATTCAGCCCCGACGGAGAGCGAGATTGGCAAAAAAAACTATCCGGGGTCGAGAAAGAAACTCCATGAAGTAGCCTGTCAACACAACCTGTGTCACCCAGGCGTCCAACACACGGGGTAAACGACCCCCCACTCGAGATCGCTCGAGTAAGATTCAGATGTCAGTCCGCCTTAGCGGATTTTTTTTTTTTTGCCAGCTTCTGTTTTAACAGAAGTTCTGTTTCCAGGGTATGCGGAATTTCTGAGAATTCCCCCTCTTTTTTTTTTTTAAAAAGAGAGAGATGACCCAAACCCCCAGAGGGTTGGCCGGATCATTCCTTGAACCGAAAAGACCGCCGATAACTATCGGCACTAGTCCTGCCAGACGCAGAAGTCACAGCTCTGCGCTGCGGTAAAGCTGTTTCTTTTGCCTTGACAATCAGCTCCGTGAGGTCAGCTGAACACTTTGTAAGCTAAAGATAGCAAACCCTGTTTGGAAAACCGCGTTCCACCTCCAAGCCACAGTGTTCTTCTGACTGTGACTGCCGAGGATTGCGCCCTGGATAGCAGTGACGCATTATTCCTTAACTGAAAAGCCCATCCACCTCGATAGAGGGGATCCATCCTGCCACGCCTTCCTTAGACGGTCCAACCGATTCAGGGAAACTTAACAAGTAAACCTAGATCCTTAATACCGAATCTATGATCCACGGCCTTGCAGATGGATTTGCCATCTCCGTTTTTCTGTCCAGCGTGTCCTGCAGACTCGCCTTCCCTTTACCAGGAGGATTTGCTAAGCTGGGATAAGGGAACATTCACTTCAGGAAAAGGAGTCCAATTAATAAACAACTCCGTAGAAAAAACGTATACAGTTTGTAAAACCGTCACGACCCATGCGACTCCTGAAACATCCGGGCCGACTCACCAGGACGTCTAGTTACCTCCTCCGGTAACTGTAACGCCCTTACGATTCCAAAGAACTTCTAGTACGGCCCATGAGAGGCAGAGTGTCCCTGCCGATCCTCCTTGCCCGAATCGGACTTCTTCGCTAAGCGAGGAGGAAGGACCGATTTTGTCGCTTCCTTGAGAGGATCTAGCTGAACGCTCCATAACCTAAAAGGTCAGACAGGCCATCAGTAAAAACTAGCGAGGGCCTCCATTTTGACACCACCGGAACCTCCGACCGCCGCATGAGACGAGGTCTGCGTGTCAGATACGCGAGACTGATCCTGTAGCGGATCTGTCTCTGACATGTCCTTGCACAGTATATGTCAGGTTAAACCTGTCAGTAACTAGAATAGTGCGTTTCTTAAGAAAACACAAACTCTGAAGGGTTAAAGCTCTTAAAAAGAGAGCTACCCCAGCTGTCTACCATTAAGGGTTAACCGCCTAAAAAGGGGTTAAAGTAGCAGACCCCCCACAACCCTGATAAAGACAAGGGTGTGCGAGCCCCAAGCGCCTCTTATAAGGTCGCAGCTGCAGGACAACATTTTATGGCACACTAAACAGAGAAAAAACGTTCCACACGATCGCTAAAAAATTGCGCTGTTTTGATATCGCAATGACGCCAAAGTCATTAAGGGGATCGCTAACCGCTTATGCGATGCTAACGAGATCGCCCAGATTGGCAGCTACTAGCGACATTAAAAAAACAGTCACACAAACGATCGCATAGTATGCGTCGTTATTGGGATCGTTAACTGAAACGTATAGTGGCAGTATTAATGTCGCAGACTCCCCACAACCTCTTTATTATTATTGAAAGAGAGTGCGAGCCCCATATGCGACAACAGCTGCAGGACAGCTCAATCTGTCACTCAGTAGCGCCCCAGACGGCGCCACGCTGTGGAGGTGAAGGGGTTAAGCTTCTGCCCGGCGGGCTAGAAGCGACTCACCAAGCTGGTTCTTGCCGGGGGGGGGAGCGATCCGGAGAGCTTTCAGCCTGCTTTCTTATTAGCAATGGCCGCCGCGCTCTGTCTCCGACGTGCTCCATGTAGAGGAGCCGGAAATGGAGGCTGCAGTAAAGCGCGCGCTCAGAAGCGGCGCGAAATTCAAAAAATAAAAAGAGCGCGTACTCCTCTTCTTTTCCCCCGTCCTGCAGGCATCCACCTGCGGACATAAAAAAACTAGTCACCGGCATTGTACATGTACAGCGGCTGCCGCAGCAGTCGCTAAAGCACTCACACACATTTAATAAAATGTGAGTACTCACCAGCCGAAGGCGCCACAGGGACCCCAGGGGTTTCTGGCGCGTGCCCATGCTTCCCCCAGGGCGGGGGTCGCAGTGACCCCTGTAGCGCGGTGTGCGCCCGGCCAGGGAAGCCATCCTCATCCCCCGGGCCGGCAGGTTTCTGCAGGGACCACCCTTAGTGTAATACAGATCCGCCAAGGGAGAGGTGGGAGTCCAGCAGCGCTGAGACCCTGAGACCTCTAAACCACATTTGGTGATCCAAGTCTCTTGTCCGATAAAAAAAATAATAAATCTTCTGAGGAGCTGCTTCCAGCAGCGACCGTCCTCTGGACCTCAAATTGTAAACTGGAGAAAGCTGAGTAGGAGGAGCCCGAGCTGGAGGGGCCGGTCAGCACACTTTTTTAATCTGAGGTGACTGTCCCGTCTGGGCTCCGCCTACCCATCAGTAATGAATCCTGTGGCTCTCTTCCTTCATCTGCAGCTGAAAGCTAATCTGGAGATTCATACTGTCAGGTGATTTTTTATTTTTTTTCCCTCACAATGAATTCCATAAAAACACAACCAGAAAACAATTGTGAAAGTGCATTTATGTTTTTTTAACAATGTTACAGACCTTGGAATTCTTTCCCCCATTTTCCAGTACATTGCTGGGTAAACTGGATGCTAATCATTCAAAAGTACAACTCATACCGCAAAAAGATAAAACAAGGTTTGACCTGACTATGCTGTCGTAAAAATAAAACACGGATTTTGGTAAAGACTTACCTGTAAAATCCTTTTCAGCGAAGGAAGGAAGAGAGACACAGTAATTCATTACTGATGGGTAGGCGGAGCCCCAGATCAGGATGTTACCTCAGATCAAAAGAGTGATGACTGGCTGGCCCTCCAGCTCGGGCTCCTCCTACTCAGCTCCAGTCGTATCAAAGCTTTTAGGAAAAGAGCCAAGATCACCAGCAAAGCAACATAACCCCTTCTGAAGGAACTTCAGAGAAAAAACACAAGGATACAGGTTATGCATGCAAAGAAAGCCAAAAACCACAGAGTTCCAGGTACTACTCACGGAACCTGACTACTGCGATGAGCTGGCGATGCTGGAAACAGAGCCTTAGCGCGCTGACCTCAGCCCAGATAATCGCTATCAGATAAGGGTCGCGCTGCATCTGAAAACATCAACACACTTCTGCCGTGGGAGGGTGCTGTTTTCTCTTTCCTTCCTTCGCTGAAAAGGATTTTACAGGTAAGTCTTTACCAAAATCCGTGTTTCAGCTGCAGATGAAGGAAGAGAGCCACAGTAATTCATTACTGATGGGACGTCCCAAAGCAGTTCAAAAATAAGGGTGGGAAAAACCAATAAAAGGCAGAAACCCAACAACCTTAACAACAAAGCGCAACCAGCGCTAAACACAAGTTCATCCAGAACTTTAAACTACAGCTGCCTGCAGGACCCTACGTCCGAGGGCTGCATCAGCGGAAGCACTGACGTCCACTTTATAAAATCTTGTAAACGTGTGGACAGAGCGCCAAGTCGCAGCTCGGCAAAGCTGCACTGCCGAAGCACCTTGATGAAAAGCCCACGATGAAGCCACAGCTCTCGTGGAATGGGCTCGAATCTTAATCGGGCAAGATTCCCCCCGAAGACGGTAAGCTTCCAAAATAGCTGACCGGATCCAACGAGCTATAGAACCCTTGGAAGCTCGTTGACCACGCCGACGACCTGCCGGAACCACAAACAGGGAGTCCGTCTTACGAAAACCTTGAGTAATAGATAGATAAAACTTCAAGGCCCGCACTAAATCCAATGTGTGTAAATCTCGCTCTTTCGTATTCTTCGGATCCGGACAGAGTGAAGGCAACACAATATCCTGGTTAACATGAAATTGTGACACCACTTTAGGCAAAAAATCACCCCGAGTGCGAAGCACTACACGATCCGGAAAAAAACTCCAGAAAAGGAGGCGAGCAAGAAAGAGCTGCCAATTCAGAAACTCTCCTCAAGGAAGTGACTGCAACAAGGAAAGCCACCTTCCAAGAAAGTAAAGAAAGGCTAGCAGAAACCATAGGTTCAAAAGGTTTATGCTGAAGAGCCTCCAAAACAAGGTTGAGCCGCCAAGGAGACACGGGTGCCTTCCGCGGCGGAAACTTACGAGAGATACTCGGAAAAAAAGAGATCACGTCTCTATTCGAAGCAATGGTTTCCGAAACAATAAGGACAGAGCAGAAATCTGACCTTTCAGAGTGCTAACTGCCAAACCCTTGTCTAGCCCATGCTGTAGAAAAGCCAACAGGTTGGGAATGGAAAATTTTCTCGGGTTCCGAGAAGACCCCAAACACCACGAAAAGAAGGTTTCCCAAATTTTGTGGTAAATCCTAGAAGTAGCCGGACATCTTGCAGCACGAAGGGTAGCAATGACCTCGGCTGAAAAACCTCTACGGGTCAAGATCTCGGTTTCAAGAGCCACGCCGTCAAACGCAGGGACATCAAGTCCGGATGACAAATGGGCCCCTGACTCAACAAGTCCTGTTGAAAGGGAGTGGAAACGGAGGTGCCGCCAACAGCGACATTATTGTCGAGAAACACACCCTTCTTGGCCAGTCTGGAGCTATCAGAATAGCTGGAATTCTCTCTAGTCTGATCCGAGCCAGCACTAGAGGAAGTAAGGATATCGGCGGGAATACATAGATCAGCTTGAACTGATCCCACTGAGCCACTAGAGCATCCACCGCCACCGCCTTCGGGTCCTTGTACCTGGACATGAATGTCGGTAACTTGGCATTGGACCTGGAAACCATCAAATCCACTTGGGGGGTTCCCCAGCGAGAGCACAGTAGTGCAAAGACTTCCGGGTGGAGGCTCCATTCCCCGGGATCCATCCTTCTGCGACTGAGAAAGTCCGCTGTAATATTCTGAACCCCTGGAATGTGAATCGCCGAAATGGCTGGTACATTGGCCTCTGCCCAAATCAGAATTCGGGACACCTCTACCATGAGTCTGGAACTCCTTGTCCCACCTTGGTGATTGATATACGCGACAGCCGTCGCATTGTCTGTCTGCACACGGACTGGCAGACCGCTCAAAAGGACCGTCCAATGTTGGAGGCAAAGAAAAATCACCCTCAATTCCAGGATGTTGATCGGAAGCACAGACTCTTCCGGTGACCATACCCCCTGAATCCAGAGATTGGTCCAAACACCCCCCCAGCCGTCAGGCTGGCATCGGTGGTTATGACTGACCACTTCAGAGGAGGGAAAGACTTCCCCAGGGAGAATGCCCTGGACGTAACCACCATTCTAGAGAATCCCGCACCGCGCGAGAAATGGTGACACTGCAATCCAGCGATTGCGACTGGTTCCATCGACTCAAGATGAACCTTTGAAGAGTCCTGGAGTGGAACTGGGCAAAAGGAATTGCCTCCATGGACGCCACCATCAGTCCCAGAAGACGCATACACTTCCGTAGGGACATTGCCGTTGAGGCTGTCATAATCTGTACATGTCGAAGAAGACATGACTGTTTGTTGGTGGTAAGGAAACTACCGACCGAAACGTGTCGAGATGCATTCCCAAAAAGAGAATTGTCCTCGATGGTTCCAGGGACGACTTCTCCCAATTGACCAGCCAACCGAAGTCTTTCAGAAACTGAAGAGACAAATCCCGAGCCGTCAATGCCTCCTCCTCCGAGGAAGCCACGATCAAAAGATCGTCCAGATAAGGGAGAATCGTAATCCCCTGTCTTCGAAGGAGTGCCATGAGGGGCGCCAGAACTTTTGTAAAGACCCTTGGCGCTGAGGCTAAGCCGAACGGCAGAGCCACGAACTGGTAATGATTCTGACCTATGGCAAATCGAAGAAAGCGCTGATGAGCCTTTCCGATGGGAATATGCAAATAGGCGTCGCGAATGTCGATTGACACCAGAAAATCGTTCTGTGACAGAGCTGCCACAACGGAACGAAGCGACTCCATGCGAAATTTCCGGGTATGGACATGCCGGTTTAATCGCTTGAGATCCAGAATCGGGCGAAATTTGTTCTCCTTTTTGGGAACTATAAAAAGGTTGGAATAAAAACCTTTTCCTCGGTCCTCTGACGGAACCGGTATCACTACACCCTTTTGTAGTAGCGATTCGACCTCTCGCTGTAGAGCGACAACAAGCTCGGTTCCCGACGGAACGCGAGATTGACAAAAAACATTTGGGGGTTGAGAAGCAAACTCTATGAAATAGCCTGCCGACACTATCCGCGTTACCCAGGAATCTGGAACGCGAGCCATCCAAGTCTCCTTGAAAAGAAGCAGGCGACCCCCCACTCGAGAATCCTCGAGTGGACCCCTGGCGTCAATCCGACTTTGCGGGTTTCTTGTCAAGTTCCCGCTTGTTCTGGCGGAAACTCTGCTTCCAGGGAGTACGAGTTTTCTGAGAGGATTTCTTTCCTGAGAAAGAAGGACGACCCGATCCCCACGAGGAGTGACTAGATCGTCCTCGGCCCCGAAAGGACCGCCGACCACTATAAACACCAGGCTTACTGGACACCGAGGCCATGGCCCTTCGCTGTGGTAATGCTGATTCCTTTGCCTTAGCCTTGGAAATCAGCTCTGTGAGGTCGGATCCAAAAAGATGGCCACCCTTGTAAGGTAAGGCCAACAACCCTTGTTTGGAAACTGCGTCCCCGGCCCACTGTCTGAGCCATAAAGCTCTTCTGACTGTGACCGCTGAGCTTGCGCTTTGGCCAGCAGAGATGCCGTATCCAGACCGGCATCAAAGATATAACAGGCTGCCGTTTCTAACCATTCACAAGTTTCCAGTATCTCAGATAACGGAGATTCATTTTGCAACTCCGTCTTCAGACGTGCCAACCAGCTTAGAGAAGCTCTAGCAGCACACATGGATCCTAGCACTGCTCGAAATCCATGACCCGCAGCCTCATAGCTTGCTTTTGCCGCCAATTCTGCCTTTCTATCCAAAGGCTCCTGTAAGCTCGCTTTTCCCTTAATAGGGAGTAGTGAGGATTTACTAAGCTGAGATAAGGACACATCCACTTCAGGAGCAGAAGTCCAATTAGCCTTTAACTCCGTAGAGCAAGGATAAAGTGTATCAAAGAAATGCGTTCCATGAAAACGCTTATCTGGACCTTTAGATGTTTGCCTCTCCTTTTCATCCATGCCTGCAGACTCGCTTCCCTTGTACCAGAGGGATTTGGCTAAGCTGCGATAAGGAACATTACTTCAGGTAAAGGAGTATTAATACCTCCGTAGAAAACGTATACATTTAAAACCTCACGACCTGCGTCCTGGAAACTCCGGGCCGACTCACCTGAATCGTTATTACCTCTCCTACTGTACGCCTTACATTAAAGAACTCTGACCCCATAGCAGATGTCTCCGACTCTGCCCAATCGGCTCTCGTAAGCAGAGGAAGGCCGATTGTCGCTTCCTTGAGAGGAATTAGCTGAACCTATAACCTAAAAGGTCAGACAGGCATATAAAAACTAGCGAGGCCTCCATTTTGACCCACCGGCTCCGACCGCCGCATGGAGACCGAGGTCTGCGTGTCGATACCGCAAGGGAGGACTGATCCGTAGCGGCATCTGCTCTGAGACATGTCCTCATCTGTAATGTCAGGTTCAAACCTGTATACCAGAACTAAATATGCGGTTTTTTTATTATATTACAAAACCTGAAGGGTTAACTCTCACAAAGAGAGTTACCCCAGCGTGTCATACAATTTAGAGGGTTAACCCTAAAAGGGGTTAAAGTAGCAGAACTCCCCACAACCCTATAAGAATAGTTGTGGAGCCCCAGCCATTCTTTAAGCTGTCGAGCTGCAGGACAAATTTTGATCGTGCGCACTACGATGAAACGTTCCACACTCGACTCAAAATTGGCGTGTTTATATCGCAAGAGCGTCCAAAGTCAGTAAGTGAGATGCGCACACAGTATGCGGTGCACGAGATACGCCCAGATGGCAGCTACGCGACATTAAAAACTCAACAAAGACGCAGTATGTCGTAGGACGTTAACCTGCTAGTGCAATAATTAAGCGCAACTCTCCCCCAACCTCTTTATTACTGAAAGAGATGCGCCCCTATGCGACAACACTAACACTCAATCTGTCATCTAGTAGCGCTCCAGCAGCGCGCAGCTATGGAGTTGAATGTTTTAAGCGCTGCCCGGCGGGCTGAAGCGTACTGACTTACAAGCTGGTTCTTGCCGGGGGAGCGTGAAGCTTCACTGCATTTCATGTAGATGCGCTGTCCGTCTGTCTCCGAGTGCTATTGGACGGAATACATGAGTAAAGCGCGGTCAGACAGCGCTGCGATTACTGTCAAAATACAATAATAAGAGCGGCTCTGTCCTGCAGCTCCACGCAAATACTAAAAACTAGTACGCGCATTACAGACAGCGCTGCCGCAGCATCGCTAAAGCACTCACACACTAATTATTAATTAAAATTTGGGGGAGTACTCACCAGCCAAGGCGCCACAGGGACCCCCAGGGGTTTCTGGCGCGTGCCCATGCTTCCCTCCAGGGCGAGGTCGCAGTGACCCCGTACGCGGTTGCGCCCCGCCAGGGAAGCCATCCTCATCCCCCCGGGCCGGCAGGTTCTGCAGGGACCTTAGTGAATACAGATCCGCCAAGGGAGAGGTTGGGGTCAGCAGCGCTGAGACCCCTGAGACCTCTAACCAATTAGTGATCCAAGTCTCTTGTCCGATATTAAAATAATAAAAATTTCTGAGGAGCTGCTTCAGCAGCGACCGTCCTCTGGACCTCAAATTTAGAACTGGAGAAGCTGAGTAGGAGGAGCCCGAGCTGGAGGGGCCAGTCAGTCACACTTTTTAAATCTGAGGTGACTGTCCCTGATCTGGGCTCCGCCTACCCATCAGTAATGAATCTGTGGCTCTCTTCCTTCATCTGGCAAGTCGGAACAAAAACATGATCAAAAAAAGGAAAAAAGAAAGCAATAACATCAGGTCTTAGGGTATGACCACCAAAAAACATGACTACTACCGAAAAAAGGTGCAAAAACATACTCAGGTCTTTAAGGGGGTTAATGAACAGAAATGTACAGAGACAACACAAATGAGGTAGAGAGACGAGGCGGAAATCTTCTACACTTACCTGCTGGTCTCGCATCAAAGTCTGACATATACTTGTGCTAAACTCCAGTTGTTTCTTCAGCTGGTTTATCTGCTCCTGCCAATGTTCCTTCTCTTCCACCTGGGAAAGCTCAGAGACCCACTGAACGTTTTCTTGTCGCCTCATGCTAATATTCTGCTGTTGTCTGGTCCTCGGAGAGGGACGGTAATTGCCATCAACAGAATATGAACGCTGGTTTCTCCATCTGGAAGAACAGCATTGCAATATGCACATTGCTAGTTTTGCTCTTTAAGAGTCAGGCTTTTTATCTACAATTATTCTGTATGGCTACATTGCATCTAAAAATAAAAAAACTTTGCAAATCATTTTGGCTAAAACGTTGAACTTGATGGACCCAAGTCATTTTTCAACCTACATGTGCTTCTCACAAAATTAGAATATCAAAAAGTTAAATTATTTCAGTTCTTCAATACAAAGAGTGAAACTCATATTATATGGAGTCATTACAGAGTGATCTTTTTCAAGTCTTTATTTCTGTTAATGTTGATGATTATGGCTTACAGCCAATGAAAGCCCAAAAGTCATTATCTCAGTAAATTAGAATACTTTATAACACCTTGTTGAAAAAATGATTTTAAAATCCAAAATGTTGGCCTACTGAAATGTATGTTCAGTAAATGCACTCAATACTTGGTCGGGGCTCCTTTTGCAGCACTTAAAGCATCAATGCGGCGTGGCATGGAGGTGATCATTCTGTGGCACTGCTGAGGTGTAATGGAAGCCCAGGTTGCTTTGATAGCAGCCTTCAGCTCGTCTGCTTTGTTGGGTCTGGTGTCCTTCATCTTCCTCTTGACAATTCCCCATAGATTCTCTATGGGGTGAAGGTCAGGCGAGTTTGCTGGCCAATCAAGCACAGTGATACTGTTGTTTTAAACCAGGTATTGGTACTTTAGGCAGTGTGGACAGGTGTCAAGTCCTGTTGAAGAATGAAATTTCCACAACACAGTGGACCTACACCAGCAGATGACATTGCTCCCCAAACCATCACTGATTGTGGAAACTTCACACTAGACCTCAAGCAGCTTGGATTGTGGCCTATCCATCCTTCCTCCAGACTCTGGGACATTGACTTCCAAATGAAATGCAAAATTTATTTTCATCTGAAAACAACACCTTGGACCACTGAGCAATAGTCCAGTTCTTTTTCTCCTTGGGCCAGGTAAGACGCTTCTGGCATTGTCTATTGGCCACGAGTGGCTTGACACAAGAAATGCAACACTTGTAGCCCATGTCCTGGATACGTCTGTGTGTGGTGGCTCTTGATGAAATGACTCCAGCAGCAGTCCACTCTTTGTTAATTTCCCCCAAATTTTTGAATGACCTTTTCTTAATCTTTTCAAGGCTGCAGTTTTTCTGGTTGCTTGTGCACCTTCTTCTACCACACTTTTTCCTTCCACTCCGCTTTCCACTAATCTGCTTGGATTCAGCACTCTGTGAACAGCCAGCTTCTTTAGCAATGACCTTTTGTTGCTTACCCTCCTTGTATAGTGTGTCAATAACTGCCTTATGGACATCTGTCAAGTCAGCAGTCTTCCCCATGATTGTGGAGACTACTGAAACAGACTAAGGGACCTTTTTAAAAGCTTAGGAAGCCTTTGCAGTTGTTAATAGTTAATTCTAATTTACGGAGATAACGACTTTTGGGTTTTCATCGGCTGTAAGCCATAATCATCAGCATTAACAGAAACAAACATTTGAAATAGATCACTCTGTAATGACTCTATATAATATGAGTTTCACTTTTTGTATTGAAAAACTGAAATAAATTAACTTTTTGATGATATTCAACATTTTGTGAGAAGCACCTGAATGTAACAATGTTTCACGTCTACAGCTTCTTTGCAGACTTATTACACTGCCTGGTTACAAACTAACTTTTTGACCATGCAACTATACCTTCTTTCATTTACCCCATTCTTCCTAACCTTAACTTAGTATTTGGGTATACAATGGCATACTTATAATAAAACATGTACATCATAATAATAGAGTCATTATACCAATGAGACAGTTCTCTAAACTTAAACAAGCACGTCTTCTTACCCAGGCTTATTGGTCTTCCCACTGAAAGCACTCTGGTTCATTCCACTTGGGGGATACATTACATTTTCTTGGAATGTATTTTCTTGCTCATCATCTTCCTCCTCCCCTTCTGCCTGATTTACATCAGATATGCATGCTTCATCATCGTCATCACCACCATCATCATCATCATCATCATCATCATCAAGGGCACACTGTGTAGATCCACCCCAAGTTGCCATTGTCCTAATAACAGAACAAAACATAATAAAGGCTGCAACGAAATATCACTAGGATTAGCTAAAACCACATGCATCACACGGCTACTGCCTCTGTATAATGCTCTCTAGCACACTGTTACCCAGTTCAGTCCCAAATTAACCCAAATAGATCACGTTCTGGTATTTGGAACACATTAGTCTGGAATTGTCAGTGTTTTTATAGTGTGTGAGGAACTAAAGGAGCCACAAGTGAACATATGTAAACTGCAGTAGCTTTATACAGATGTAATAAAAGAACCCCAACATCATGAGGCCTCAGTACTAAACACTAAATAAGAGATCAGAACTGGTTGTACTGAACAAGGGATTTAGGGCTTGTTTAGACCAGCGTATTATACGGATTTATGTGCACAAATTGCACACACACCCATTATATCCAATGGCACATGACAGATTTTCAGCATGGACAAATTGTCAGTGTGGAAAAAAAAATTGCAGTATGCATCACTTTGGTCGGATTTACAGACCAGACTAGTACATGTAAATAGAGCATGAAGCTTCTGAACTCGGTCCAAGTTCTAGTACGGCCGTCTGAACCTGACCGTAAAGAGAATTTCTCAGCAGGTTTTGCTATGGAATCTGGGAGAAGCATAATGTAGGGACAGAGTCTGCTTCCAGCGATGTATCACTTATTGGCCTGCTTGGTGCAGTTTTGATAGAATCCCTATTTTTTTTGCTGTAGATGTAGCAGTGCTCAGAATACAGACTGCTGCATAACCTCGCGCACATCACTGATTGGCAGATTCCAGTATACATTGTCAGCAAGCTTCCAATCAGTGGTGGGGGAGAGGATATACAGATTAATTGGACTGCCTGGCACAAGACAAGTAGTCTTGCAGTGATAATCTCCTGCTGATAAAACACTGATTGTATTCACACTACAGCAAGCTGCCCAGTAAGTGACATCCCAGGAATCGGGCTCTCAGCCCCCACATAAGGCTGTCCTCAGATTACATGGCAAAAATCTGATAACAGCTTCCCTTTAAGGGGAAATTCGTGTCAATTCCTCACCTTTCAGTTCTGCTGCGGTGCTGAAGACTGTGTGTGTCAGAGTCATCACTTCTTAAAGAGCCAGCAGAAGCAGTTTCGGAGATTCCTTGTCTTCGCTGATGCTCAGCCATCAATGACTCAAGCTGTTTCCTTCTTTGTCGCAAATCTTCTCTTAAAATTTGATGCCTGCGAATTTCTGACCATACCTGAATACGAGAATTAGACAGCTTTAGTCTTAACAAAATGTTCAATTTACATAATTACTTCTAACAAACAGCACTTATTTTATAAATGTATATTTATGAAGAAAATCCTAAAAGCAGCATCTTTGTGAAAAAGAGCTTTAACTCCTTAGTGGCTGATCCTATATTCACCTTAAAAGGGAACCCCAAAACAGCCACCATGTCTTTATTGCACCCTATATGTACTTTATAACAAGCCTTTTTTCGTGGCGTAATGATAATTCAATAACCATAAATTCAATTTTAAAACTCTGCTTGTGACAAATTAGTAACGCACTATATTTGCAGCCTAGCTGGTAAAGTGCAGTGAAGCCAGGAAGCGTACACCCGGTGAGCAGAATGTTAACACTGATTTTATGGTTATTCAACAATCACATGTACATAAAGGTGCTTGTGAAAAAAGTAGGTGCAGAGTGCATTACAGACATGGTTGCAGTTTTGGAAGGCTAGGGCAGCTGACAATTTCCCTTTTAAAGAGCAAACCTCATTTTTCACATCTGACAGGTCTACCCGAGTGATTCTGAGATTGCTTCTTTCTTGACACATTGCACTTTATGCTAGTGGTAAATTTAGGTTGATACGTTTTGTGTTTAATTTTTTTACTGAAAACATCTGAAATATAACAACTATTTAGAAAAATTAGCAATTTTCAAACTCTGATTGCTTACACTGGTTAGTCATACCACACAAACTAGTAAGAAGGTAAACATATAGGAAGCATTTCCCCATCAGTGTCACCAAGCATTCTTTCATTTTGTTTGTGAATACTTCTCCGTCCAATTATGACAAGAGCATTCTTAAAGTGATACCTTTATTGGCTAACCAGAAAATTATATGTTCGCAAGCTTTCAGAGCGCAGAGGCTCCTTCTTCAGAAAAGATTACATTTGGAATAATAAGAAAGACACATTAGATGCTTACTATAGTAGGAAATTTGTTCAAGACCTGGGAGGTGTGATGCCTTCAAAAGATAAGCAAAGGAAATCGAATTAGCATTTTCTTACAAATGGAGAGCTAGTGGGAATGTGTTCTTTGCTATCTGGAGTCCTTCTGGTGAAGGTGTGAACTGTGTCTATGTAGTGGACCATAAAACCGGGTGTTAAGTTGAGTCCTAGTGTCAAAGTATTAAACATCCTAATAAGTTTGAATTCCCATATTTTTCTCTCCCTGTCATCCTTAAAATGACCTTTTAGTATTAAGACTTTTAAGTCTGTCATACAATGTCCAGTTCCAGAGAAATGTTTTCCCACGGGCATGTCCATTTCATTCCTGATCGTATGTCTGTGTAGATTCATCCTTGTTTGTAGTTTTTGCATGGTTTCCCCAATATAGATCGCTCCAGGGCACTTCGCACATTGTATCATGTACACCACATTGGAGGATGTACATGAAAAGGAACCCATGACCTTATAGTCCTGATTTGTGTTTGGTACACGGACTGTATTTGTTGGTAATATGTGGGTACACGTTTTGCATTTTTTTTTGTTACATGGGAATGTGCCAGTCACTGATGGTGACGAGAGGACACTTCTGACAAGGAGATTCCTTAAGTTAGGGGGCTGTTTTTGAGGGGGTGTGGCCTGAGGAAGATGTGAGCAGACGCGTGCAGCAGGAGCTCCCGCTGGATATATGACAGTTTGATAGATTGCAGCCACTATTTAGCTGTTAAATTCACATTCCTTGGAGAGGGTGTTGACCCTGACCACAGGCTCTGTAAATCAGGAGTGCACAAGCAAATGGCTGGGAAGAAAGGAGGCAAAAGGCCAGCAGGCGAGTCGGAGAAGAAGGCACAAGATGGTGCCGGTGGAGAAGATGTATTGATGGCGGGCCCGGAGGAAGATGGGGGAATCCCCAGCAGGTCAGATGCAGTGTCTAAACTGCGGAGGTTCGCCAGGCTGGAGGAAGATAAGCAGTGTCCGGCAAGTGCAGGTAGAGGTCAGAGGGGCTTGCGGGGAGTGCAGAGGAGCCAGAGGAATCTGGTGTGGAGGATGGTGAGGAGAGTGACTGTGAAAGCCGGGAGGAAGACCAAGGAACTATGAAATGGGAGAGAGGTGAGATGGAGGAATGTAAGCGGCAAATGGGGGGATGGTGATCCAGAGGAGCCCACATTAAAAGACTTGTTCAAGCTGGCAATGCACTCTCACACTACTATTACTGAGGTGGCAGCACAGCTTGGGGTCCTGCAGGCCAGCATGTCTAAGTTACAGCACTCCATGCATGTCACTAAGGAGAGGATGGGGGAAGCTGAGAAACGTATTAGCACTGTGGAAGATACTATTGCAAAATCTGACAAGCAGCATCAGCGTATGGCCACTGCAATGTCAGCTGTGCAGGCAAAGACTGATGACCTAGAGAATAGGTCAAGACGTAATAATGTGCGGATTATTGGGGTGCCGGAAAAAACGGAAGGCTCTGCACCCACCGAGTTCTTTGAACAGTGGCTGTTGAACACTATTGGCCAAAAACCTGTCCCGTTTATACGCCGTGGAAAGAGCTCACCGTGTCCCCGCATTCCCCCTCCCCCCTGGCCGTCCTCCAAGACAAGTGCTTGTCAAGGTTCTGCATTATCGGGACAGGGATGCTATTCTTCGCTTTTCCAAGAATCATCCGGACCTGAAAATCAACGGCTCCAGGATTTCCATTTACCCGGACTTCTCTATGGAGGTTCAAAAGCAGAGGGCCAAATTCGTTGACATTAAGAAGAGGTTGAGAGCCCTGGGTGTGCCGTACTCAATGATATATCCGGCTAAACTGAGAGTGGTAGACGGGGACACTGTCCATTTCTTCCCGGATGCAAAGGAGGCCCTTAACTGGATGGACAGCAACGAGACGCGTCTCCGCAAGGAAATTCTAAAGGCTCCGCTGGCTGACTGAGCTGACTTGTCCTTTAATCGGGACAGGTCTTGTCCTTCAATCGGGACCGGATCTTACATATATCCGCTCTTCCCTCCTGAATACCTTTTTTCTCAGGAGGAAGACCCTCCCTCATTTTGGGAAATAATTTTGCTGTGCATTGGAGGGGGAGGGAGAAATTTTCCTACCTTTTTCTAGTTCATGTGTTCTGGACATGTTAAATGTATTTAACAGAAAGCTAAATGTGAATGTTTTATGGTTAACTTTTGAGTATTGTTTGGCTGCAATCACTAGCCATATGCTACTCCCAGAGTTTGGGGAGTAAAGCGGGTTTGCTTCGGTGAAGTGGATACTCTGAATCGGATAAAGTACGCCCTCTCCTCCGTGACACCTGGAGGAGATGGAAAGCTTGAGTTGGGTGAAGTTGGGGTATTGTGTGAGGGGGGGTGGAGGGTGGGGAGGGAGGGGGGAATGTTAAACTATTGTCTATGTCACACAGGTTCGAGTGGAGACAGCTTTACTAATTCACAAATGAGGAAATGGATGACACGGTATTTGGGATTGCAGGGTAATGGCGGATAAAATAAAAATAATAAGTTGGAACGTTAGAGGGTTGGCGTCCGGAGTAAAAAGACAGGCAATGTTTACTTTCTTGCTTGATGCCAAGTCTGCAGTCATATGCTTGCAAGAAACCCACTTGATAAAGAGTAGAACGCATCTTCTTTAAAAAAGATGGCTGCAGGCGGGGTATCATGCAACATATTCCACATACTCACGGGGGGTCAGTGTTCTTGTTCGCACAGGTATACCTTTTGAACAGTGTAAAGTGATTATAGACCCGCTGGGACGGTTCGTATGCTTGCTATGTAAATTGTCTGGTATACTGATGCTACTGATCTCGATATATATCCCTCCGCCGTATTGTGGGAAAGTGCTGCACAAGGTCATGGAGGTAGTGGGCGATTTCCCGGGGGTTCCCTTTCTGATAATTGGTGACTTCAACAATGTTCCTGATGCCCATTGGGACAGAGGTGGTCGGGAGGCACTGAGACTGGGTGGTAATTGCACCCCCTTTGGGGCGGTTCTGAAGGAGACTGCACTAATAGACATATGGAGAACCCATCACTCCAGAACTTATAAGTACTCCTGCTTCTCTCCCGCCTCTGCCTCACTGTCCAGGATTGATCTGGCCCTGGGGAATGGTCCGATGCTAAGTCTAGTGGGTGAGGTAACTTATTTGGCTAGAACTCTGTCGGATCACTCGCCTATGTGTGTGGTGCTTCAGGGGCAGGGCTCTGAGTTTTCCAGGAGACCCCTTGTGGAGGCTAAATCCGTTCTGGCTCCAGCTGATTGATCTGGACGGCCATGTGGGGGATGACCTGACAGAATTCTTTAAAATTAATATGGGCTCGGCTTCGGTATTGATGGTATGGGAAGCCATGAAGGCTTACTTCAGAGGGTTGTGCATTAAAAACATATCGCAAGTTAAAACCGAAACGGGCAGGAGAGACCAGGAGTTGATTAGGTCATTAGAGGGAGCAGAGGCGGCACTAATTGAGGAGCAAACCCGAGGCCAGGGAACGTTTGAGATCAGCGCAGAGAGAGGTTTGTAATATGACTATGAAAACTGCGGAGAGGAAAAGGCTGTTCAGCACGATGAAGTTTTTCGAGGAGGGAGAGAGAGCGGGTCACCTTCTGTCCAGGGTGGTGGCGGCCCAAAGGGAATCGGCGTATATCACTAAATTAAAGGGGAAAGACGGATGTGAGCATACAGGCAGTAGGGCCATACTGGAGGTAATGATGGGATTTTACTCAAATCTGTACCAGTCACATGTGCAGCCATCGGAGGAGGAAATTGATAACTTTTTAGTGGGGGTGCGGCTTCCACGACTCTCACTGGCGGAGCAGAGGCTTCTTGAGGAGCCCTTTGATATGGAGGAACCTGAGGCCGCTCTGGCCTCTGTACCTAGTGACAAGGCCCCAGGGGGGGACGGTATCCCAGGAGAAGTCTACAAAAAATACAAAGAGGTGTTGCTTCCCAAGTTGATGGAGGTTTACACTGCGAGTTTGGCGGGGGGGGGAGTTGCCCCGGTCCATGCGAGAGGCGATAATTGTTGTCCTACCAAAGCAGGGAAAAGATTTGACGGACCCAGCTTCATATCGTCCGATCTCTTTGTTGACCACTGACATTAAGTTATTGGCCAAAATGCTGGCGAACCGACTTAACAAGGTCATCGAATCCCTAATTCACCAAGACCAGTCAGGGTTTATGCCCAATAAATCCACAGCTATAAATCTCCGGCGATTATACTTAAACATGCAGGCGAGGGCGGATAATGTGGGACAGAGAGTAATAGTTTCCCTGGATGCCGCTAAGGCGTTCGACAGTGTGGAGTGGAGGTATTTGTGGGCGGTAATGAAAACCATGGGATTTGGTGATCTGTTTGTGGGTTGGGTACGTTTGCTATATACATCCCCTAGTGCTAAAATACGGGTTAATGGTCTGCTGTTGAGAGTTTCTCCCTACATAGGGGAACGAGGCAGGGGTGCCCCCTGTCCCCTCTGCTGTTTGCGATCGCTGTAGAACCGTTAGCTGCAAAGATACGTGGTACCACAGATATTCGGGGATTCCAATATGGCTCCCACGTAGAGAAAGTGGCCTTATATGCGGATGATGTGCTACTGTTTCTGGCTGACCCGAGCGACTCCCTAAGTTCGACTATGGCAGTTATTAGTAAATTCGGCTCTATTTCTGGACTGACTATCAACTGGGATAAATCCGTGTAGCTTCCCGTGGACTCTGCTGCTCCCCTGGTGCTAGATCCTGGGACCCCTTTGAGGGTGGTTAGTGAGTTTAAATATTTGGGCATTGTGATCTCTGCTAAATTGGAGGAATATGAACGGCTCAATCTTACCCCCCTTATCAATAAGTTTCAACAAAAAATTGCAGCGTGGAAGAAACTATTCCTGTCTGTGGCGGGTAGAGCAAATTTATTAAAAATGATCCTCATGCCCCAACTCCTATATATACTCCATAATACGCCTGTCTGGTTGGCGCAAAATAAATTCTACCGGATTGATTCTCTTTTCCGGGACTTGATCTGGAAGGGTAGTAGGGCACACATTAAACTTGAACATCTACAGAGGTCAAAAGAGGAGGGGGGCCTGGCAATCCCGAACCCGTGGGTTTATTATGTGTCATCCCAATGTCAGCATATGGTGGGGTGGGGGGAGCCTACCCAATCTACGACGGCTGGGAAGCTCATTGAGTTTATAGTGGGCAGAGGTCCGTTGCTTGCTAGTTTAGAGGCTGGTAGGTTCCGGGTGAACCCTAAAAGGCTCCCGACGATCGCTATGGTGGACAAGATTTGGCAAAGAGTTAGACAATGGAGGGGCATTACGGAGCTCACGCGCTTCTCGTCGGTTTGGTTTGACCCGAGACTGGGGGAGTTAATGCGTCTGAGGGGATTTGCTCAATGGAGAAGGGTCGGGATATGGTTTGTGTCACAGCTGTTGGTTGGCGGCATGCTTAAGACTTTTGAGGAGATCAGGAAGGAGTTCCCTCTGAGTCAATCCCTCTTTTTTCAATATTTGCAGCTGCGGCATGCAATCAATCGACAGCTTAAAACATCAAGAATAGTGGTGCAATCAGATGCGATGGTGAATCTTATAGGGTCACTAAGGGCACTAAGGGTTTCATCTCCCTCGTATATAGGGGTTTTTTGGATTCATTCCTGGTACGGCACCCGGCTAAGTCCAGAGGAAAATGGGAAGAGGATGTGGGACCAATCTCGGACTCTCAGTGGGAGAGCGTATTACAATTCATCCCCAAGGTCTCTATGAGTGAAGCCAGGAGAGTCTCACAACTCTACCTAACACATAGGGTATACAGGACCCCGGTCTGGATGAAGAGGGCGGGCCTGAGGAGGGATTCCTGCTGTCCGCGCTGCTCTGAGGATGGGGCAGATCTCCTACATATGATGTGGTCCTGCCCTGCCCTACAGAACTTTTGGGTACAAACACTTAATTTGACACAGGAGGTAATGGGAGTGGATCATCTTATAAGGAACCCGCTGACGTGTGTATTGGGGTGCATGGAGGATATCGCGGTTGATGAGTGGGGGAAGCTGACCATAGCCAGAATCCTATATGCTGCCAGAAAGCTCATTGCGGCCCACTGGTTAGATGACAAAGCGCCAGTTAGACAAGAACTGATTAATAAGGTTAACTTTATTGTTATGATGGAACAGAACATATATGCGAAAAGAGGTCAACACATGCAGTTTGAGAATGTGTGGGGTGGCTGGATAGAGCACCCGGGCCTGGCTTCGGAGGCTCTTATGAGAGAAAGAATGCGTCTGCCTACGCGCCCTTGACCCTCTGAGTTGGTACTTTAAACAGGGATCGTAAGTGGTTGTCTCGAAAAAAAGGATTCAAAATGTGACATGGTGTGTGATATATGCAATGATTTAAAGGGAAGGGGTTAGGGTGGGGGGGGGGGGAGGGTAGGGGACTTAGGATGTAAGAATAGTTATATTGCCTGTCAGGTTGAATATGGTTTATATTATATGCTAAAGTTAAATGTACTGTCAAAGTTTCATGCTGACAATTTTTAAATAAAAATCATCTGATTTAAAAAAAAAGTTAGGGGGCTGTTTGTAGGAGAGGAGTGGTAGTTCTGGGAATATGTCTTTCAATTTGTGGTCTCTGTGGAATATGGGTTGGAGATCAGCACCAATTTTCCTTAGGATGCTCATGTGGGGTTGTGTGTGACCACAAGAGGCACCCTGTTGTTGTCCTCTCTCAGTTTGTAATCCAGGAGGTTGCTTCTTGGGATTGGGATATAATTTTCTGGTTAGCCAATAAAGGTATCACTTTAAGAATGCTCTTGTCATAATTGGACGGAGAAGTATTCACATCGATTTTTCTGGCTAACACGGTACCACAATATAATTTATTATTGTACACCATGAAAATGGAAGATACCCCAATGTACCGATCACAGATGGATTTGAAAAATCTCCTGAAGAAACTGGCACAAATGAACAGCGACATCTTCTTTCTATCCAGATGCAAAAAGGAAAACCTAATCCCTAAAGGCCTCATGATAAGGAATCCAACAAAATATACCTACAACACCCATTTTTCACAGAAACTTTGCTACAGATCATCTGAGAGACTGCGGAATCATCTCATTGGATTTTTCTACCACAAGAAGAGGACCATCCATAAAGAGATAAATTGCCTACAGGACCGAATACAAGGACCAGGTTCATGTTTCATCAAGGAGACGCTACAGGAATTCTACAATAATTTACAACATCACCTCATTATCAACAAGAAAAAGAAACTGGACAGACTCAGGAAGAAAGCAGGTCTCAATGTAGCTGAAGGTAAGCCCTGTTTACAGAATCATTTACATACATTGCCCTCTGTTGTGAACCTCTCACAATACAAGCCAAACACAGGAGAAATGCATGTTCTATCAAAGGGACTAAAGGGCCCGTCTCACATAGCGATATCGCTACCGAGATCGATGCTGAGTCACTAGTTTTGTGACGCAGCACCGAGCTCACCAGCGATATCGCTGTGTGTGACATTCAGCGACGATCAGCCCCCCTGCTGGGTATCGCTGATCGTCGCTGAAATGTCAGGACATTTTTTTGATCGCTGGTCTCCCGCTGACAGGCACGCATCGCTGCGTGTGACAGGCGGGAGACCAGCGATCCGCTGGTAACCAAGGTACACAGCGGGTTTCCAGGCGCGGGGCTGTGCCTAGAAACCCGCTGTGTACCTTGGATACCAGCGCCCTGATGCAGGGAGCTGGTATCCAAGGTACACAACGGGTTTCCAGGCACCGCGCAGCGCTTGGAAACCCGCTGTGTACCTTGGATACCAGCTCCCTGCATCAGCACGCTGGTATCCAAGGTACACTGCGGGTAACTAAGCGATGTTACCCGCAGTGTCGCTGTCCCAGATCGCTGCCTGAGCTGCCTGTTTGGCAGCTCAGCAGCGATCATGTAGCGATACACCAGCGATCCTGACAAGTGCATATCGTTGTCGGGATCGCTGGTGTATCGTTATGTGAGACCCAGCCTTAACATTCTGTCCTACAAAACAGCTGGATACGGCTCAGTTCTGTAGTGACATTGAGGAATTCTTCCGCAGATTGCGACTCAAAGAATTCTTTCATAACCATGCAGATATCACTTCACAAGACAATGTGAATAACACAGCAAAAAAGAAAAAGAGGACAAACTGGACCCCGCAACCTGGACACAACCAAACTCTGGATCATTACATAGACTGTTTCCGCAAAAAAGTTAAATCTGACATTTTGGACAGACACCATAAAGTGCCAAACAATATCAGTATGGAGGAAAGAAAACCCATACGATCATTAAAAGCCAACAACAATATCATCATCAAACCAGCGGACAAAGGAGGAGCTATAGTCATCATGAACACGACAGATTACATCCAGGAAGCAAACCGACAACTCTTGGATATAAAATACTACACTCCACTTCAGGAAGATCCTACCAAACAATACACAGAGGAACTAACACGTATCATTAATGGATTTGATTCTACTTCATCCTCACTACTGGAACTAGTACCAGGCAATCCCAAAACAGGTACCTTCTATATGTTGCCTAAAATACACAAAGAAGGTAATCCTGGGAGGCCCATCATCTCTGGTATTGGGACTTTAACTGAGAATATCTCCGGCTGGGTGGAGAACATTCTGAAACCCTTGGTGAGGAGCACACCCAGCTATATCCAGGACACCACGGATATTCTTTGCAAATTGTCAGCGCTGGGCCCACTTCCAAGGGACACGATACTAGCCACCATGGACGTAGAGTCTCTCTATTCCAACATTCCTCATGAGGATGGAATCACAGCATGTAAATATTTCCTTCAAAAGAACAATCTGGCCACAGAACCAACACTGCAATTCATCAGGTTTGTGCTTCATCACAACTATTTTTCTTTTGGGAACAATTTATACCAACAGTGCATGGGCAGCGCCATGGGAAGCAAAATGTCCCCACAATATGCAAACCTATTTATGGCGAAACTGGAGGAGGAGTTTTTGTCATCTTGCCCTATTAAACCTCTTGCATACTTCCGCTACATTGATGATCTGCTAATAATCTGGACAGGCTCAAAAGATGATCTGCTCACCTTCCACAATAACTTCAACAAATACCACCCAACCATCAAGCTCACCCTCAACTTTTCAAAGTCTCAAATACATTTTCTGGACTTGACCATATACATCAAGGACAACGCCATACAAACATCAATTTACCATAAGCCCATAGGACGTCCAGCATACCTTAGATGGAACAGCTTTCATCCAAGACACACAAAAAAATCCATCATCTACAGTCAAGCTCTGAGATATATTCGGATCTGTTCAGACAGTAAAGACAGGGAACTACAGCTGCTATCTCTGAGGAATACATTCCTACAACAAGGATACCATCCACTGGTAATAGATGAACAGATCCACAGGGCTACAAGAATCCCAAAAAGCAACCTCCTGGATTACAAACAGAGAGGACAACAACAGGGTACCTCTTGTGGTCACATACAACCCCCACATGAGCATCCTAAGGAAAATTGGTGCTGATCTCCAACCCATATTCCACAGAGACCACAAATTGAAAGACATATTCCCAGAATTACCACTCCTCTCCTACAAACAGCCCCCTAACTTAAGGAATCTCCTTGTCAGAAGTGTCCTCTCGTCACCATCAGTGACTGGCACATTCCCATGTAACAACAAAAATGCAAAACTTGTACCCACATATTACCAACAAATACAGTCCGTGTACCAAACACAAATCAGGACTATAAGGTCATGGGTTCCTTTTCATGTACATCCTCCAATGTGGTGTACATGATACAATGTACAAGGTGCGCTGGAGCTATCTATATTGGGGAAACCATGCAAAAACTACAAACAAGGATGAATCTACACAGACATACGATCAGGAATGAAATGGACACGCCTGTGGGAAAACATTTCTCTGGAACTGGACATTGTATGACAGACTTAAAAGTCTTAATACTAAAAGGTCATTTTAAGGATGACAGGGAGAGAAAAATACGGATTTTTGTGTTACTCACCGTAAAAAATTTTTCTCCGAGACGCTCATTGGGGGACACAGGACTGTGGGTGTATGCTACTGCCGCTAGGAGGCTGACACTAAGTAAACATAAAAAGGTTAGCTCCTCCTCCGCCGTATACACCTCAGCACTGGCCGCAGGCAAACCCAGTTTAGTGCAAAAAGCAGTAGGAGGCTAAAAAATAAATCAAGAGTTAACACAGATACAGTATATTCAGAAGAAAAAACTGCTGATACCAACTTAAGGAGAATAGAGTTAACTCAATATAAAGCCAGCCGGCTCTTAGGGAGGGTGCTGTGTCCCCCAATGAGCGTCTCGGAGAAAAGGATTTTACGGTGAGTAACACAAAAATCCGTATTTCTCCTTCGTCTCATTGGGGGACACAGGACTGTGGGACGTCCCAAAGCAGTCCCTTGGGTGGGAAACCGACTCCACAGTGTAGTTTATAATCAAGCATTGCTTATAGGTGCGCAACCGCGCCCTGAAGAATCCTTCTACCCAGACTGGCATCCGCAGAAGCCTGGGTATGGACATTATAATGCTTGGAAAAGGTATGCAGACTGGACCAGGTTGCTGCCTTACAAACCTGTTCCACCGAAGCCTGATGCCGAAGGGCCCAGGAGGCACCCACCGCTCTGGTGGAGTGAGCCTTGATCCCTGCGGGAACCACCGCGCCTCTGATGCGGTAAGCCTCCTGAATGGCTAACCGAATCCACCTAGCCAAGGTTGATCTAGAGGCAGCGAGTCCCTTCCTGCGACCTTCAGGGAGGACAAACAGCGTGTCCGTCTGTCGAAAGGACGCCGTCCGAGATACATATCTCCTGAGTGCTCTCACCAGATCCAGCGTATGGAGAGCCTTCTCCACTCGGTGCGTCGGAGCTGGGCAAAATAAGGGCAAAACAATGTCCTCATTAATATGAAATGAGGACACGACTTTAGGCAAAAAAGGTGGTGTTGGTCTGAGCACTACCTTATCCTGATGGAAAAGTAAGTACGGAGCTCGACAAGACAGTGCAGCCAGCTCCGAAACCCGCCTTATGGATGTTATGGCTACCAAAAACACCACTTTCCAGGAAAGAAATGACAGAGAAATCTCCTGCAAAGGTTCAAAAGGAGACTCCTGCAGGACTCCCAGGACTAGATTGAGGTCCCAAACCTCTAAGGGAGTCTTGTAGGGAGGAACTATATGGACAACCCCCTGAATAAAGGTCCTAACCTGAAAATTAGACGCGATCTTTCGCTGAAAAAGAACCGACAAGGCTGATATCTGTCGTCTAAGAGTACTAGGCGCTAGACCTGAATCTAGGCCTGCCTGGAGAAAAGATAGAATGTTTGGAATTGAAAAGAGGAGCGGGGAACAATCATGTTCCCTGCACCAATCAAAAAAGACCTTCCAAGTTCCGTGGTAGATGCGAGCCGAAACGGGCTTTCGGGCGTTAGCCATCGTTGCGGCGACCTTTTTAGAGAATCCAGCCCTGGTCAGGATCCAAGATTCAACGGCCAGGCCGTCAAACACAGGACCGCTGAGTTCTGGTGGTAAACTGGGCCCTGGGAGAGAAGGTCCACGCGCTCTGGCAGTCGCCAGGGTGCGTCGGCGAGCAATTGTACCAGCTCCGCGTACCATGAGCGACGCGGCCAATCCGGAGCGATTACTATCGCTGGAACCCCCTCTATCCTGATCTTTCTGATCACCCTTGGGAGAAGGGCTATTGGTGGAAACAAGTATGGAAGATGAAACTGATTCCATGGTAGGACCAGAGCGTCTACTGCAAATGCCTGCGGATCCCGGTACCGGGAGACGAAGTTGGGCACCTTGGCATTTATCTTGGAAGCCATCAGGTCCACATCTGGGGTTCCCCAGCGTCGGCATATCTGCTGAAAAATCTCGGGATGAAGTGACCATTCCCCTGACGCTATGCCGTGACGGCTGAGAAAATCCGCAGCCCAGTTTTCCTCGCCTGGAATGTGGACCGCTGAAATCACAGAGTGATTTACCTCTGCCCAAGTCAGAATCTGTTTTACCTCGTGCATGGCCGCCCTGCTGCGGGTACCTCCCTGATGGTTTATGTATGCCACTGCCGTGGCATTGTCCGATTGTATTCTGACTGGGTGGCCCGCCAGATGCTGGTGAAAATGCCTCAGAGCCAGCCGAATAGCTCGGATCTCTAAAATATTGATCGGGAGGGTCGATTCCTGCTGAGACCAAGTTCCCTGGGCTGTGTGGTGACGAAACACTGCTCCCCATCCGAGCAGGCTGGCGTCCGTTGTGACAACCAACCAGAAATTTGGAGGAAACAACCGACCCTGTCGAAGAGTGGTGCTCTTCGTCCACCACATTAGAGTCTGTCTGACCTGCAGGGACAGACGGCACCGAAGATTGAGGGAGTAAGGGCTCCCGTCCCATACTGCCAAGAGTGCATGTTGAAGGGGGCGAAGATGAAATTGGGCAAAAGGAATAGCCTCGATTGCTGCCACCATCCTTCCTAAGACCCTCATGCAAAACCGGATGGTGTGAGGAATTGGTTGGCGAAGGATCCGTACCTCTTGACGGAGAACCAAGGCCTTGTCCTGAGGAAGAATTATCAACCCCTGAGCGGTGTCGAAATTCATCCCTAAAAAGGTGATCTTCCGAGATGGCACGGGAGATGATTTCTTCATATTCACCAGCCACCCCAGGCGAGCAAGGGTGTCTAACGTAATGCTGACACTTTCCTCGCAGATTTGAAAAGACGGACCCTTGATGAGGAGATCGTCTAAGTAAGGCAGGATGACTACCCCCCTGGAGTGCAGAATGGACACAACAGCAGCCATGACCTTTGTGAACACCCTGGGGGCTGTGGCTAGCCCGAATGGCAAGGCTGCGAACTGAAGATGAAGTTTGCCGACGGCAAACCGAAGAAATCTCTGATGAGGAGGAAATATGGGGATGTGAAGATAGGCATCCTGAATGTCTATTGATGCTAGAAATTCCCCTTTTTCCATGGCTGCAATGACAGAACGGAGAGACTCCATTCGGAAATGTCGAATTCTGACAAACCGGTTCAGTCGCTTTAGATCCAGAATGGGCCTTACGGTACCGTCCTTTTTGGGTACAATGAACAGGTTGGAATAAAACCCCTGACCCTTTTCGACCTCCGGTACAGGCACGACAACCCCGCTGTGCCGAAGAGACTCGACCGCCCTGAATAAGGCGCGAACCCGAGATTCCTCCTTGGGAAGGCGCGAGGGAAAAAAACGATTTGAGGGAAGGCTGGAAAATTCTATTTTGTACCCCGAGGAGACTAACTCCCGGACCCACTCGTCGTGAGTAATCGATAGCCAAATGGGCGAAACCAGAGTAAGCGGCCGCCTACTCTGGATAAATTGACCGGATTCTGCCTCCAGTCATTTGTCCGAATATCTCTGGGGTTTGGACCCTCTAGATCTTGGTTGTTGAGATCGCCCTCTTCCCAGAGGGTTGGTCCTGTAGGAGACCTGACGATCTCTGGCCTGATTAGGCCGACCTGAACCGCTGGAGGTAGCTGGCGCGGCCCAACCTGGGTTACGAAAGGCCCTAAAGCGAGGCTGAAGCTGTCGGCGAAAAGGCTGCTTAATCTTTTGCTGAGGAAGGAAACTGCTCTTCCTCCCGTCGCATCAGATATGAGCTGATCCAACCTTTCGCCAAATAACCGACCATTCTGATATGGTAAGGATGTAAGCAATTTCTTTGAGATTGAATCTGCTCGCCAGGTTCTCAGCCACAAAGATCTTCTGATGGCAATTGCATTAGCAGCAGCTAGGGCTGCGCAATTTGCCGCATCCATGGACGCATTAATTAAGAAGTCTCCTGCAAGCGCTATCTGATTAGAAATCTCGGTTACTTCAGACGGTACCTCTATACCATGAAGAGCTCTATTCAGAGACTCCGACCAGGATATCATGGCCTTAGCAACCCAAGTCGCTGCAAAAGAAGGAGAGAGAGCAGAACCCGATGCTTCAAACACCGAGCGGGCCAAACTTTCAATCAGACGATCCGTTGGTTCCTTGATCGAGGAACCGTTAGGAAGGGAGAGGAGCGTTTTAGACGCCAAACGCGACACAGGAGGATCAACCGCAGGAGATTCCGCCCACTTCTTAAGAAGCTCAGGAGCAAAAGGATATCTAGTATTGAGAGCCTTTTGTCCTGCGAAGCGCTTGTCCGGTTTCTCCCGGTGGCGCTGCACTAGCTCCTCAAACTCAGGATGAGATCCAAAAACCTTATGAGCTTGCCTGGCTCTTTTGAAGGACACCTTATGACCGGAGGTCAAGGTGGACTCATCGTCTATCCCCAAGGTTTGATTGACAGCTTCAATCAAACTGTCAATTGTGTCCTGACAATTTGGTGCCTCTAAATTAAGGGACCCTTCTGAATCAGAATCCGAATACTGATCACTTGTCAGAGGTGAGGGAGAGCGGGAGACGGAACTGAAAGATGCCGAGGCCCCGGACGGCAAAGGCGACGCAGTGTGGGTTCGCTTCCCCTGAGTCTGCCTAGTGAGAGCGCGGCCCCTGCAGGCCGGAGGTTCATGAGACGTCGCCAAGACGGGTGAACCACTGTCCCTGCTCCTATCGGGAGCTTGAAGGGACTCGATTGCTCTAGTTAATGATGCCACAGATTGAGTCAGGGACAGAGCCCATTCAGGGGGACCTGACGCACTGGGTTCCGCAATAGGAGCGGGTTCCTGAGCCCGTTCGGAGTCACAGGCTTCACAGACCCGAGTAATCTGGGCGCGCGGAAAAGGGGACCTACAGGCAATGCATGCGGTATACAGTACCGTATGAGCTTTAATTCTTCTGGACATGCTGAGTCTATCACAGAGTCCGCAATGAACTGGATGTGCGACGGTCAGTGAAACGGAGTGCAGAGGGGCGCAAAAGTACTTAGTGAAGCGGAACAACCAGGCTGGAGGTAGAAGCACTTACCCCAGTCCTGTACCCCCTGCGTCCTTAAACCGCGTAGCAGTGGCGTCTGGCTCCAAATTTTTCAAAAAAAAAAAAAGAGCGCTCCCCTGTTAGGAAGGCGAGCTCATGTAGCCGAGCCTTAGGGGGAGGGTCGAGAGGCGCGGCCTAGCCGTCAGAGACCCGCCTCCAGCCGCGGCCTAGTCTCCAGCAAAAGCCGGGGACTAAATTTACAGCCGCGGCCTAGCACCGGCCGAAGCCGCGGCCTAGATTTCCGGCGGAGGCCGCCCCAAAATCAGAGGGCGGGCCCGCTGGAAGGAGACGATGCCGGGGGCGGATCCCTGCGACCGCGGCCTACCTTCCGGCCGACGCCGGATGCTATATCTTGGGCCGCGGCCTAGTCCCCGGCAGAAGTCGGGGACTAAATTTGCAGCCGCGGCCTAGCACCGGCCGAAGCCGCGGCCTAGATTTCCGGCGGAGGCCGCCCCAAAATCAGATGGCGGGCCCGCCGGAAGGTGACGATGCCGGGGGCGGATCCCCGCGACTGCGGCCTACCTTCTGGCCGGCGCCGGCTATATTTCGGGCCCTAGTCCCCGGGGACTAAATTTTTGCCCGAGGCCTAACACCGCCGAGGCCAGGGACTGAATTTTTGGCCGTCCACCCAGGAGGCGGGGGGCGGGCATCGGGAGCTGACGCCCCCGGGGGGGGGGGGACGGAACACGAGCCAGGAGCCTGTACCTGGCTGGAAGCAGAGTCTGATCACAGACGCCTGCGAAACTTGCGGTGCTCCGGCCGCTCACCGTTCCATGCGTGCGGCGTTACTCCCGGGAACTGTTCCAGTATCTTCTCTAGTTTCAAAAAGGTGAGCCATTCCGACTGATGCATTTAGAGGGGGGCTTCGTAGTAAAAAAGGTGGGACGGTGCAGGAACCCTAACTCCATCACCCCTACAGGGGATGAGGAGAGGGACCGTCCGCCTCCTTGCAGCACCGCAGTCTAGCATTGGTGGCGCAGTGGGGGCTGCACGGACAAACTCCTGCCTCTGTACAACCTAGGGTTTCAATACCTTAGGGTGGTCAGGGCTAAGTCCGGCATTCGTGTCCCACGTTGCGGGAGAGGATACGTTGGAGGCTTTACTCCACGTGCTCGCCCGTTGATGGTTTGGGGAGATCGGACCCTTTCAATAGGATCCGTCGCCCCTATCTCATCTTCGTGGGAGAGAGAAAAAAAAAATAAAAATGGTCTGGAAAAAGAACCAGACGTGTGCCTCCATCAGACACTAAGCAATAACTGGGTTTGCCTGCGGCCAGTGCTGAGGTGTATACGGCGGAGGAGGAGCTAACCTTTTTTATGTTTACTTAGTGTCAGCCTCCTAGCGGCAGTAGCATACACCCACAGTCCTGTGTCCCCCAATGAGACGAAGGAGAAATATGGGAATTCAAACTTATTAGGATGTTCAATACTTTGACATTAGGACTCAACTTAACACCCGGTTTTATGGTCCACTACAGAGACACAGTTCACACCTTCACCAGAAGGACTCCAGATAGCTAAGAACACATTCCCACTAGCTCTCCATTTGTAAGAAAATGCTAATTCGATTTCCTTTGCTTATCTTTTGAAGGCATCACACCTCCCAGGTCTTGAACAAATTTCCTACTATAGTAAGCATCTAATGTGTCTTGCTTATTATTCCAAATGTAATCTTGCCTGAAGAAGGAGCCTCTGCGCTCTGAAAGCTTGCGAACATATAATTTTCTGGTTAGCCAATAAAGGTATCACTTTAAGAATGCTCTTGTCATAATTGGACGGAGAAGTATTCACATCGATTTTTCTGGCTAACACGGTACCACAATATAATTTATTATTGTACACCATTTCATTTTGTTTAGATGTTAAAATTTAGAAGCAATTTTTCTTTTTTTTTTTCTATTTACAATTCCTGTATTTTATCTCCCAATAAAATGTTGCTTTAGTCTAAACATTTTTCATCTTCACAAGAGGTAACAGAATGAAATCAGCCTCACAATGTCTAACCCTTTCTCCAGAATGAGTTAAAATCCCATATGTGGTCAGAAACCTCTTTTTGGGTACACAGCTGGGCTCAGAAAGGAAGAAGCACGAGTTAAGTTTTGGAATACAAATTTGGCTGGAAAAGATTAAGGGGGTACCATGTCGCAGATGCACATTCCCATAGGTGCCAAAAAAGCACGAATACCCTACAAATGACACCATTCTGGACTCTAAACACCTTAAAAATTTCATCTAGAGGTGTATTGAGCATTTTGAAACCACATGAACTTCACAAAACTATAACATAGAGTAGTGAAAACAAAAATGCAAGTTTTACTGAAAAGTTTTTTCACAAATGTATACAGTAAATCTGATCAGCTCTTCCTGCTCCGTAACGTTATGTCTGAAGATCAGCTATGACAGATTAAAATTAAGTTAATTGTAACATGGAAAGCCCCTATCTTACTGTTGACAGGTGACAGACATCAGTGGGGGCTTGGTTTTTTAAAGGTTGACTTTTAGTATTTTTTAGTATAATTTCGGGGCACATTTATTGCTCATTTTAAGACTAGATTCACATTTATCCTGCGCACAGAGGCCAAAGTACTCCATCTGCCTGACTGTAGTGAATGGGACTGTCAGGGAATTAATCTCAAATGGCTTTTCAGGGGGATTTAAATGGCAACCCCCAGGTAAGATCTCAGCTTACAGCACAGGATAAATATTTTATAAGAGATCAAATGTACAAATACAAAGCAATTCAACAATTGATTTAATACATTTTTTTTTTTTTACACACTTTTCACCGTGCGGTACAAGTGCTCAGTTTTATTTTTCAGTGTTCATAAGATTATAGAGAAACCAGATTTATATAGATTTTTTTTAATATATATTTTGCTACTTTTGCACATCAAAAATGATAGTTACCGTATATACTTGAGTATAAGCCGAGTTTTCCAGCACATTTTTTTGTGCTGAAAAAGCCTCCCTCGGCTTATACTCGAGTGAGGATCCCAGAAGATAGAGGGGAAATGGCAGCAGTGGAGCAGCTGGTCACAGAGACAGGAGCCGGCTGCTGCCTCTAAAGCCTGTGCCCGCTGCTTAAGAGAAATATTCACTGCACTGGCAGTGAATATTAATATCTCTGTAATAGCACACACAGTGTCAGCCACAGCAGCCGGCTTCTAGCTGTGGCCGGGCTATCAAGGGTGCCAGCTACTTAAAAGAAATGAATATTCTCTTCTCTCCACTCCCACAGGGGTGGAAAGAGGCAAATATTCATTCCCTTAAGTAGCGGGCACACGTGACCGCACGGTGGCTGCGGATGACACTGTGCACGCTACTAAATAGCAATGGATACTCACTGCCCTCCATGCATAGTCCCGGGGTGGAGAGAGGTGATTATTCTGACAGCTGTGCTCTGCTTGTAAGCAGCGCATGACATGCCTGCCATGCGCTGCTTACAATCATAAAGCAGCTGCTGGCACCGAAACAAGACGCTGCAAGGGAGCGCAGAAAGGTAACTAGGATTTTTTTTTTAATGCTTTTTTGATGAGAGCCATGCATACCAGGATAGGGATGAGGAAGCCATGCATACCAGGATAGGGATGAGGAAGCCATGCAAACCAGGAAAGGTATGAGGAACCATGAATTACCAATATGGGGAGAGGAACCATGCACACCAGGATGGGGACGAGGAACCATGCACACCAGGATGGGGACGAGGAACCATGCATACCAGGATGGGGACAAGGAACCATGCATACCAGGATGGGGACGAGGAACCATGCATACCAGGATGGGGACGAGGAACCATGCATACCAGGATGGGGACGAGGAACCATGCATACCAGGATGGGGATGAGGAACCATGCATACCAGGATGGGGATGAGGAACCATGCATACCAGGATGGGGATGAGGAACCATGCATACCAGGATGGGGATGAGGAACCATGCATACCAGGATGGGGATGACAAACCATGCATACCAGGATGGGGATGAGGAACTATGCATACCAGGATGGGGATGAGGAACCATGCATACCAGGATGGGGATGAGGAACCATGCATACCAGGATGGGGATGAGGAACCATGCATACCTGGATGGGGATGAGGAACCATGCATACCAGGATGGGGATGAGGAACCATGCATACCAGGATGGGGATGAGGAACCATGCATACCAGGATGGGGATGAGGAACCATGCATACCAGGATGGGGAAGAGGAACCATGCAAACCCGGATTGGGATGATGAACCATGCATACCCGGACGGCGATAAGGAGGCTGTGCACACCAAAATAGGGATGAGGAGCCATGCATACCAGGATGGGGATGAGGAACCATGCATACCAGGATGGGGATGAGGAACCATGCATGCCAGAATGGGGATGAGGAACCATGCATACCAGAAAGGGGATGAGGAACCATGCATACCAGGATGGGGATGAGGAACCATGCATACCAGGATGGGGATGATGAACCATGCATACCAGGATGGGGATGAGGAACCATGCATACCAGGATGGGGATGAGGAACCATGCATACCAGGATGGGGATGAGGAACCATGCATACCAGGATGGGGAAGAGGAACCATGCATACCCGGATTGGGATGATGAACCATGCATACCCGGATGGCGATAAGGAGGCTGTGCACACCAAAATAGGGATGAGGAGCCATGCAGACCAAGATGGGAATGAGGGCCGTGCACACCAGGATGGGGATGAGGGCGCCGTGCATATCAGGATGGGGATGAGGGGACAATGCATACCAGCTTATACTCGAGTCAATAAGTTTTCCCAATTTTTCGTGGCAAAATTAGGTGCCTCTGCTTATACTTAGGTCGGCTTATACTCGAGTATATACGGTAATTAAAAAATAAACATCTGTTAGTCACTGTTAAAATAGTTTCTAGTAAAATGATGGAAAAGCTAATGTAGAAGTGGCACCCAATATAGTTGTAGTTGAGGCTTTTTGTAGATTGCCAAAGCATAAAAAAAATTAAAAACAAAAAAAGACGGATTTTGGTAAGAACTTACCTGTAAAATCCTTTTCAGCGAAGGAAGGGAGACACACTAGTCATTACTAGTGGGTAGGCGGAGCCCAGATAGGATTGACACCTCAGATTAAAAAGAGTGTTGACCGGCCCCTCCAGCTCGGGCTCCTCCTACTCCAACTTCTCCAGTTGTACACAAGCTAAGGAAGAGCAAATATCACCAGCGGAGCAACATAACCCCTTCTGAAGGACTTCAGAGAAAAAACAAGAATACAGGTTATGTATGTAACAGGAAAAAACCACACAGTTCCAGGTACTACTCACTGAACCTGACTACTGCGATGAGCTGGCGATGCTGGAACAGAGCCTTAGCGCGCAGACCTCAGCCCAGATAATCGCTATCAGAGAAGGGTCACGCCGCATCTGAAAACAACAACACACTTCTGCCATGGGAGGGAGCTGTGTCTCCCTTTCTTCGCTGAAAAGGATTTTACAGGTAAGTTCTTACCAAAATCCGTCTTTCAGCAGCAGATTGGAAGGAAGAGAGACACACTAGTCATTACTAGTGGGACGTCCCAAAGCAGTCCAAAAATTAAGGGTGGGAAAAAACCAAAAGAGGCAGAATCCCAACAACCTTGATAAATGCGCAACAGGCGCCAAATACAAGTTAACTAGAACTTTAAACTACAGCCGCCTGCAGGACCCTACGTCCTAAGGCCGCATCAGCGGAGGCACTGACGTCCACCTTATAAAACTTTGTAAACGTGTGGACGGAGCGCCAAGTCGCCGCTCGGCAGAGCTGAGCTGCCGAGGCCCCTTGATGAAAGGCCCACGATGAAGCCACAGCCCTCGTGGAGTGAGTTTGAATCTTAATCGGGCAAGGTTCGCCTTTAAGTCGGTAAGCCTCCAAAATGGCCGACCGAATCCAACGAGCTATAGAGTCCTTGGAAGCTCGTTGACCACGTCGACGACCTGCTGGAATCACAAACAGAGAGTCTGACTTCCGAAAACCTTGAGTAACAGACAAATAGAACTTCAAGGCCCGCACTAAATCCAATGTGTGCAAAGCCCGTTCCTTTGTATTCCTCGGGCCCGGGCAAAGCGAGGGCAACACAATATCCTGGATAACATGAAATTGCGACACCACCTTAGGTAGAAACTCGCCCCATGTGCGAAGCACTACTTGATCCGGGTAAAACTCCAGGAAGGGAGGCGAGCAGGAAAGAGCCGCCAACTCAGAAACCCTTCTCAAAGAGGTGACCGCCACTAGGAAGGCAACCTTCCAAGAAAGTAAAGAAAGGCTAGCAGAGTCCATAGGCTCAAAAGGCCCATGCTGAAGAGCCTCCAAGACAAGGTTGAGCCGCCAAGGAGACACAGGCGCCTTCCGCGGCGGAAACTGACGGGTTACTCCGCGAAAAAAGGAACGCACGTCCCTACGCGAGGCGATAGCCTTCCGAAACAGCAAGGACAGAGCAGAAACCTGACCCTTCAGAGTGCTAACTGCCAAACCCTTGTCCAGCCCGTACTGCAGAAAGGCCAACAAATTGGGAATGGAAAAAATCCTCGGGTTCCTTAAAGAACCCGAACACCACTAAAAGAAGGATTCCCAAGTCTTGTGATAAATCTTAGTAGTAGCCGGACCTCTGGCAGCTCGCAGAGTGGCAATGACTTCGGCTGAAAAACCTCTACGGGTCAATATTTCGGTCTCAAGAGCCACGCCGTCAAACGCAGAGACTTCAAGTCCGGATGACGAACGGGCCCCTGGGTTAACAGGTCCGGGCGAAGAGGAAGTGGGAATGGAGGTGCCGCCAAAAGCGACACCAGTGTCGAGAACCACGCCCTCCTTGGCCAATCTGGGGCTATCAACATAGCCGGGATTCTCTCCAGTCTGATCCGACGCAGCACCAGAGGAAGTAAAGATATCGGCGGAAACACATAGATTAGCTCGAATTGGTCCCACGGAGCCACCAGAGCATCCACCGCCACAGCCCTCGGGTCCTTGTAGCTGGACATGAAGGTCGGTAACTTGGCATTGAACCTGGATGCCATCAAATCCACTTGGGGAGTTCCCCAACGGGAGCACAGCAGTGCAAAAATTTCCGGATGAAGACTCCATTCTCCGGGATCCATCTTCTCGCGACTGAGGAAGTCCGCCGTGATATTCTGAACCCCTGGAATGTGGATCGCAGAGATGACTGGCACTCTGGTCTCGGCCCAAATCAGGATCCGAGATACCTCCACCATGAGCCTGGAACTCCTCGTCCCGCCTTGGTGGTTGATATACGCGACCGCCGTCGCGTTGTCTGTCTGCACTCGGACTGGCAGACCGCTCAAAGGGACCGTCCAGTGTTGGAGGCAAAGGAAAATCGCCCTCAATTCCAGGATGTTGATCGGTAGAACAGACTCTTCCGATGACCATACTCCCTGAATCCAGAGATCGTTCCAGACACCCCCCCAGCCCGTCAGGCTGGCATCGGTGGTTATGACCGACCACCTTGGAGGGAGGAAAGACTTCCCCAGGGATAACGCTCCTGGACGTAACCACCATCCTAGAGATTCTCGCACCCTGAAAGAGATGATGACACTGCAATCCAGCGAAGCCTGCGATCGATCCCAACGACTCAGAATGAGCCTTTGGAGGGCCCTGGAATGAAACTGGGCAAACGGAAGTGCCTCCATGGACGCCACCATCAAACCCAGAAGGCGCATACACTTCCGAAGGGACATTGCTGTCGAAGACTTCATAATCTGTACATGTCGAAGGAGACATGCCCACTTGTCTGGAGGTAGGGACACCACTGCCCGTACCGTGTCGAAATGCATCCCCAAAAACAGGATTGACTGCGACGGTTCCAGAGACGACTTCTCCCAATTGACCAGCCACCCGAAGTCCTCCAGGAGCTGAAGGGATAGATTGCGAGCCGTCACCGCCTCCTCCTTTGAGGACGCCACAATCAAAAGGTCGTCCAGGTAGGGAAGAATCGTAACCCCCTGTCTTCGAAGAATTGCCATGAGAGGCGCCAGAATTTTTGTAAAAACTCTGGGTGCTGAGGCCAAGCCGAATGGCAGAGCCACAAACTGGTAATGGTCCTGACCTATGGCAAAACGTTGGAAGCGCTGGTGAGCCCTTCCGACGGGAACATGCAAATAAGTGTCGCGAATGTCGATTGACACCAAAAAAATCATTCTGCGACAGGGCTGCCACAACGGAGCGAAGTGACTCCATGCGGAATTTTTGGGTGTGGACATGCCGATTCAATCTTTTGAGATCCAGAATAGGGCGAAATTTGTCCTCCTTTTTGGGGACCACAAAAAGATTGGAATAAAATCCTCTTCCCGGTCCTCTGGCGGAACCGGTATTACCACACCCTTCTGCAGAAGGAATTCGACCTCTCGCAGCAGAGCGGCAAATAGCTCGGGCTCTGACGGGATGCGAGACTGGCAAAAACTGTCCGGGGGTCGAGAAGAAAACTCTATGAAATAGCCTGCCGACACGACCTGCGTTACCCAGGCGTCCAGAACGCGGGAAATCCAAGTCGCTTCGAATTGGAGCAGACGACCCCCCACTCGAGAGCCCTCGAGTGGAACCCTGGCGTCAGTCCGCCTTGGCAGGCTTCTTGTCAGCTTCCCGCTTGTCTTGACGGAAACTTTGTTTCCAGGGAGTGCGGGATTTCTGAGAGGACTTTTTTCCCGAAAAAGAGGGACGACCCGATCCCCAAGAGGACTGACCGAATCGTCCCCTGGACCGAAAGGACCGCCGACCACTACCGGCACTAGGCCTGCCAGACGCAGAAGCCATAGCCCTTCGCTGCGGTAAAGCCGCTTCTTTTGCCTTTGCCTTGGCAATCAGCTCTGTGAGGTCAGATCCAAATAGCTGACCACCTCTGTAGGCTAAAGACAGCAAACCTTGCTTGGAAACCGCGTCCCCGGTCCACTGTCTAAGCCACAGTGCTCTTCTGACTGTGACCGCCGAGGATTGCGCCCTGGACAACAGTGACGCAGTATCCAGACCTGCATCATAGCTATATCGGGCTGCAGTCTCCAACAATTCGAGAAGTCCATCTACCTCAGATAACGGAGATCTATTTTGCAACGCCGTCCGTATACGGACCAACCAGCACAGGGAAGCCTTACAAGCACACATGGATCCTAGCACCGCTCTGAATCCATGACCCGCGGCCTCGTAGGTGGATTTCGCAGCCATCTCCGTTTTTCTGTCCACGGTTCCTGCAGACTCGCCTTCCCTTTAACAGGGAGCAATGAGGATTTACTAAGCTGGGATAAAGGAACATCCACTTCAGGAGAAGGAATCCAATTATCTATCAACTCCGTAGAACACGGATATAGTGCCTCAAAGAACCGTGTCCCTTGAAAACGTTTATCTGGACACAGGCGTTCCTTCTCCACTGCTCCATTAAGCTCATCCAGAGCTGGCAATGCCGATCGCGACTTACGGTACTCCTGGTACATTCGGGCCGACTTACCTGGACGTCTAGTTACCTCCTCCGGTAACTGTAACGCCTCCCTCATGGCTTCAATAAAAGCCTCTGTTCGGCCCAAAAAAGAGGCAGAATGCCCCTGCCGATCCTCCTTGTCCAAATCGGATAACTCCCCATCTGAGCCTGAAGGGGAACCCTCTCCGTAATCCATATCAGAGACCTCTGATTCGCTACGCGGGAAGGATGGTACCGGCCTGTGTCGCTTCCTGTCATGAGAGGATCTAGCTGACACCCAATGACCTAAAAGGTCAGACAGGCCATCAATAGAACGAGCGATGGCATCCAATTTGGCATCGCTGTAACCTCCGACCGCTGCGCTTGACGCCGTCGAGGTCTGCGTATCAGATACGCGCGACTGATCCTGAAGCGGATCTGGAAAACGGTCCGCACCTTCTGGACCCTGATCCGACATGCCCTCACACAGTATATGGCAGGTCAAAACCTGTCAGTAACTAGAAAAAAGTGTGGTTTCTTAAGTGACGAAACAAGCACGCTGAAGGGTTAAAGCTCTTAAAGGAGAGAGCTACCCCAGCTGTATCAGCAGAATATGTCAGCGATATAATTAACCCTTATATGTTCTGATCCAAACTGGAATAGAACCTATGGCGGGTAGTTGCTGGATTCTTGCGCTGAAAAGGTTAACCCTCCAATAGGGGTTAATGTCGCAGGCTCCCCACAACTCCCTTATTAAAATAAAAGGGATGTGCGAATCCCAGACAAAACAAGGTCTCTATATGAGACCGCAGCTGCAGGATAGCGCTATCTGCCACTTGTCACACAGAAAGGTCCTGCGCTGTGGGGGTGAGGACGTTTCACTCACCCAGCTGGCCGCGGTGATGTATACTTGCTAGTCGGGAGGAGCGGAGCATGAGGAGCCCGGGAAGCCTTGTAATGGCCGCCGCGCTGAGAGAAGCCGGAAGAGAAGCACATAAAAATCGCGCGCTTCTGCACAAGAAGACCGGGAAGCGTGAAGCCACGCCCCCCGCTGGCTTCAAAAAAGAGCGCGAACTCCTTCGCTCTCTGCTCTCCCCTGTCCTGCAGGCATCTGCCTGCGGACAAAAAATACAGTCACCAAACATGTCACATTCACATGTAGCAGCGGCTGCCGCAGCAGCCGCTGAAGCACTCACATACATTAAAAATGCGGAGTACTCACCAGCTGAGCGCCACAGGGACCCCCAGGGGTTTGTGGCGCTGTGCCCATCGCTTCCCCCCAGGGCGGGGAACGCAGTGACCCCAGATGCGCGGTTTGCGTCCAAGCCAGGGAAGCAATCCTCATCCCCCAGGGCCGGCAGGGTTCTGCAGGGACCACCATACAGGGTAATTACAGATCCGCCAAGGGAGAGGTGGGGGTCCAGCAGCGCTGAGACCCCTGAGACCTCTAGACCACTTCTGGTGATCCAAGTCTCTTGTCCGATGAAAATAAAAAATCTTCTGAGGAGCTGCTTCCAGCAGCGACTATCCTCTGAGACCTCAAATTTTAGACTGGAGAAGCTGGAGTAGGAGGAGCCCGAGCTGGAGGGGCCGGTCAACACTCTTTTTAATCTGAGGTGTCAATCCTATCTGGGCTCCGCCTACCCACTAGTAATGACTAGTGTGTCTCTCTTCCTTCCAATCTGCTGCTGAAATAGTCAAATCAGCTAATGAGTGATTCATTAACAACCAGGAGGAAATCATCTTAAAGCTTATTTATATCTCCTGGATTTCCAGCTTGTAAAACAGTAAAAAGGTTTCTCATTTCACACAGTATTAGTATTTTTTGTGTGTATATACAGTGCTATGAAGAGTGTGGCATGGCCTTTAAGTCTCCTTTTACCACATATACAGTACTATTAATAAAAGGGTTCTCATACAGAACTCTTGTCGCTCCTTACTTCATTATCGGCAGAAGATGAATCTTCAGGATCTGGCATGCTCGGCATGACTGCAGAATTAATATCTGTAACCTCTGGTGTTGATGCTGCTGTTGGTAGAGGCCTGGATGTTCCCGCACTGGAAGTTGACAACTAATTAAAGAAATACAGAAAAGCATAGAGGAGAAAAACATGCTTAGTGAGCATTTATGTATGTTGTATGTAGTGCTTACAGCAAACAGATTTCAACATAGAAAATTACTCCATTATCTTCCTCCCTTAATATTATTTCTTTTGATTCTATTTCTTTGTTAAAACACCACTCCAGCGTTTTTTTTCTATTTCACCGCTGGAGATCGTTTGCAAGTATTTCACAAGAAAGGTAAAAAAAAACGAAAAAAAAAACAAAAATCTGGTTCCATTCTAAATAAATTATGAGTACTTTTCATAGTTTTTACAAGATTTATCTATTAAAGAATTTTTATTTACTAGGATTTTATTTAAAACTGGTGACATACTTAATCAGGGTTAGTAATGACACATACCTGAAGGTCAGGACAAGCTTTCCGCAAAGTTTGAATTTTTTCCTGAATTTCGATCAGTTTCTTTCTCTCTTCTTGTAACTGTTTCAGTTCTTGCTGCTGTTGTTGCAGCTTACTTTCATAGAATTTCTCTCTGTAATATTAATGTTTATAGTAAGCGGATGTCTTATAGGAATATGAAGCACAGGTGCTACAAGTGGGGGGGGTTACTAGTCTTATAACGGTACATCAACTAAAGCAAGACAAGTGCTAACTAAAGACGTTTCTACAAATCTCAAATAATACATCGGATAGGAAAAGAAAGTAAAATACATGAACTACAAGAACCTTGCTTGTTCTTTTAGAGCAACGTCTTTTTGTGCCTTGGAAGCATTGGGACGGGTATTATTTGGTTGCTGATTTGAGTCCGCCTCCTCAGGTAGGAGATGGGCTGCACTGGTCGGTATCTCCACAGCCGCTTCAGACTCTGTATCATCACCATACTTAATAAAAAGAAAATCGAAATTAAAAACACTAAAAAGAGATAAAAGACAATGTAGGGTAAAAACATTTTTTTAATTCTTCAAAATCTTAAGTGTTAAAGGCTCATCCACAATGAAAACTGTTTGGATTTTTAAAACACGAACGTTATTCAAAACGCTTGTTTCACAATTATCTTGTCCTAGAAACAGGCTGCCGATCACCTGATGAACAAGCAAAACACTCATTCATCGGGTGAAATTATCTTTTGTGCAACACAAAAGATAATCTTTCTCAGTGTTACATCATTTTGGGTAATCAGGACTCGCACTGCCAAGAACTATGGCAGCCAAATATGTACTGAGCAGGGATGGGCGAAACCGATCGGTAAAGTTCAGAGTCCATACCGAACAGTTAGTGTCCGTGCACGGACTTCTCCCTGTAGTGCATATTACTGTTCAAGGTGGCAGACAGAACATCCGTCGCTTCCCACGCTGTCATATGTGTGACAACACGAGAAACATCGGCAGTAAGTTCGGTACCGCCAGTCACAGTGATGCAGTTCCCACATTGTCATACAGATGACAGCTTGTGACCCAGCAGCTGTGACCTCAGGCAAAAAGGTTACCGCCGGTCACAGGCGTTGGCTGATGAGAGTACTACTTACCGTAGTCCCTTTTTTTTTTCTTCACAAAAGGTAACAGAGCAGTGAAAGTTAAAAATCTAATTTTTGCCACAAAAAGACGGATTTTGGTAAGAACTTACCTGTAAAATTCTTTTCAGCGAAGGAAGGAAAGGAGACACACTAGTCATAACCAGTGGGTAGGCGGAGCCCAGATGAGATAGACACCTCAGATCAAAAAGAGTGTTGACCGGCCCCTCCAGCTCGGGCTCCTCCTACTCAGCTCTCCAGTTGTACACAAGCTTAAGGAAGAGCAATATGACCAGCGGAGCAACATAACCCCTTCTGAAGGACTTCAGAGAAAAAAACACAAGAATACAGGTTATGCATGCATTTAGGCAAAAACCACACAGTTCCAGGTACTACTCACTGGACCTGACCACTGCGATGAGCTGGCAATGCTGGAACAGAGCCTTAGCGCGTCGACCTCAGCCCAGATAATCGCTATCAGAGGAGGGTCACGCCGCATCTGCAAATACAACAACACACTTCTGCCATGGGAGGGAGCTGTGACTCCTTTCCTTCCTTCGCTGAAAAGGATTTTACAGGTAAGTTCTTACCAAAATCCGTCTTTCAGCAGCAGAACGGAAGGAAAGGAGACACACTAGTCATAACTAGTGGGACGTCCCAAAGCAGTCCAAAAATTAAGGGTGGGAAAAAACCAGAAAAGGCAGAACCCAACAACCTAAGAAAATGCGCAACTAGCGCTAAAACACAAGTTAAAGAGAACTTTAAACTACCGCCGCCTGCAGGACCCTACGTCCTAAGGCTGCATCAGCGGAAGCACTAACGTCCACCTTATAAAATTTTGTAAAGGTGTGGACGGAGCGCCAGGTCGCCGCCCGGCAGAGCTGAGCTGCCGAGGCCCCTTGATGGAAAGCCCACGATGAGCCCACAGCTCTCGTGGAGTGAGCTCGAACCTTAATCGGGCAAGGTTCGCCCTTAAGTCGGTAAGCCTCCAAAATGGCCGACCGTATCCAACGAGCTATAGAATCCTTGGAAGCTCGTTGACCACGTCGACGACCTGCTGGAATCACAGAGAGTCCGACTTCCGAAAACCTTGGGTAACAGACAAATAGAACTTCAAAGCCCGCACCAAATCCAATGTGTGCAAGGCCCGTTCCTTCGCATTCCTCGGCCCCGGACAAAGAGAGGGCAACACAATATTCTGGTTAACATGAAATTGCGACACCACCTTAGGTAAGAAGTCGCCCCGTGTGCGAAGCACTACGCGATCCGGGTGAAACTCCAGGAAAGGAGGCGAGCAAGAAAGAGCCGCCAACTCAGAAACCCTTCTCAAAGAGGTGACCGCCACTAGGAAGGCAACCTTCCAAGAGAGCAAAGAAAGACTAACAGAGTCCATAGGCTCAAAAGGCCCGTGTTGAAGAGCCTCCAAAACAAGATTGAGACGCCAAGGAGACACAGGCGCCTTCCGCGGCGGAAACTGGCGGGTTACTCCGCGAAAAAAAGGAACGTACGACCCTACAATTGTTAAAGAAGAATTATATTCTTCTTTAGATATGCCTCCCTCTTTCCATTTGATAAACATTTCTTTCTTCCTTTTTAGCATGTGTTTAAGTTCTATGTTCATCCATCCTGGTTTCCTTAAATGCTTCCCATTCTTCCCTCTTTTCGGAATTGTTAACGATTGTGCTTTGAGAATCTCATTTTTCAAGATTTTCCATCCTTCCTGGACATTTTTGTCCTTAAGGATATCCAGCCATTGGATCCCTCCAATTCTCTTTCTGAGTTCCTTAAAATCTGCCTTTCTGAAATCTAACCTTGACGTCTGAGTCTTCACAGGTCTTCCTCCTCTTGTTATCCAAAATTCTAAAATAGCATGGTCACTACCTCCTAGGGTCCCAGCCACTCTTACCTCCTCCACCATTTCCTCCCTGTTTATGAGGATTAGATCCAAGGTAGCAGATCCCCTTGTTTTCTCCATTACCTTTTGGAAGATAAAGTTGTCAGCAAGAGAGGATAAGAATTTCCTGGACCTGTTAGTTTTGCCTGAGAGAGATTCCCAACAAATGTCTGGATAGTTGAAATCTCCCATGACCACTATGTCATATTTTTTGGAGAACTTGGCCATTTGATGCATAAAGAGTTCATCCATATCTTCAGCTTGCACAGGCGGCCTGTAGTAAATGCCTACAATGGTGTCCTTTCCATTGTTCTGTCCTTGTATTCTTACCCAAACAGTTTCCACAGAACTCCCAGTCTCTGAAGCTTCAATCTCTGTGCAGATATACGCTTTTCTAACATACAATGCAACACCTCCTCCTCGTTTATCAAGTCTGTTTCTTGCAAATAAGTTGTAACCTTCTAGCCTTGTATTCCAATCATGTGTATCGTCCCACCAAGTTTCAGTGATTCCAATGACATCATATTTCTTCTCCTGCGTTAGTAGCTCCAGTTCTCCTTGTTTGTTGCTCATGCTTTGTGCATTCGTATAGAAACACTTTAGTTTGTGATTGGTTTCTCTTTCTTCATATTTTTATTATGTAGATTTTTTTGTCTTTGTTCTTCCCCTTCACTTCTAATAGCAGAGTTCTCAATAGCATTTGTCAGGTGTATGGCTTTTGATGGCGTTTTGCTTCCCTTCCCACATTGTTCTAGTTTAAAGCTCTCCTGATGAGTGTAGCAAGGCGACTTCCAAATACATGTTTTCCAGTCTTCGTAAGGTGCACCCCATCTCTAGCAAGTAGTCCATCGTACAGGTAATTCACTCCGTGATCCAGAAATCCAAATCCTTGCTGACGGCACCATCGACGTAGCCAGTTGTTCACCTGCAGAATCTTGTTCCACCTCCTTGTTCCATGGCCATCCACTGGGAGGATGGAAGAGAAGACCACCTGCGCTCCCAGTTCTTTCACTTTCTTACCTAAGTTTTCAAAGTCACTGCAGATGGTTTCCAGGTCACTTCTTGTGGTGTCATTTGTCCCCACATGTATTAGCAGGAATGGGTAGTCATCTTTAGGTCTGAAGAGTCCTGATATCCTGTCAGACACATCTTTAATTTTTGCACCTGGAAGACAGCACATTTCTCTTGAGGTTATATCTGGTCTGCAGATAGCGGCCTCTGTTCCTCTCAACAGGGAATCCCCCATGACAACAACTCTCCGTTTCTTCTTCACAACATTTTTCTTTCTCCATTCAGGAGGACTCTGAGGGCGTACAAGGTTACTCTTTGTGGGCAAAGTCTTATCCTGATGTATTTCTTCATAGTTCTCCTGTGTAAGAGCCTGGTACTGGTTTCTGAGCAGAATTGGTGCTGACTGCCTCCTGATCCTCCTGCTTCTCTGGGTCACATGCTTCCATTCCTCTGTTTCTTCAGTTGCACTTCGAATTTCTTCTCTTTCTGTACCATGAAGAGATAATTCTGCTCTGTCTAAGAACTCTTCACCTTCCTTAATGGTCTTCAATGTAGATAACCTCTCTTCCAGATTTTGCAACTTTTCCTCCAACAGGGACACAAGCTTGCATTTCTGGCATGTGAAGTTTGGCTTTTCCACTGGTAAGTCTATGAACATGTAGCAAGAAATGCAGCTCACCACATGGCTCCTAGCCTCTTCCATGTTCTTATTGTTCAAGAGATAATCAAGCGGTGAAATATAAGCCAAAACTCGCGCGCCTAGTGTGATGATACTGAAGCTTCATTTCTGGTGCTGTTTCCAGAACTCTCCCCCCATAGTACTACAACCCCCCACCGTTTGCAAGCACAGGGCAAACTACCCCTCCCTCCTTTCCCTGCAGTCAAGCTCAGTGTAACCTGAGCTGCCAGTGCTGGAAGTTTTCCCGCTTCACCGCAGGGGTCCTGCATTGTCCGAACACGTGCTTTCTTCCTATAGCAGCCATGTTGGAGTATTCATTCTCTTTTGGTTAATAACACGGTGGGAGCATTCGCTAGAAACACGAAAGTTACTGGGTTGAACCATGCGCCGATGGGCATCGTTCCCGTGGTACTGGTAAACCCGTAACCCCAACAGAACCCGAGAAATGGAATTCTCGGGTGCCCCATGAACTAGCCCACCCAAGTGTGGGCTCATTGGAACCGTCATTTCAAAGCAAGACCATTGATAGGTCTGCCATTATTCTGCTAGTTTCACAGAACGAGTTATGAACCTTATGATATCGCAGAGCTCAAACCATAGCTTGTAGCCAGGGGAGGTGGCTAGAGGACCAGCCCTTTTTGTGAGGTCAGAAGCTGACATGCATAAGTCTTACAGTGAAGTTCCTTACGGGGGTCTTTCTGCTGAGTAAGAGATCTGCCAATGAACTATGACGTGTGGCTCCTTCCCCCAGCCTGGCTTGTCTTGCCTGTAATGATCTAACAACCATGTGAGTTATCTTTCATTCTTAATCCCATTTTCTTTTATAACTGCATCTGTACATAACGATATTGTCTCAGTTTGTTACATCTTTTTATATTATATAAGCACTGCCTGTTTTTAAGGAATAAACCTATAAATTTATTAGTTTGTTTCTCCTGCTCTAGAAACGAATTTGCACGTGCCTGAGGTAACTACGCTACTGTTTTGGGGTTGCTACGGACCCTCTTGATAAATTGTTCATCAAAAGCCGTAGCTGGTGGCAGCTAAAAGAAAAGGGGTGTAAAGTGTTAATCTGTTGGGGGACGCTGGCAGTGACGCAGCGGGGTTTATAAGGGTACTGCCTGGCTGCAGCCAGGAGTAATTATAATTCCCTCACTGCAGCGTGCCCAATAGCCAGCACACATCCAAGTGACCCGTCTGGCGACCAATTATCCTAGGTGCAGTTCCCTGACTGACCTGAGGGTAAGGGGGGCGCCAGAGAGCTGCAAGTTCCTAAGTGGAAGTGGGATAGTTATAAATCCCTGCAGTTTACTGGGTCGGACGGCAGCAGCCGTCGTGTGTGTGCACGTTCCATCACATGTGGTGGCAGCGGTGGGATCACAAGCCGTGACCCCCGGGCTACCATGTGGCGGACTGTGTGCCCGTTCATCACACCTAGCGGTTTACTGATGTCCTCCTTTCAGCTGCAACAGCCAAAATCCAGTGTTCCTTGAGCTCGCGGAGACTCTTCACTTATCCCAGAAGGCACTGGGAATATGCAAATTATCTCCTCGGGACTCCTCCCCTGGTTTACTGATGTCCTCCTTTCAGCTGCAACAGCCAAAATCCAGTGTTCCTTGAGCTCGCGGAGACTCTTCACTTATCCCAGAAGGCACTGGGAATATGCAAATTATCTCCTCGGGACTCCTCCCCTGGTTTACTGATGTCCTCTCCTTTCAGCTGCAACAGCCAAAATCCAGTGTTCCCTGAGCTCGCGGAGACTCTTCACTTATCCCAGAAGGCACTGGGAATATGCAAATTATCTCCTCGGGACTCCTCCCCTGGTTTACTGATGTCCTCCTTTCAGCTGCAACAGCCAAAATCCAGTGTTCCTTGAGCTCGCGGAGACTCTTCACTTATCCCAGAAGGCACTGGGAATATGCAAATTATCTCCTCGGGACTCCTCCCCTGGTTTACTGATGTCCTCTCCTTTCAGCTGCAACAGCCAAAATCCAGTGTTCCTTGAGCTCGCGGAGACTCTTCACTTATCCCAGAAGGCACTGGGAATATGCAAATTATCTCCTCGGGACTCCTCCCCTGGTTTACTGATGTCCTCTCCTTTCAGCTGCAACAGCCAAAATCCAGTGTTCCTTGAGCTCGCGGAGACTCTTCACTTATCCCAGAAGGCACTGGGAATATGCAAATTATCTCCTCGGGACTCCTCCCTGGTTTTTGACTCCTCCCCTGGTTTTTAACAATTCCGAAAAGAGGGAAGAATGGGAAGCATTTAAGGAAACCAGGATGGATGAACATAGAACTTAAACACATGCTAAAAAGGAAGAAAGAAATGTTTATCAAATGGAAAGAGGGAGGCATATCTAAAGAAGAATATAATGCCGTCTGCAGAACCTGCAGGGCACATATCAGATTATCTAAAGCTGACAATGAATTAAGGCTTGCAAGTGACGTCAAAAGCAACAAAAAAGGATTTTGGGGATACGTCAAAAGTAAAAGAAAAGTCAAAGATGCTATAGGATTTTTACAGGATGAAAATGATGAAATGGTAAGTCAGGATGTTGAGAAGGCTGAACTTTTAAATTCCTATTTTGCATCTGTTTTCTCTCAGAAAGGAAATGTAACATCAACTGATCTTCACTGTCCTATTAAAGGAATAGAAGAATCCAGGATATCTATAAACAGAAAGACAGTGAGGAAACACTTAGCTAACCTAAATGAATTCAAGTCTCCAGGTCCAGATGAATTACACCCCAGGGTACTGAAGGAGATAGCAGAAGAAATTCTTGAACCACTGTCCATAATCTTTGAAAATTCTTGGAGAACAGGAGAAGTCCCAGAAGACTGGAGAAGAGCAAATGTTGTTCCTATCTTCAAAAAGGGGAAGAAGGTGGACCCAGGGAACTACAGGCCGGTGAGTCTGACTTCTATACCAGGAAAGATCTTTGAACAAATTATTAAAGAACATGTATGCAAGTACCTGGATATGAATGAAGTGATTAAACAGAGTCAGCATGGGTTTGTAACTAATAAGTCATGTCAGACTAACTTAATTTCCTTCTATGACAGAATCACTGACTGGGTGGATCAGGGAAATGCTGTAGATATAGTATATCTTGACTTCAGCAAAGCATTTGACAAAGTATCTCACACAATCCTTATTGAAAAAATGACTAAGTATGGAATGGACAAGGCAACTGTTAGGTGGATTCATAACTGGCTTAGTGATCGGACCCAAAGAGTGGTTGTAAATGGCTGCACATCCAGTTGGAAGAATGTCTCAAGTGGGGTACCACAAGGCTCTGTTTTGGGCCCTGTATTGTTCAACATCTTTATCAATGATTTAGATGAAGGAATTGAGGGTAAACTGATCAAATTTGCTGATGACACAAAGCTAGGAGGGGTAGCTAATACTAGAGAAGAGAGAGAGAGGATTCAAAAAGATATACATAAACTGGAGCAGTGGGCAGCAACTAACAGAATGGATTTTAACAGGGAAAAATGCAAAGTACTACATCTGGGCAATAAAAATGAAAAAAGCATATACAAAATGGGAGGAATAGGGCTAAGTAACAGCACATGTGAAAAAGACTTGGGTATACTAATTGATCACAGACTTAACATGAGTCAACAGTGTGATGCAGCAGCAAAAAAGGCAAATGCAATTCTAGGATGTATCAGCAGAAGCATACAGTCTAGATCACGTGAGGTCATTATTGCCCTCTACTCCTCTTTGGTCAGACCTCATCTGGAATACTGTGTCCAGTTTTGGGCACCACATTTTAAAAAAGACATCAACAAACTGGAGCAAGTTCAGAGAAGAGCCACCAGAATGGTGACCGGTCTGCAAACCATGTCCTATGAGGAACGGTTGCAGGATTTGGGAATGTTTAGCTTGCAAAAAAGAAGACTGAGAGGAGACTTAATAGCTGTCTACAAATATCTCAAGGGCTGTCACATTGTAGAAGGATCATCTTTATTCTCATTTGCGCAAGGAAAGACTAGAAGCAATGGGATGAAACTGAATGGGAGGAGACACAGATTAGATATTAGAAAAAACTTTTTGACAGTTAGGGTGATCAATGAGTGGAACAGGCTGCCACGAGAGGTGGTAAATTCTCCTTCAATGGAAGTCTTCAAACAGAGGCTGGATAGACATCTGTCTGGGATGATTTAGAGAATCCTGCTTTGAGCAGGGGGTTGGACCAGATGACCCAGGAGGTCCCTTCCAACTCTACCATTCTATGATTCTATGATTCTATGATTCTACGCGAGGCGATAGCCTTCCGGAACAGCAAGGACAGAGCAGAAACCTGACCCCTCAGGGTGCTCACTGCCAAACCCTTGTCCAGCCCGAATTGCAGGAAGGCCAACAAATTGGGAATGGAAAAAATCCTCGGGTTCCTTGAAGAACCCGAACACCACGAAAAGAAGGCTTCCCAAGTCTTGTGGTAAATCCTAGTAGTAGCCGGACCTCTGGCAGCTCGCAAAGTGGCAATGACTTTGGCTGAAAAACCTTGACGGGTCAATATTTCGGTCTCAAGAGCCACGCCGTCAAACGCAGAGACTTCAGGTCCGGATGACGAACGGGCCCTTGGGTTAACAGGTCCGGGCGAAGAGGAAGAGGAAATGGCGGCGCTGCCAGGAGCGACACCAGAGTCGAGAACCACATCCTCCTTGGCCAATCTGGGGCTATCAATATAGCCGAGATTCTCTCCAGTCTGATCCGACGTAGCACCAGAGGAAGTAAGGAAATCGGCGGGAACACAAGGATTAGCTCGAATTGGTCCAACGGAGCCACTAGAGCATCCACCGCTACAGCCTTCGGATCCTTGTACCTGGACATGAAAGTCGGTAACTTGGCATTGAACCTGGATGCCATCAGATCCACTTGGGGAGTTCCCCAACGGGAGCACAGCAATGCAAAAATTTCCGGATGAAGACTCCATTCTCCGGGATCCATCTTCTCGCGACTTAGAAAGTCCGCCGTGATATTCTGAACTCCTGGAATGTGGATCGCAGAGATGGTTGGTACTCTGGTCTCTGCCCATACCAGGATCCGAGATACCTCCACCATGAGTCTGGAACTCCTTGTCCCGCCTTGGTGATTGATATATGCGACCGCCGTCGCATTGTCTGTCTGCACTCGGACAGGCAGACCGCTTAAAGGGACCGTCCAGTGTTGGAGGCAAAGGAAAATCGCCCTCAATTCCAGGATGTTGATCGGCAAGACAGACTCTTCCGATGACCATACTCCCTGAGTCCAGAGATTGTTCCAGACACCCCCCCAGCCCGTCAGGCTGGCATCGGTGGTTATGACCGACCACTTCGGAGGGAGGAAGGACTTCCCCAGGGATAACTCTTTCGGACGTATCCACCATGCTAGAGACTCTCGTACCCTGTGGGAGATGATAACACTGCAATCCAGTGAAGCCTGCGATCGATCCCAACGGCTCAGAATGAACCTTTGGAGGGCCCTGGAATGAAACTGGGCAAACGAAAGTGCTTCCATGGACGCCACCATCAACCCCAGAAGGCGCATACAGCTTCGAAGGGACATTGCTGTCGAAGACTTCATAACCCGTGCATGTCGAAGGAGACATGCTTGCTTGTCTGGAGGCAGGGACACCACTGCTCGTACCGTGTCGAAATGCATTCCCAAAAAAAGGATTGACTGCGACGGTTCCAGAGACGACTTCTCCCAATTGACCAACCACCCGAAGTCCTCCAGGAGTTGAAGGGATAGATTGCGAGCAGTTACCGCCTCCTCCTTTGAAGACGCCACAATCAGAAGGTCGTCCAGGTAGGGAAGAATCGTAACCCCCTGCCTTCGAAGAATCGCCATGAGAGGCGCCAGAATTTTTGTAAAAACTCTGGGCGCTGAGGCCAACCCGAATGGCAGAGCCACAAACTGGTAATGGTCCTGACCTATGGCAAAACGAAGGAAACGTTGGTGAGCCCTTCCGATTGGAACGTGCAAATAAGCGTCGCGAATGTCGATTGACACCAAAAAGTCGTTCTGTGACAAGGCTGCCACAACGGAGCGAAGCGACTCCATGCGAAACTTTCGGGTATGGACATGCCGATTCAATCTTTTGAGATCCAGGATGAGGCGAAATTTGTCCTCCTTTTTGGGGACCACAAAGAGGTTGGAATAAAACCCTCTTCCCCTGTCCTCTGGTGGAACCGGTACCACCACACCTTTCTGCAGAAGAGAGTCGACTTCTCGCAGTAGAGCGGCACATAGCTCGGGCTCTGACGGGATGCGAGATTGGCAAAAACTGTTCGGGGGTCGAGAAGAAAACTCTATGAAGTAGCCTGCCGACACAACCCGCGTCACCCAGGTGTCCGGGACGCAGAAAACCCAAGTCAATTTGAATTGAAGCAGGCGACCCCCCACTCGAGAGCCCTCGAGCGGGACCCTGGCGTCAATCCGTTTTAGCGGGCTTTTTGTCAGATTCCCGCTTGTCTTGACGGAAACTTTGTTTCCAGGGAGTGCTGGATTTCTGAGAGGTCTTTTTTCCTGAAAAAGAGGGACGACCCGATCCCCAAGAGGGCTGACCGAACCGTCCCCTGGACCGAAAGGACCGTCGACCACTACCGGTACCAGGCCTGCCAGACGTAGAAGCCACAGTTCTTCGCTGTGGTAAAGCTGCTTCTTTTGCTTTTGCCTTGGCAATCAACTCCGTGAGGTCAGATCCAAATAGCTGACCACCCTTGTAAGCCAAAGATAGCAAACCTTGCTTGGAAACCGCATCACCGGTCCACTGTCTAAGCCACAGTGCTCTCCTGACTGTGACCGCCGAGGATTGTGTCCTGGACAGCAGTGACGCAGTATCCAGGCCTGCATCATAGCCATATTGAATTGCACTCTCCAACAATTCGAAAAGTCCATCCACCTCGGATAACTGAGGTCCACATTTCCTCCGTAAACGGTCCAACCAGATCAGAGAAGCTTTATAAGCACACATGGATCCTAGCACTGCTCTGAAACCATGACCCGCGGCCTCGTAGATGGACTTTGCCGCCATGCATCTCCGTTTTTCTGTCCAGCGGGTCCTGCAGACTCGCCTTCCCGTTAACAGGAAGTAATGAAGATTTGCTAAGCTGGGATAAAGGAACATCCACTTCAGGAGAAGGAATCCAATTATCAATCAACTCCGTAGTACACGGATACAGTGACTCAAAAAGTCGTGTCCCCTGAAAACATTTGTCTGGACACAGACGCTCCTTCTCCACTGCTTCATTAAGCTCATTCAGGGATGGTAAGGTCGAAAGCGACCTATGCGACTCCTGAAACATCCGGGCCGACTTACCAGGGCGTGTAGTTACTTCCTCCGGTAACTGCAATGCCTCCCTCATAGCTTCAATAAAAGCTTCTATACGGCCCGAAAAAGAGGCAGAGTACCTTTGCCGATCCTCTTTATCCGAATCGGATATCCCTCCCGAACTTGAAGGGGAACCCTCCATACCAGAGCTCTCCGAGTCGCTACGTGGGAAGGAAGGCACCGGCCTGTGTCGCTTCCTGCCATGAGAAGGTCTGGCTGACACCCAATAACCTATAAGGTCAGACAGGCCATCAATCGAACGAGTGAGAGCCTCCATTTTGACATCACTGGGGCCTCCGACTGCTGCGCTCGACGCAGTCGAGGCCTGCGTGTCAGATACGCGAGACTGATCTTGTAGCGGAACTGGGAGACGGTCCGCACCTGGGTTCTGATCTGACATATCCTCACACAGTACAATGGCAGGTTAAACCTGTCCGTAACTAGAAAAGTGTGGTTTCTTAAAGAAAACAAAACGAACGCTGAAGGGTTAAGCTCTTAAAGAGAGAGCTACCCCAGCTGTCCCCCAGTTAAGGGTTAACCGCCTAAGAAGGGGTTAAAGTCACAGGCTCCCCACAACCTGTATTAATGTAACGGGTCTGCGAGCCCCAGGTGCCTCTTATGAGGTAGCAGGTGCAGACAGTACAGTCCTCAAGGTATGCCACACTAAACAAACAAATCGCTAAAATATTGCGCTATTTTGCGCATCTCAAATAACGCTTATGCGACTTTAAAGATGTCGCTATCGTGATCTTAGCGGGCGTTCAGTGTGCCAGAACCCCAGGAAGGTGCCCTGCGCTGTGGGGGTGAGGAGTTTTTAAGCTTCTGCCCTGATAGGCAGAAGCGACTCACTGAGCTTCGCGGTGCTGTTCTTCTAAGTACGGAGGAGCGGAGAGTGAGGAGCCCGAAGCGTGCAATGGACGCCGAGCTGAGGAGATAGCCGGAAGAGAAGGGCAGAGGAAATCTCGCGCTCCAGAGCGCTTTCTGCCCGGAAAGCGCAAAGCCACGCCCCCCGCCGGCTTCAAAAAAAGCGCGGGACTCCTCCGTTCTCGTCCCCGTCCCACAGGCATCCACCTGCGGACAAAAAAACACACAGTCACCTATCATGCACTGTAACAGCGGCTGCCGCAGCAGTCGCTGAAGCACTCAAACACATATTAAAATGTGGAGTACTCACCCAGCCGAGCGCCACAGAGACCCCAAGGATTTGTGGCGCTATGCCCATCGCTTCCCCCCAGGGCGGGGAACGCAGTGACCCCAGCAGCGCGGTTTGCGTCCCCGCCAGGGAAGCCATCCTCATCCCCCCGGGCCGGCAGGGTTCTGCAGGGACCACCATATAGGGTAATACAGATCCGCCAAGGGAGAGGTGGGGGTCCAGCAGCGCTGAGACCCCTGAGACCTCTAGACCACTTCTGGTGATCCAAGTCTCTGTTCGATAAAAAATAATAAAATCTTCTGAGGAGCTGCTTCCAGCAGCGACTATCCTCTGAGACCTCAAATTTTAAACTGGAGAGCTGAGTAGGAGGAGCCCGAGCTGGAGGGGCCGGTCAACACTCTTTTTAATCTGAGGTGTCTATCTCATCTGGGCTCCGCCTACCCACTAGTTATGACTAGTGTGTCTCCTTTCCTTCCGTTCTGCTGCTGAAATGAACTTTTAGCCTCAATTTTTTTTATTTCACAAGGGTAACAGGAGAAACAGCACAACAAGATTTGGGGTTCAATTTCTCCTGAGTACGCCGATACCCCATATGTGGGGGAAAGCCGCCGTTTTGGCACACGGCAGGGCTTGGAAGGGGCAGTTTGACTTTATCAAAGCAAAATGGCTGGAACTGAGAGTGGACGAGGTGTCGTGTTTGGAGAGCCCCTAATGTGCATAAGCAGTGGAAACCCCCCAAAAGTGACCCATTTTGGAAACTAGACACCCCCCCAAGGAATTTATCTAAATGTGTGATGTTGATTTGTGAAAATGATCTTTTAGTCCCTTTTTATATTTGGAGAAAATGGACCCCAAAGTCTGTTGTGCAACATCTCCTGAGTATACGGATACCCCAATGTGGAGCAAAACCGGTGTTTGGGCGCACGGCAGAGCTCGGAAGGGAAAGAGTGACGTTTTAGAATGCAGAATTTGATGGAATGGTCTGCGGGAATCATGTTTCGTTTGGAGAACCCTTGATGTGCCTAAACAGTGGAAACCCCCCCACTAGTGACCCTATATTGGAGATGATCTAGTGTTTTCCTAGTATGTGAATTTTTTAATGTGATGGCATAGGCGAGTTGTGTAGCGCATGTCAGGTTGGCATATGAGTTTTGTGGTTTACGTCAGGTTAGCATATGTGAGTTGTGCAAGTCAGAAATAAACGTATTAATCCATGGATGAGTGGCAGGCTCTGAAACAGTCTTTCATACACAGGCCACGTTTGTCAGGGCAGGTGTCACACTGATAAATGGTGTCCTTTTATATCTCCTTTCTGTAACACACTTTGCACTTTTTGTGACCTTCCTGTTTGAGACTTCACAGGGGAAATGTTGCCCTGGTACAACATTTGCACTTTCTGCTCCGGAAGTAATGGGTCCTGCTCTTTCTCGACTGCCAATTATTAGGGCCTTGATCACTACTTCCTGGAACTGATGGAAGGTCACTGTCTGACCTGCACATCGTGATAGCAGAAAGCGTTGTACATTGCCATCTATATGAAGTGCACAGCAAGAGAACTTGATCAGAGAGATCAACTCCCCATGTTCTTGTTGTACCCCAGTACAGTCTGGTTTGCTGACCTGTGAAGCGGTACCTGTACAACGGTGAGGGTGCTGCCATCACCATTTATGGTGGTCAAGAAAAGAACATCCCTCTTGTCCTTGTACTTGACCATCAGCATGTTGTCGCTACATTGGGCTCTGCTCTCACCCTTTCTAAGCTACTGCCCAATTAACGTCTTAGGAAAGCCTCTCTGATTATTGTGGAAAGTATCGCAGGCTGCGGTAGCACACGCAGAGAGGGACTCGAACAGTGGGATGTTGGCATAAAAGTTATCTACACAGAGGTGATAACCTTGATCCAGCAGTGGGTGCACCAAATCCCACACAATTTTCCCACTCACTCCCAGAACAGGAGGGCATTCAGAGAGTTCAATTCCGGAGTCCTTCCCTTCATAAACTCTAAACCTGTGGGTGTACCGTGAGTTACTCTCACACACCCTATAAAGCTTAATTCCATACCTGGCCCTCTAAGTGGGCAGTTATTGCAGGAATTTGAGCCTCCCCTTGAAATATATTGGGGACTCATCCACACAGATAGGGGTTGTGCACCTCAGCAAACTTGTTGCTGAAGTGCTCAATGACTGGTCAAACTTTAAAAAGTCGGTCAAAGTTGGGGTCATCTTGGGTAGGACATTATCACTGTAATATAAGAATTTGTGGATGGCCTCAAAGCATATCCGTGCCATAGCCACTTAGTCACAGTGATCGCATGATTGACATAATGTATATATACACTGCAAATGTCGGGAAGGGGTTAACTGAAACAAACACAGAAAAACTCCTTTATTTTAAATAAACACTCCACACCTGTCCAAAGACAACCTATTTGTCCCATGAAGAAGCCAACTCAGCTACATCTGTATTGCATGGCTGAGCTATGGCATGAAACCACCCACGAACTATCTGCTTTAGCTTGGCTGGTTATCAAAAATGGAGGAGAACTCCACATAGCTTTTTATTGTTATTTATTTAAATACACTGGAACTACACCAGAGTTCATAGCAGCTATGAACTTTGGTCACCTACTGACGTCAGCGCTCGGCACTGAAGCAGAGTTCTCAGGCACAAGGTCTCCTGGATTCACGTTTAAGCAGTCAGATCATGCCACCGCTCAGCCATGCAATCCAGATGAAGCAGAGTTGGAGCAAGTCGTGGGACACATGAATTATTGTCGGACAGGTAAGGAACATGTTTATTTTATTATTTTTAATTTAACAGTAATAGGTGAAAGAGGGTGGGGAGTGTTTCTTTCAAATAAAAGGAGTCTGTTTTACTTTGAATTAAAGCACTTTACTCTGTGTATTTTCTTATTACATTTAACCTATGGGGTTTGCAAAAGGGGTAGTCTTTTAGACGCCTCTCCATTACTATCTCTCCAATACTTACCCCACTTGCCACCGCATCAGGGCAAGTCGGAAGAGCTGGGCAAAGCACCAGAATTGGCGCATCTAATAAATGCGCCTTTTCTGGGGTGGCTGCAGGTTGCTATTTTTAGGCTGGGGAGGACCAATATCCATGGCCCCTTCCCAGTCTGAAAATATCACACACACCCCCCCCCCGCTGTCTGCTTTAGCTTGGCTGATTAGAAAGAATAGACGGATTTTGGTAAGAACTTACCTGTAAAATCCTTTTCAGCGAAGGAAGGAAGAGAGACACAGTCATTACTAGTGGGTAGGCGGAGCCCAGATAGGATTGACACCTCAGATTAAAAAGAGTGTTGACCGGCCCCTCCAGCTCGGGCTCCTCCTACTCAGCTCTTCAGTCGTACCCAAGCTTAACGAAGAACAATATCACCAGCGAAGCAACATAACCCCTTCTGAAGGACTTCAGAGAAAAAACATAAGAGTACAGGTTATGCATGCATTCGGCAAAAAAAATCACACAGTTACAGGTACTACTCACTGAACCTGACTATTGCGATAAGCTGGCAATGCTGGAACAGAGCCGTAGCGCGTCGACCTCAGTCCAGATAATCGCTATCAGAGAAGGGTCACGCTGCATCTGTAAATACAACAACACACTTCTGCCATGGGAGGGAGCTGTGTCTCTCTTCCTTCCTTCGCTGAAAAGGATTTTACAGGTAAGTTCTTACCAAAATCCGTCTTTCAGCTGCAGATGGAAGGAAGAGAGCCACAGTCATTACTAGTGGGACGTCCCAAAGCAGTCCAAAAATTAGGGTGGGGAAAAACCAAAATAGGCAGAAACCCAACAACCTAGATAAATGCGCCACAGGCGCCAAATACAAGTTAACTAAAAACTTTAAATTACCGCTGCCTGCAGGACCCTACGTCCTAAGGCCGCATCAGCGGAAGCACTGACGTCCACCTTATAAAACTTTGTAAATGTGTGGACGAAACGCCAGGTCGCTGCTCGGCAGAGCTGAGCTGCCGAAGCCCTTGATGAAAGGCCCACGATGAAGTCACAGCCCTCGTGGAGCGAGCTCGAATCTTAATCGGGCAAGGTTCGCCATTAAGACGGTAAGCCTCCAAAATGGCCGACCGAATCCTACGAGCTATAGAGTCCTTGAAAACTCGTTGATCACGCCTACGACCTGCTGTAATCACAAACAGGGAATCTGACTTTCGAAAACCTTGAGTAATAGACAAAATAGAACTTCAAGACCCGCACTAAATCCAATTTGTGCAAGTTCCGTTCCTTTGCATTCCCTGGGCCCGGGCAAAGCGAGGGCAACACAATATCCTGGTTAACATGAAATTGCGAAACCACCTTAGGTAGAAAATCGCCCCGTGTGCGAAGCACTACTCGATCCGGGTAAAACTCCAGGAAAGGAGGCGAGCAGGAAAAAGCTGCCAACTCAGAAACCCTTCTTAAAGAGGTTACCGCCACTAAGAAGGTAACCTTCCAAGAAATTAAAGAAAGGCTAGCAGAACCCATAGGCTCAAAAGGTGTATGCTGAAGAGCCTCCAAGACAAGGTTGAGCCGCCAAGGAGACACAGGCGCCTTCCGCAGTGGAAACTGACGGGTTACTCCGCGAAAAAAGGAACGTACGTCCCTACGCGAGGCGATAGCCTTCCGAAATAGCAAAGACAGGGCAGAAACCTGACCTTTCAGAGTGCTAACTGCCAAACCTTTTCTCCAGCCCGTACTGTAGCAAAGCCAACAAATTGGGAATGGAAAAAAATCCTCGGATTCCTTGAAGAACCCGAAACCACGAAAAGACCAAGTCTTGTGATAAATCTTAGTAGTAGCCAGACCTCTGGCAGCTCGCAGATTGGCAATGACTTCGGCTGAAAAACCTCTACGGGTCAAGGTTTCGGTCTCGAGAGCCACGCCGTCAAACGCAGAGACTTCAAGTCCGGATGACGAACGGGCCCCTGGGTTAACAGGTCCGGGCGAGGAGGAAGTGGGAATGGCGGTGCCGCCAAAAACGACACCAGTGTCGAGAACCACGTCCTCCTTGGCCAATCCGGGGCTATCAACATAGCCGGAATTCTCTTCCAGTCTGATCCGACGCAGCACCAGAGGAAGTAAAGATATCGGCGGAAACACATAGACTAGCTCGAAATGGTCCCACGGAGCCACCAGAGCAACCACCGCCACAGCCTTCGGGTCCTTGTACCTGGACATGAAGGTCGGTAGTTTGGCATTTGAACCTGGATGCCATCAAATCCACTTGGGGAGTTCCCCAACGGAAGCACAACAGCGCAAAAATTTTCGGATGAAGACTCCATTCTCCAGGATCCATCTTCTCGCGACTGAGGAAGTCCGCCGTGGTATTCTGGACTCCTGGAATGTGATCGCAGAGATGGCTGGAACCTTGGTCTCGGCCCATAGCAGGATCCGAGACACCTCCATCATGAGGCTGGAGCTCCTTGTCCCGCCTTGGTGGTTGATATACGCAACGCCGTCGCGTTGTCTGTCTGCACTCGGACTGGTAGACCGCTTAAAGGGACCGTCCAGTGTTGTAGGCAAAGGAAAAATTGCCCTCAACTCCAGGATGTTGATCGGTTAGAACAGACTCTTCGATGACCATACTCCCTGGATCCAAAGATCGTTCCAGACACCCCCCCCCAGCCCGTCAGGCTGCCATCGGTGGTTATGACCGACCACCTCGGAGGGAGGAAAGATTTCCCCAGGAATAACGCTCCTGGACGTAACCACCATCCTAGGGATTCTCGCACCCTGTGAGAGATGATGACGCTGCAATTCAGAGAAGCTTGCGATCGATCCCAACGACTCAGAATGAGCCTTTGGAGGGCCCTGGAATGAAATTGGGCAAACGGAAGTGCCTCCATGGACGTCAAACCCAGAAGGCGCATACACTTCCGAAAGGACATTGCTGCCGTAGACCTCATAATCTGTACATGTCGAAAGAGACATGCCCGCTTGTCTGGAGGAAGGGACACCACCGTCCGTAGTGTCGAAATGCATTCCCAAAAACAGGATTGACTTCCAGAGACGACTTCTCCCAATTGACCAGCCACCCGAAATCCTCCAGGAGCTGAAGGGATAGATTGCGAGCCGTCCCCGCCTCCTCCTTTGAGGACGCCACAATCAGAAGGTCGTCCAGGTAGGGAAATCGTAACCCCCTGTCTTCGAAGAATTGCCATGAGGGGCGCTAGAATTTTTGTAAAAACTCTGGGCGCCGAGGCCAAGCCGAATGGCAGAGCCACAAACTGGCAATGGTCCTGACCTATGGCAAAACGAAGGAAGCACCGGTGAGCCCTTCCGACGGGAACATGCAAATAAACGTCGCGAATGTCGATTGACCAAAAAGACGTTCTGCGACAGGGCTGCCACAACGGAGCGAAGCGACTCCATGCGGAATTTTCGGGATGTAAACATGCCGATTCAATCTTTGAAATCCAAAATAGGGCGAAATTTGTCCTCCTTTTTGGGGACCCCAAAGAGGTTGGAATAAGAATCCTCTTCCCCGGTCCTCTGCGGAACCGGTATCACCACACCCTTCTGCAGAAGGGAATCGACCTCTCGTAGTAGAGCGGCAAATAGCTCGGCTCTGACGGAATGCGAGATTGGCAAAACCTGTCCGGGGGTCGAGAAAGAAACTCTATGAAGTAGCCTGCCAACACAACCTGTGTTACCCAGGCGTCCGACACACGGGAAACCCAAGTCGGTTTGAATTGGAGTAAACGACCCTCCACTCGAGAGCGCTCGAGTGAGACCCAGACGTCAGACCGCTTTAGCGGGTTTTTTGCCAGCTTCTGTCTTAATGGAAGTTCTGTTTCCAGGGTATGCGGAATTTCTGAGAAATTCCCCCTTTTTTTTTTTTTTTTTTAAAAAAAAGAGAGGAACGACCCAAACCCCCAGAGGGTTGACCGGATCATCCCCTGGGCCAAAAGGACCGCCGACAACTACCGGCACTAGTCCTGCCAGACGCAGAAGTCACAGCTCTGCGCTGCGGTAAAGCTGTTTCTTTTGCCTCAGAAATCAGCTCTGTGAGGTCAGATTCAAATAGCTGACCACTTTGTAAGCTAAAGATAGCAAACCCTGCTTGGAAACCGCGTTCCACTGTCTAAGCCACAGTGCTCTTCTGACTGTGACTGCCGAGGATTGCGCACTGGATAGCAGTGACGCAGAATCCTTCAACTTGAAAAGCCCATCTATCTCGTATAGAGGGGATCCATGTTGTCACGCCGTCCGTAGACGGTCCAAACGGCTCAGGGAAACTTTACAAGTACACATAGATCCTTAATACTGAATCCATGACCCGCGGCCTCGCAGATGGATATTGTTGCCATCTCCATTTTTCTGTCCAGCAGGTCCTGCAGACTCGCCTTTCTTTACCAGGATAAAGGGACATTCACTTCAGGAGATCCAATTAACAATCAACTCCGTAGAAAACGGATACAGATTGTAAAGCCGTCGCGACCTATGCGACTCCTGAAACATCCGGGCCGACTTACCAGGACGCCTAGTTACCTCTCTCTGGTAACTGTAACGCCCTCATGGCTCCAATAGTACGGTCCATGAGAGAGGCAGAGTGTCCCTGCCGATCCTCCTTGTCCGAAACGGACATCTTCGCTACGCGAGAAGGAAGGCACCGATTTGTGTCGCTTCCTTGAGAGGATCTAGCTGACACTCCATAACCTAGAAGGTCAGACAGGCCATCATAGAAACTAGCGAGGGCCTCCATTTTGACACCACTGGAACCTCCGACCGCTGCGCATGACGCTGTCGGGGTCTGCGTGTCAGATAGTCCGCATCTGACATGTCCTTGCACAGTATATGGCAGGTTAAACCTGTCAGTAACTAGAACAGTGTGTTTCTTAAAGAAAAAACAATCGCTGAAGGGTTAAAGCTCTTAAAGAGAGCTACCCCAGCATTAATAGTTAACCGCGTAAGAAGGGGTTAAAGTAGCAGACTCCCCACAACCTTGATAATGAAAAAGTTGTGCGAGCCCCAAGTGCCTCTTATAAGGCAGCAGCTGCAGGACAGCTTTTTATGCCACACTAACAGAAAAACGTTCCACAAGATCGCTAAAAATTGCGCTGTTTTGTATATCGCAATGACCGCCAAAGTTGTTAAGGAGATCGCTAACCGCTTATGCGATGTTAATGAGATCGCCCAGATTGGCAGCTACTAGCGACATTAAAAAATGATCACCAAACGATCGCATTAGTATGCGTCGTTATCAGGATCGTTAGTGGGAACGTATAGTGGCAGTATTAAAATCGCAGACTCCCCACAAACTCTTTATTATTATTGAAAAGAGTGTGCGAGCCCCTTATGCGATAACAGCCGCAGGACAGAGCAGTCTGTCACTCATTAGTGCCCCAGAAGGCGCCCGCGCTGTGGGGGTGAAGGGGTTAAGCTTCTGCCTGCGGGCTAGAAGCGACTTGCCCAGCTGGTAACAGTGTAACATCTTGCCGGGAGGGGAGGAGGGAGAAAAGCCAGAAGAAGCTTTCAGCCTGCTTCTTTAATGGCCGCCGCGCTGTGCCTCCGTGTGCTCCATGAGGGAAGCCAGAAATGGAGACAGCAGTAAAGCGCGCGCTCAGAGCGGCGCGAAAATTCAAATAAAAAGGCGCACACTCCTCTCCTATGTCCTGCAGGCATCCACCTGCGGACAAAAAACACAGTCACCGACATGTAATGTACAGCGGCTGCCGCAGCAGTCGCTTAAACACTCACACATTAATAAAAATGTGAGGTAAAAATGTGAGGTACTCACCAGCCGAAGCGCCACAGGGACCCCCAGGGGTTTCTGGCGCTATGCCCATGCTTCCCCCCAGGGCGGGGGACGCAGTGACCCCTGCAGCGCGGTTTGCGCCCCCGCCAGGGAAGCCATCCTCATCCCCCCGGGCCGGCAGGGTTCTGCAGGGACCACCATTAGGGTAATACAGATCCACCAAGGGAGAGGTGGGAGTCCAGCAGCGCTGAGACTCCTGAGACCTCTAGACCACATTTGGTGATCCAAGTCTCTTGTCCGATAAAAAATAATAAAATCTTCTGAGGAGCTGCTTCCAGCAGCGACCATCCTCTGGGACCTCAAATTGTAAACTGAAGAGCTGAGTAGGAGGAGCCCGAGCTGGAGGGGCCGGTCAACACTCTTTTTAATCTGAGGTGTCAATCCTATCTGGGCTCCGCCTACCCACTAGTAATGATTGTGGCTCTCTTCCTTCCATCTGCAGCTGAAAGAGGGGTTCCTACAACATTTTTTCCTTTTATTTATTGCACAGGTGTTGGCTGGTGAACCCGCTCATCATCTTACGCCTGCTCTCACTGCTAACAGCGAGATCATGTGTACGATGATGAGAGTAGTGCTCATGAGCTGACGCCTGTGACAGGCGGTAACCTTTTTCGCGTTGGTCAGAGCTGCTGGTTTACATGCTGTCATCTCTGACAGCGTGGGAACTGCAGCGCTTTGGCGGTAAAGAACTTATCAACGATCAGAGGTGTGTTTCTTGCGCTCTCACAAAGATAATAGCGTGGGAAACCCGAATGTTAGGGCACCCCATTATTTGAATAGGGTACAGGTTCAAATCGCTCAGTGCGCATCATTTACTTTAGTCTGCCTATATACAGGCAAACGACCGATCGATAAAAGTTTACTGATCGGTGATCAAATTGTGCTGCCGATCGATCCATGTAAACATGTCGGTCCTTTAGTTTTGAGCTGCACATAACAGTTATAAAGACAATGTTGAATTGTGTCCACTTATTTGATCAGGGACTGCTCTGAATTGTAGCCCCAACACTGAAGAGAATATGAAAAACAGTAAATACAGGCCAGTTTCACTTAGTGTTATTCTAACTGGGACCAGAACAAGCTGACCCATTTAAAGACAAATCATCTTTACAGGAGCGCTGAGCAGCTATTACTGAAGGCGAAAAAAATAGCATTTGGATAATCGCTCTTAAGAATAAACTACAGCACACAGAGTTATCAATCTGCTGCACTTAAAAGGAGATTTTTGTGTACTCACCGTAAAATCCTTTTCTCCGAGACGCTCATTGGGGGACACAAGACCATGGGTGTTATGCTGCTGCCACTAGGAGGACACTAAGCAATACACAGAAAAAGTTAACTCCTCCTCCTGCAGTATACACCCTCTGTTGGCTCAATCATGAACCAGTTCGGTGCCAAAGCAGTAGGAGCTTATAACAGAATGCAATATGTCAAAATTCAAAGAAACAACAAGGCTACAGGCTAAACAAGGGTGGGAGCTGTGTCCCCCAATGAGCGTCTCGGAGAAAAGGATTTTACGGTGAGTACACAAAAATTTCCTTTTCTCCATCGCCTCATTGGGGGACACAAGACCATGGGACGTCCCAAAGCCGTCCCTGGGTGGGAAGCCATAACAGCAGATGAAGCCTCGTGAACCACATGCATAAAAACGCTTAAACAGTCAACAGACAACCTACAGATGCGCAACAGCTGATTGCAGAATTTGTCTGCCGAGTGCCGCATCTGAAGAAACTTGAGCATGGATTTTGTAATGCTTGAAAAAAGTATGAAGACTGGACCAAGTCGCAGCCTTGCACACTTGCTGTGCCGAAGCCTGGTGCCGAATGGCCCAGGAGGCCCCCACAGACCGAGTGGAGTGTGCCTTAATCCCAGCCGGGATAGGCTGACCTTTTACACGATACGCCTCTTGGATCGCCAAACGGATCCATCTGGCTAACGTGGCCTTAGAAGCAGGAAGACCCTGCCTGTGACCTTCCGGAAGCACAAACAGGGAGTCCGATTTACGGTAAGATGCAGCTCTCGAAATGTACCTTCGGAGAGCCCTCACCAAATCCAAGGTGTGTAGGGCCTTTTCAGTACGGTGAATCGGCGCCGGACAGAACGAGGGCAGGTCTATCTCTTCATTGATATGAAAAGCCGAAAAGACTTTGGGCAAGAAATAAGGAGAATTCCTGAGGACTACCTTGTCCTGGTGAAAAATGAGAAAAGGAGGTTTACAGGACAAGGCTGCCAACTCCGATACCCGCCTGATGGAGGTAATTGCGACTAGGAAGACTACCTTCCAGGAAAGAAGAGATAAAGGCACTTCCGGCAAAGGCTCGAAGGGGGATTCTTGTAAGGCACTGAGGACCAGATTAAGATCCCAAGGCTCCAAAGGCCTCTTGAAGGGTGGAACGATATGTGACACTCCTTGGATAAAAGTTCTGACCTGAGACTTAGATGCGATCCGTCATTGGAAAAGTATGGATAAGGCGGAAATCTGCCCCTTGAGGGAGGAGAGTGCTAACCCCGAGTCCAATCCTGCTTGGAGAAATTCCAGAATGGAAGGGATAGAAAATACCAAAGGAGAACGACCTTTATCCTTACACCAGGAAAAAAATGTTTTCCAGACACGATGATAAATGCGGACGAAAACCGGCTTCCTGGCATTGATCACTGTAGAGGCAACTTTTTGAGAAAAACCAGCCTGGCCTAAGATCCAGGCTTCAATGGCCATACCGTCAAATTCAGCGCTTTCGAATTGTGATGGTAAATTGGACCCTGTGAAAGAAGGTCCGGATGATCCGGTAATCTCCAAGGGACGTCTGCGACCAGACGCACTAGTTCCGCATACCACGGACGGCGAGGCCAGTCCGGAGCGACAAGATTAAGAGGAACGCTTTCCGCCTTGATCTTTCGGATCACCCTGGGGATTAACGGAAGGGGCGGAAAGATGTAAGGAAGGCGAAATTGACTCCAAGGGAGAACTAGCTCATCCGAGCCGATGGCTAGCGGATCGCGGGATCGACTTATGAAAGTCTGAACTTTGTTATTCAGCCTGAATGCCATGAGATCCACATCCGGCATTCCCCAAAGCTGGCAAATGATTTGAAACATTTCCGGGTGCAGGGACCATTCTCCTGAGTCTAAGCCTTGGCGACTGAGAAAGTCGGCCTCCCAATTGTCCACTCCTGGGATGTGAACCGCGGAGATGGGCGAGCGGTTTGACTCGGCCCACCGCAGAATGTGCGATACCTCGAGCATCGCTGTTCTGCTCCGAGTGCCTCCCTGACGGTTGATGTACGCCACGGCCGTGGCGTTGTCTGACTGGATCCGGATGGGACGACCGGCCAGAAGATGATGGAAATGGAAGAGAGCTAGTTTTATAGCTCTGATCTCCAAGATGTTGATCGGGAGACAGGTCTCTGGGAGAGACCAGCGGCCCTGAGCCGTGTGGTGAAGGAACACCGCTCCCCATCCGAGGAGACTGGCATCGGTGGTCACTACCAACCAATGGACAGGCAGAAACGATTTCCCTTGATTCAATGATGAAACACTTGTCCACCATTTCAGAGAGCGTCTGACTCTGGGAGAAAGACGAAAGCGGCGACTTAAGGACGCAGGGTTCCTGTCCCAGACTGATATTAGCTCCTATTGAAGAGGTCGGAGATGGAATTGAGCAAACAGTACTGCCTCGATGGAGGCTACCATTTTTCCCAGGACCTGCATGGCGAACCGTAGAGAGTGGGAGCGGCCTAGAGACAACAGGAGCACTCCCCGCCTCAGAGAAGTAATCTTCTCTGGAGGGAAAGATACCAAGCCTTGTGAGGTGTCCAGAATCATTCCCAGAAAAGGAATCTTCTGAGAGGGGATGGGAGAGGACTTGTCCAAATTTACTAACCAATCCAGGCGAGAGAGGGTGTCGATAGTGATCTCGACACTCTCTGCGCAGGCCCGAAAGGTCGGTCCTTTGATGAGCAGGTCGTCCAGGTACGGGAGGACCACCACACCCCGAGAGTGTAAAATTGACATGACGGCAGCCATTACTTTTGTGAACACTCTGGGGGCGGTTGCGAGGCCGAAGGGTAGAGCGGCAAATTGAAAATGATCCTCTCCGACTGCAAAACGCAGAAACTTTTGATGGCCTCTGAAAATCGGAATGTGTAGATATGCGTCTTTGATGTCGACTGACGCCAGGTATTCCTTTCTTTCTAGAGATGCAACAACAGAGCGGAGAGATTCCATTCTGAAATGGCGGACTCTGATGAATTTGTTCAGCAATTTTAGGTCCAGAATAGGACGCAAAGAGCTGTCCTTCTTGGGGACCACAAAAAGGTTTGAGTAAAACCCTTTGAACCTTTCCTCGTGAGGAACTGGGACGATGACGCCGCTGGTGCGAAGTATGTTCAAGGCCTGAAGAAAGGGAGTTGCGAGAGCCTTGAACTTTGGGGGGCGAGACTGGAAGAATCGTCTTGGGGGAAGAGACAAGAATTCGATCTTGTAGCCAGAGTCTACAAGATCTCGAACCCACCGGTCGTGAACGACCGACCCCCAGACCTCGCGAAACAAGAGTAGGCGGCCGCCTACCCTGTTTGGCTCCCCCATCCCCAGCAAGGAGTCATTGGGAAGATAATTTTAGAGAGGAGGAGCTCTTATTTCCCGACTGAGAGAATCTGTTTCTCCAGGGCTGAGAGGACCTGAAAGATGGTTGCGAGCCCATCTCTGCGAGAAGAACGGGGTGCACGGGACGAGGTCGAGGCAGAGGACCAATTAAAGGAGCTGCGAAATGGCCTGGAACGACTTTGGTATTGGGACCGAAAGGGTCGATTGATTCTGCGCTGCGGAAGAAATTTACTTTTGCCACCAGTAGCGTCAGAAATAATCTGATCAAGGCGATCTCCAAAAAGACGCCCTGATTGATAAGGCAGCGAAGTCAAAGTCCTCTTTGAAGCAGAGTCTGCGCGCCACTCTCGGAGCCAAAGGGACCTGCGAATGGCGATGGCATTGGCGGCTGCGAGTGCAGCGCAATTAGCTGCATCTAGGGACGCATGGACCATGTAGTCACCAGCCCGAGTAATCTGATAGGCAAAATTACGTGCCTCGGGGGGAAGAGGGATATCACTAGTAACCTTAACTAGCTCCTCAGCCCAGGCCACCATGGCCCGCGCCACCCAGGTGGCCGCGAAGGAAAGAGAGAGCGATGCTCCAGCAGCCTCAAAAATCGATTTAGCGAGGTTGTCGATCTGTCTATCTGAGGGATTCTTAATAGATGAGCCATCTGAAACGGACAGAAAGGTTTTTGAAGCCAAGCGAGATACAGGTGGATCTACTACTGGAGATTCGGTCCACTCTTTTGCTACAGTTGCTGAAAATGGGTATCGCGCTTTCAGAGACTTCAGTCCTGAAAAACGTCTGTTTGGCCGATCCCTATGTCCCTGAACAATGTCCGTAAACTCCGGGTGGTTACCAAACACCTTGTGAGGACGCTTAGCTCTTTTGAAAGAGATAGGATGATTCGGGTGAGACCCGGGTTCCTCATCTAGCTTCAGGGTTTTATTAACCGCCTCTATGAGAGAGTCTAGGGACTCTTGAAACTCTGGCGAGTTGGGATCATCACCTGTATCCGACTCGTACTCAGAATCATGATCACTGAGATCTCTGGGAGAAGGGGAACGCGAACCTGAACTCGCAGATGCCGAACCGCTAGATGGATTGGGAGATGCATTATGGCGGCGTTTTCTAGACGGCCGCTTCGCTGATGCCGTGGGTCGGCCCTGTCTCATGAGGTCTCTCTGAAGGCTAACGGGCCCCTTTCTGGAAAAGGGACGCCCTGGCTAGAAGAGGAGCCACGGAAGGTATCCAAGGCCCTAGTCAGAGAATCCATGGACTGTTCCAGAAACGCAGGCCACCTGGAAGGACCCGGCTCATTGGGATCAGGAATAGATAGAGGCTCCTGAACGGTAGTAGGGGGCTCCTGAGCGGTAGAAGCAGAGGGCTCTTGGGCACATGATGCACAGAATTGGGAACCATGCTTTGACGGTAGGGAAGCGTTGCATGTAGCACAGGCATATACCACAGTGTGGTTTTTGTCAGGCCTCTTAGAGCCCTTTGATTGTGACATATTTTGCACCTGAGAGCCTGCTGCAGGAGAAGGGTTAAGCGCTGTGTAAGCTTACCCAGGTCCTGTGTCCGAGCCCACGAGAGTAAGATGAGGCGCTGAAGGATAGCCTGTTCGGTACCGCAGCGCTGAGAATCCTGAGAGGCGGCCGAGATTTGGCTCTTTTGCGCTTCTCGTGGGTCACGAGAAGCGCCAGAAAACATGGGAGGGAAGACCAGGAGAAACTAGGGAGGAGTTGAACACTCTCTGCCAATGGCCGGGCCCTGGACAGCGCGCGATGTGGGCGGAGCTAACTGGGAGCGCGGTAAGCCCGCCCTCCTCTTGAGGCCTATCCCGGACAGAAGCCGGGGCCTAAATTTGCGGCGCCGGCCTTGCGACGCAATAGCGATCGCAAGAGCGGCCGGCGCCGAACTTGCGACGCGATACGGATCGCAATAGCGGTCTCCTCCGGGCTGCAGTCGGGGACTAACATTTTGTGACGCCGGCCCTGCGACCCTAAAGGGATCGCAAGGGCGGCCGCGACGGAGACAGAAACAGGGATCCAAGCGGCGGCGCCGCTGACGCCGCAGCAGACATCACTGTACAGAAATAGCGCAAAATTCAGTGGTTTTCAGATGTACTCACTGCGGAGCCTCCTGGCTCAGAGTACTAATGGCTGGCGCGTCCGTACATCCTCAATCCACCATCCCTTTCATAGGGAGGCGGAGAGGGTTACTTCCAATCATCCTAGCACCAGCCGCTTTCATTAGTGGTGGTGAGGGGTTATCTTGTTCCCAATTTCCGGAGCGCGTCTTACAGCCGTCAGACACATGGGGAGAACGGCCCATTGAAGGGGATCCGTCGCCCGATGGTAGCGTTGCAGGAGGGGGTACGTGGAGGCGACACTCCGCGTTCCCGCCTGTTGATGGTTGTGGGAGATCGGGACTTTTCCTACAAGACCCGTCACCCTTCCAAATCATGGAAAAAATAGTAAAAATAAAAATGGTAAAAAATAACATTAGGGTCTAAAACCAGACCCTAGTGCCTCCTACAGACACTAAGCAAGAACTGGTTCAGGATTGAGCCAACAGAGGGTGTATACTGCAGGAGGAGGAGTTAACTTTTTCTGTGTATTGCTTAGTATCCTCCTAGTGGCAGCAGCATAACACCCATGGTCTTGTGTCCCCAATGAGGCGATGGAGAAACTGTAATTTCTTCCCACCCTCCTCACTAGTAAACAATTGCCACCAATATACTACAGAGGCCATTAATCATGTGCAGGGAAGCCGGGCTCATGAATCCAATAGTCATACCTAGGAGAGCGCTGCTGCACTGCTTAGTATAACAGATCTGAACCCGTCGAAATAGAATATTCAAGACAGATCTGCTATAAGCTTGGTACACAGTATAAGCGACTATCGCCATGTTGAGTGACTACCCATGAGAAATTTGCCATCAAGTGTAGAATTAGCTAGTTTATTTTCTCCACAACAGAACATAATAAAGCTACTAAAATATATATTATACCAATGCTACGAGATCCTGTAGTTGTCTGAGCTTCTGTTTGGCTGCTATCAGTCTGTTAAATTTCTCCTCAAAATCGTCATCATCATCATCATTATCATTTTGGTCGTCTTCTGTGACACTGCTGCGGCTAGAGAGAGAAGCAGCGCTCCTAGGATCTTCATCTACATCATCTTCGTCGTGAAGGCCATCAATTCTATCTTCCCTTTTATCCTTAGTATCTCTATTATAAAGGCATTCTACAAGATAATAGCAACAAATGAAATGTACAAATTGACATTAATAACTTTCCAACATCTGTGATATTGTGACAAACTGATTACAAATGCAAACACTCGTCCTCAGTTCCACTGAACCCAACTTACTGCTGGATGCTTTATTACTGCTCTGATCCCAGCAGCTGTGGCCAGGGAGCCAAGAACCAGTCATAATCTTGTGGGTAAACTGGGCAGAAAACGCTAGATCATTAGATCCTTCGTTTACAAATAAGCGCTGTAATAGTGTTGGATTTATCAGGAAGGGTAACTATTAGGATACATTCACTTATCTGTGGGACTCATTTTTTTTTTAATCAGACATCACATGGATCAAGAGAGAGTATTCGCGTATCCGTTAGAATCATGGATCTGAGTGACTCAGAGAAGGTCCTATTGCGATTCGGTTTTGTGGATCAGACTTGAACATTAAAGTTTTGGTGAACAGTGAGTTACTGATGCGACCTGAGGTCTGCCGATATACATCACTGGATCACGGATCTGTTTACTGATAAGTGACTAAGGTTAGTTTCACACTAGCGTTGCACTGACCTGTGTCGCTTCCTCCCGATCGCTCCGCCTATGGGCGCATGATGCAGCATGCGACCTGCGTGCCCTATCTTTAGCATTGGGTACACAGGCCGCGCGCAGGTATGCGTTTCCCGGCTAATGCGTCCTTTTGACAGTGCGCCGAGCGCACCAAAATGCAACATGGTGCGTTGGGCGCAGGTCGGCGCACCGTCAAAAGGACACAAGCGCCGGCAAACGCTTACCTGCGTACGGCCTGCGAACCCAATGCTAAAGATAGGGTGCGCAAGTTGCATGCAGCGTCATGCGCCCATAGGCGGAGCGATTGGGAGGAGGCGCGGCCGGGGCGGAGCTTAGCAGCGGCCGTGCGCTGACCGACGCAGGACAGGGCAATGCTAGTGTGAAACTAGCCTAAAAACCATGTAAACATGTAAACTTACAGGGGTCTTCTTACTAGCTTGGAAGGAAGCACACTACAGCAACTATGAGGCAACTAGGATGACATTAAGAAAAATCAGTCCATGTCTCTCGGATGGTAACGCTTATATGGATCTGAATTTAGCTTTAGACCAAGGAAAACAGTAGTATTAATCATCTTGAAAATTTGATAATGAACATTACTGAAGTCCGTGACCAAGGTCATTAGCATCAGCTTACATAGACAGGCATTCACAATATTGTGCACTGAAGCATACCTAATGCAGACGACACATTGAGGCTTCTTAAATTCGCTGCAGACCGGTTATTTATTTCACAATCCGCATTACACGGCCTTTCATCTCTGTTATTTACACCACACTGTGAATTAGTGATGCTGTTTACTGGTCCCCAGCTACTCACGCGTTGGGGGTTTCTGGAGAAAAAACACAAAAACATAAATGAATGAATTCTAAGGTTATACACCTGTGTTTTATGCCTTTAACGGGGAAATTTTGCACTTAAAATAGGCTCTCATGAACGACATTCTGGGCTAGAGGCACGATATTACCCTGATCCCAACTGTGCAGGCTCATTGCTGCCAGCTGTGGAGAAACACAGGGGAACTAGAGCTGGACAGATCCAGCAATGTGCCCAGCTTTACAGCCCCCCTTACCTAGGAGACCAGCCATCTTTCACAGACTGCAGAGTTGGCCAGTAACATAGGCAAAATGACAGTAAACAATAGAATATAAATCAGTGTTCTTGGACTTCCGGTTCTGGCACACACATGGAAGGGAGTGAGTGAAAGCAACTCCGTGTCCCAGCTTCTCCCACCGGTGTACCTGGGATCACTAAACCCTGGCGACAGGTCGGCTGCAAATTGGTGCAGGATTTGAACCACGCACGCCACCGCTATCAGCGGAAGATCAGCGGAACTAACCGCTTATCTCCCGACGGTAGCTGCGGGTCATCTCCTGCAGCATGGAGGTCAGCGGCGACGCAGCCTGGAGATGACGGCGGCCTCCATGTACACCCCACCAGCAGCAGCCTCCACGTACACCCCACCAGCAGCATCAGCCTCTATATACCCAGCAGCAGCCTCCACATATACCCCAGCAGCAGCAGCCTCCACATATACCCCAGCAGCAGCAGCCTCCACGTATACCCCAGCAGCATCCTCCACATATACCCCAGCAGCATCCTCCACATATACCCCAGCAGCAGCCTCCACAAATACCCAGCAGCAGCCTCCAAATATACCCCAGCAGCAGCCTCCACATATACCCCGGCAACAGCAGCCTCCAAATATACCCCAGCAGCAGCCTCCCCGTACACCCAGCAGCCTCTATATACACCCAGCAGCAGCCTCTATATACACCCCAGCAGCAGCCTCTATATACACCCCAGCAGCAGCCTCTATATACACCCCAGCAGCAGCCTCTATATACACCCAGCAGCAGCCTCTATATACACCCCAGCAGCAGCCTCTATATACACCCCAGCAGCAGCCTCTATATACACCCCAGCAGCAGCCTCTATATACACCCCAGCAGCAGCCTCTATATATACCCCAGCAGCAGCCTCTATATACACCCCAGCAGCCTATACACCCCAGCAGCCTATACACCCAGCAGCGTATATACCCTCAGCAGCCTCTATATATACCCAGCAGCCTCTTATATAGCCAGCAGCTGTGTATTCAATTCATTATTCTTAAATCTTCATAAATAAACTACATACATATTCTAGAATACCCGATGCGTTAGAATCGGACCACCATCTAGTATCTGATAAAGTGGATGACCTAGAGAACAGATCCAGAAGAAACAATAGGTCTCCCTGAATCTATTTCCCCTACACATTTAATGAAAATTTGCATGGAGGAACTCCCCATGTCTCTGGGGTTAGAAGGCAACATGAAAGTGGAAAGAGCTCACAGAGTTTGTCCTCCATTACAACAACAACATGTCCCCTAACAAACAGACCAACGCTATTGTCCAAATATTGTAAAATATTTGGACAAGTTAATAATCCTGCAACAATACAGGAAAAAAAAACACGCAGATTCTGATCAGGGGACATAAAATTTTGTTATTCAGTGACTATTCAGTGAAGGTCACAAAAAACAGAAGAGACGTCAGTGAGCTCTGCTCGGAGCTGGTGGGAAAGAAAATCAGATTTGCTCTACAGTTTCCAGCTATCCTGAAGATATTTCCCCGGAAGGAGGTACAGAGTCTTTTACTGAGTATGTGAGCAAGACATTTCAGAACAATGCCGGAAAAAAACCTCAGGAGTGAAGCTACAGAGCATGGAACCAGATTAAGAGAACTTTAAATAATAAAGGACATTACTGAAAAGGAAAGGAAGAGAATAGACTTTATTGGAAAGAGGTTGTCCTTTTCAGTAATGTAATGCACATATATGACTCTTCCTCCTTAGCACCCATCAAGTTATCTAACTATTAAGTTGTATTGTTTTCTTGATTTATGGGGAGGAAAAGGAGGAGCTGGATGCACAGTTTTGATAACGCTAACAGATTGTGGTCCACCACGAGTGGACAGGTATTGCCAACAGTTTGGAATTTCAGAGTTCCCAATGTTACATGCGCAAAAAAAGTAAAACAGGATTTTGGTTGCTTACCGTAAAATCTGTTTCTCGGAAGCCTTCATTGGGGGACACAGATAACCATGGGTGTATGCTGCTGCCACTAGGAGGCGCTGACACTATGCATATGCAAAAATAAAGGTTGGCTCCTCCTCTGCAGTATTCACCCCACCGACTGCAAGAAGCAAATCAGTTAGTGAGAAAGCAGTAGGAGAACAACATGATAGAATAACAAACGGACAACTCAACTGTAACAATAGCACATAGAAGAAGAAACAGGAGATGTAGAAAAAAACATGGGAGGGTGCTGTGTCCCCCAATGAAGGCTTCCGAGAAACAGATTTTATGGTAAGCAACCAAAATCCTGTTTTCTCTATTGCTTCATTGGGGGACACAGATAACCATGGGACGTCCCAAAGCAGTCCATGGGGAGGGAAACAGCAGAAAACGCTATTGCGATCAAAGAGCTTACCACTGCCGCCTGCAAGATACATCTGCATAGGCTGGCGTCCACCGAAGCGTAGGTATGGACCCGGAACAATTTGGCAAACTTGTGGATGGAAGACCGGGTTGCCGCTTTGCAGAGTTATAGGGCGGATGCCCCATGTGTAGCGGCCAGGAGGCGCCCACTGCCCAGGAAGAGTGAGCCTCTTCTTAACCAGTGAGCCTACAAACTTGCAGACCTGATCCAGCGCGCAATCGTAGCCTTGCAGGCATGCGTCATCTGGATGACAGATAGGAGATCCGACTTCCTAAGGGAAGCGGTCTTAGTAAGATAGATTCTCACTGCCCTGACTAGGTCCAGCCTGTTTAGTGATTGCTCCGGAGAATGAGTCGGAGGTGGACAGAAGGAAGGGAGTACAAAGTCCTCTATCAGGTGAAAAGTGGATACCACTTTGGGAAGGAAAGAAGGTGGAGGCTGCAACACCACCTATCCTGGTGAAAAAAAACCTAAATGGAAAGCTTTGACTTGAGAACGGGACAAAGGACTTCTGAAAGAAGATAGAGAAAACTGGTACCTGCCCCCTTTAGAGAACTAAGGGAAAGGCCAGCATCAAGTCCTGCTTGGAGAAAGGCCAAAATGGAGGGAAGCGACAAAGACATTGGTAAAAAAAAAAAACATTGGACTCACACCGGAGGAAATAGGCCTTCCAGGTCCGATAACGAACCCTAGAAGACTACGGTTTTCTAGCCTGGATCATGGAGCGTAAACCCGATCGGAGAAATCGGACGCTCTTAAAATCGCGGTTTCAACAGCCACGCTGTCAAATGAACCACTGAGAACTCTGGTGGAAGATCAGTCCCTGTGACAGCGTCCAGGGGGCGCCCCCCCAGAAGATTGACGATCTCTGCGGAACAAGACCTACTGGGTCAATGTGGTGCGATCAGAATGACCGGCACCCCTTCCGCTGTAATTCTCTTCAACATCCTGGGAAGAAAGGTAAAGGGGAGTAAGCAGGCAGGGAAGCGCGAATTGCGACCAAGGAATTGCACTGCGGATCCAGTAGGAAACGTCGTCTCCGCCCAGTGAAGAATCCTGGGTACCTTGACCCTCGCCAGGGGACTCTTGGTCCCCCTTGGTGATCGATGTATGTCACCGCTGTGGCAATATTCGTCTGAATTCTGACCGGCAGACCACTGAGAAGCGGTTTTCCAGTGATGGAGGTAGAGTAGGATGGCCCTGATCTTGAGGACCTTAGAAAATTCCTGCGTCCTCATGGAAGCAATTAGTAAGCGGAGGGACTCCATCCTGAAGAGGCACAGGCGGACTCTCGAGTTAAGAATCAAGAGATCCAGAATGGGCCGAACCAAGTCACCCTTCTTTTGGCACAACCAACAGGTTTGAATAGAAACCTGTGAAGCATTCCTATTTCGGTACGGGAACGATAACCCCGTACAGAGGAGGGGGGCGATGGAAGCAAGAAACCCAAACCCAGAGCGGGATCCTTTGGGGGACGGGAGTCGAATAACCGATCTCAGGCCCCTTCCGGGAGCGAAGTGAGCTATGAGGATGCCAGGAAGGAGTGGGCCTGAAGGAAGCCTTCTTCCTGACCTGACGGGCCTGTGGCATGCGCTGACCGGAGGGAACCTCCGTCGGCGGAAAAAAAACAGTGAAAAGCCGAAAGGAGCGGAACTGCCGTTTTGGAGGAGGCCTGCGAGGTTAGAACTGAGGAAGGAGGGAACTCGTGTCTCCAGCCGCCTCCTTAATTATCTAGTCCAATCGTGGAGCCAAAAAGAGGCGGCCTCCTGGAAGGGGAGACAGGTAAGCGACTTCTTTGATGAAAGGTCCGCTTGCCATGCTTTGAGCCACATGTTGCAACGATTGGCTCCCATATTGCCAAGTATGTCCCAGCATAGGGAATTTGGTCTGCGAGGACGTCAAGCTCGCTCGGTGGAACTCCCACAATGATGCTCTCCCGAAGTTGTTTTGCCCATCTGGCTATGGCCTTTGGCAGGGGCAAAGGCTGGGAAAATGTAGAAGCCGCCGTTTCAAGGGCTGATTTTTCCAGCGATCTTATAATTCTATTGTTGGAATCCTTGAGGGAAGCTGGTGGGAGGACCGTGCTAGTCTGTGAACTGGCAGGTCCACAGCAGGGAAAGGCGTCCAGTTAGCGGTGAGCTCAGGGGAGAAGGGGTACCGGATGCCGAGGCGCTTCCCTCTTTGAAGGCGTCTGGTCGGATTGTTCTTTTCCCTTTTGAGTACCTCCACAACTTCAGCGTGTGGGACAAAGACCTTGGAAGGTAGTTTAGACCGTCTAAACGAAAACGCCTGATCTGCGGGATTCGTAGAGGTATGTTTGATGCCTAATGTCTGGTTGACCGCCACATTCAGGCTCTGCGCCATATCTATATGCTGGATGTCTTTTCTGGATCCAGGTCCGACTCATGCTGTTAAGGCGTGTTTGAAGATGAAGATGTGTCGTCAGATTCGGGAGATGGGGACCCGGAAGAGGGATCTCGCCGAGAAGGCTCGGCTGGTGAGATTGGGCGGAAAACACGGATTTTGGTAAAGACTTACCTGTAAAATCCTTTTCAGCGAAGGAAGGAAGAGAGACACAGTATTCATTACTGATGGGTAGGCGGAGCCCCAGATCAGGATGTTACCTCAGATCAAAAGAGTGATGACTGGCTGGCCCCTCCAGCTCGGGCTCCTCCTACTCAGCTCCAGTCGTATCAAAGCTTTTAGGAAAAGAGCCAAGATCACCAGCGGAGCAACATAACCCCTTCTGAAGGAACTTCAGAGAAAAAACACAAGGATACAGGTTATGCATGCAAAGAAAGCCAAAAACCACAGAGTTCCAGGTACTACTCACGGAACCTGACTACTGCGATGAGCTGGCGATGCTGGAACAGAGCCTTAGCGCGCTGACCTCAGCCCAGATAATCGCTATCAGATAAGGGTCGCGCTGCATCTGAAAACATCAACACACTTCTGCCGTGGGAGGGTGCTGTGTCTCTCTTCCTTCCTTCGCTGAAAAGGATTTTACAGGTAAGTCTTTACCAAAATCCGTGTTTCAGCTGCAGATGAAGGAAGAGAGCCACAGTATTCATTACTGATGGGACGTCCCAAAGCAGTTCAAAAATAAGGGTGGGAAAAAACCAACAAAAGGCAGAAACCCAACAACCTTAACAACAAAGCGCAACCAGCGCTAAACACAAGTTCATCCAGAACTTTAAACTACAGCTGCCTGCAGGACCCTACGTCCGAGGGCTGCATCAGCGGAAGCACTGACGTCCACTTTATAAAATCTTGTAAACGTGTGGACAGAGCGCCAAGTCGCCGCTCGGCAAAGCTGCACTGCCGAAGCACCTTGATGAAAAGCCCACGATGAAGCCACAGCTCCCGTGGAATGGGCTCGAATCTTAATCGGGCAAGATTCACCCCGAAGACGGTAAGCTTCCAAAATAGCTGACCGGATCCAACGAGCTATAGAACCCTTGGAAGCTCGTTGACCACGCCGACGACCTGCCGGAACCACAAACAGGGAGTCCGTCTTACGAAAACCTTGAGTAATAGATAGATAAAACTTCAAGGCCCGCACTAAATCCAATGTGTGTAAATCTCGCTCTTTCGTATTCTTCGGATCCGGACAGAGTGAAGGCAACACAATATCCTGGTTAACATGAAATTGTGACACCACTTTAGACAAAAAATCACCCCGAGTGCGAAGCACTACACGATCCGGAAAAAACTCCAGAAAAGGAGGCGAGCAAGAAAGAGCTGCCAATTCAGAAACTCTCCTCAAGGAAGTGACTGCAACAAGGAAAGCCACCTTCCAAGAAAGTAAAGAAAGGCTAGCAGAAACCATAGGTTCAAAAGGTTTATGCTGAAGAGCCTCCAAAACAAGGTTGAGCCGCCAAGGAGACACGGGTGCCTTCCGCGGCGGAAACTTACGAGAGATACCTCGGAAAAAAGAGATCACGTCTCTATTTGAAGCAATGGTTCTCCGGAACAATAAGGACAGAGCAGAAATCTGACCTTTCAGAGTGCTAACTGCCAAACCCTTGTCTAGCCCATGCTGCAGAAAAGCCAACAGATTGGGAATGGAAAATTTTCTCGGGTTCCGAGAAGACCCCAAACACCACGAAAAGAAGGTTTCCCAAATTTTGTGGTAAATCCTAGAAGTAGCCGGACATCTTGCAGCACGAAGGGTAGCAATGACCTCGGCTGAAAAACCTCTACGGGTCAAAATCTCGGTCTCAAGAGCCACGCCGTCAAACGCAGGGACATCAAGTCCGGATGACAAATGGGCCCCTGAGTCAACAAGTCCGGTTGAAGAGGGAGTGGAAACGGAGGTGCCGCCAACAGCGACATTATTGTCGAGAACCACACCCTTCTTGGCCAGTCTGGAGCTATCAGAATAGCTGGAATTCTCTCTAGTCTGATCCGACGCAGCACTAGAGGAAGTAAGGATATCGGCGGGAATACATAGATCAGCTTGAACTGATCCCACTGAGCCACTAAAGCATCCACCGCCACCGCCTTCGGGTCCTTGTACCTGGACATGAATGTCGGTAACTTGGCATTGGACCTGGAAGCCATCAAATCCACTTGGGGGGTTCCCCAGCGAGAGCACAGTAGTGCAAAGACTTCCGGGTGGAGGCTCCATTCCCCGGGATCCATCCTTCTGCGACTGAGAAAGTCCGCTGTAATATTCTGAACCCCTGGAATGTGAATCGCCGAAATGGCTGGTACATTGGCCTCTGCCCAAATCAGAATTCGGGACACCTCTACCATGAGTCTGGAACTCCTTGTCCCACCTTGGTGATTGATATACGCGACAGCCGTCGCATTGTCTGTCTGCACACGGACTGGCAGACCGCTCAAAGGGACCGTCCAATGTTGGAGGCAAAGAAAAATCGCCCTCAATTCCAGGATGTTGATCGGAAGCACAGACTCTTCCGGTGACCATACCCCCTGAATCCAGAGATTGTTCCAAACACCCCCCCAGCCCGTCAGGCTGGCATCGGTGGTTATGACTGACCACTTCAGAGGGAGGAAAGACTTCCCCAGGGAGAATGCCCCTGGACGTAACCACCATTCTAGAGAATCCCGCACCGCGCGAGAAATGGTGACACTGCAATCCAGCGATTGCGACTGATTCCATCGACTCAAGATGAACCTTTGAAGAGTCCTGGAGTGGAACTGGGCAAAAGGAATTGCCTCCATGGACGCCACCATCAGTCCCAGAAGACGCATACACTTCCGTAGGGACATTGCCATTGAGGATGTCATAATCTGTACATGTCGAAGAAGACATGACTGTTTGTCTGGTGGTAGGGAAACTACCGACCGAAACGTGTCGAGATGCATTCCCAAAAGAGAATTGTCCTCGATGGTTCCAGGGACGACTTCTCCCAATTGACCAGCCAACCGAAGTCTTTCAGAAACTGAAGAGACAAATCCCGAGCCGTCAATGCCTCCTCCTCCGAGGAAGCCACGATCAAAAGATCGTCCAGATAAGGGAGAATCGTAATCCCCTGTCTTCGAAGGAGTGCCATGAGGGGCGCCAGAATTTTTGTAAAGACCCTTGGCGCTGAGGCTAAGCCGAACGGCAGAGCCACGAACTGGTAATGATTCTGACCTATGGCAAATCGAAGAAAGCGCTGATGAGCCTTTCCGATGGGAATATGCAAATAGGCGTCGCGAATGTCGATTGACACCAGAAAATCGTTCTGTGACAGGGCTGCCACAACGGAACGAAGCGACTCCATGCGAAATTTCCGGGCATGGACATGCCGGTTCAATCGCTTGAGATCCAGAATCGGGCGAAATTTGTTCTCCTTTTTGGGAACTATAAAAAGGTTGGAATAAAAACCTTTTCCTCGGTCCTCTGACGGAACCGGTATCACTACACCCTTTTGTAGTAGCGATTCGACCTCTCGCTGTAGAGCGACAACAAGCTCGGGTTCCGACGGAACGCGAGATTGACAAAAAACATTTGGGGGTTGAGAAGCAAACTCTATGAAATAGCCTGCCGACACTATCCGCGTTACCCAGGAATCTGGAACGCGAGCCATCCAAGTCTCCTTGAAAAGAAGCAGGCGACCCCCCACTCGAGAATCCTCGAGTGGACCCCTGGCGTCAATCCGACTTTGCGGTTTTCTTGTCAAGTTCCCGCTTGTTCTGGCGGAAACTCTGCTTCCAGGGAGTACGAGTTTTCTGAGAGGATTTCTTTCCTGAGAAAGAAGGACGACCCGATCCCCACGAGGAGTGACTAGATCGCCCTCGGCCCCGAAAGGACCGCCGACCACTATAAACACCAGGCTTATGGACACCGAGGCCATGGCCCTTCGCTGTGGTAATGCTGATTCCTTCGCCTTAGCCCTGGAAATCAGCTCTGTGAGGTCGGATCCAAAAAGATGGCCACCCTTGTAAGGTAAGGCCAACAACCCTTGTTTGGAAACTGCGTCCCCGGCCCACTGTCTGAGCCATAAAGCTCTTCTGACTGTGACCGCTGAAGCTTGCGCTTTGGCCAGCAGAGATGCCGTATCCAGACCGGCATCAAAGATATAACAGGCTGCCGTTTCTAACCATTCACAAGTTTCCCGTATCTCAGATAACGGAGATTCATTTTGCAACTCCGTCTTCAGACGTGCCAACCAGCTTAGAGAAGCTCTAGCAGCACACATGGATCCTAGCACTGCTCGAAATCCATGACCCGCAGCCTCATAGCTTGCTTTTGCCGCCAATTCTGCCTTTCTATCCAAAGGCTCCTGTAAGCTCGCTTTTCCCTTAATAGGGAGTAGTGAGGATTTACTAAGCTGAGACAAAGACACATCCACTTCAGGAGCAGAAGTCCAATTAGCCTTTAACTCCGTAGAGCAAGGATAAAGTGTATCAAAGAAATGCGTTCCATGAAAACGCTTATCTGGACATAGACGTTCCTCCTCTATTACACCATTAAGCTCATCCAGAGCTGGCAATGTTGTGCGCGAAGCACGGGACTCCTGGAACATGCGTGCTGTTTTACCAGGACGACTAGTTACCTCCTCCGGTAACTGTAGTATATCTCTCATGGCTTCAATTAATGCCTCCGTACGCTTCGCCATAGAGGAACGCCCCTGCGGCTCGTCCGCATCAGAATCGGATATTTCTCCATCCGAATATAAAGGGGAACTCTGCCCAATATCAGATACATCTGACTCGCTCCGTGTAGAGGCCGGTAACGGCCTGCGTCGCTTCCTCTGAGAGGAATTAGCAGACACATATTGACCTAAAAGGTCAGATAAGTTATTAATCGATCGAGCGATATCATCCAATTTTCCACCGCTGTCAACCGCAGCGCTAGACGTTGTGGAGGTCTGCGTATCTGATTGCCGCAATGGCACTGGGACGTGATCCGCGGCATCTGAACTCTGTTCAGACATGTCTCACCTGTATGAACAGGTCAAAGCGGTAATACCAGCAAAAAACTATGCGGTTTTTTTTTTTTTTTTTTTTTTTTTTTTTTTTCAAACGCTGAAGGGTTAACGCTCCACCAAGCAGAGTTACCCCAGCGGTATTCAGTCAGCAAAATTTAGCAGGTAGAAATAACCCTCAAAGGGGTTAATATTGCAAACTCACCAAAATATATATATATTTGTGAGCCCCAGCCAATTTTTATGTCTCTGATGAGACTGCAGCTGCAGGATAGCGATCGCTGCGCTGCGGGGTGAGGAATCCACACTCACCCAGCTGGCCGTGGTGTTATACGAGGAGGGGAGCGGTCCGAGGAGCCCAGGAGCCTGAGTAATGGCCGCCACAGTGAGGGGGTCGCAGGAGAAAAGCCAGAGCGCGCGTCTTCCTGCTCAAAAGACCGGGATAGATAGGCCACGCCCCCTGCTAGCTCAAATAATGAGCGCGAACTCTCCCCGCTCCTGCTCCCTCTCTGTCCTGCAGGTATCTGCCTGCGGACAAAAAATCACCACATCTTCATGTAGTAGCGCTGTCACAGCAGCGCTGAAGCATACTGACTTTACATGTAGTAGCGCTGTCACAGCAGCGCTGAAGCTTACTGACATTTACATGTAGTAGCGCTGTCACAGCAGCGCTGAAGCATACTGACTTTACATGTAGTAGCGCTGTCACAGCAGCGTTCATACTGACATTACATGTAGTAGCGCTGTCACAGCAGCGCTGAAGCTTACTGACATTTACATGTAGTAGCGCTGTCACAGCAGCGCTGAAGCATACTGACATTACATGTATTAGCGCTGTCACAGCAGCGCTGACGCATACTGACATAGTAACGCTGACATTAGTAATAGCGCTGCTCATTCAGACGCTAAAGCACTCACACATAATTATCATTAAAATTTTGTGTGGAGTACTCACCAGCCAAGGCGCCACAGGGACCCTCAGGGGTTTCTGGCGCAGTGCCCATGCTTCCCCCCAGGGCGAAGAACGCAGTGACCGCACGTGTGGTTTGCGTTCCCGCCAGGGAAGCTCTCCTCATCCCCCAGGGCCGGCAAGGATTCTGCAGGGACTTTGAGTAAATACAGATCCGCCAAGGGAGAGGTTGGGGTACAGCAGCGCTGATACCCCTGAGACCTCTAGACCAACTAGTGATCCAAGTCTCCTGTCCGAATATAAAATAATAAAATCTTCTGAGGAGCTGCATTAGCAGCGACCATCCTCTGGACCTCAAATCTTAGACTGGAGCTGAGTAGGAGGAGCCCGAGCTGGAGGGGCCAGCCAGTCATCACTCTTTTGATCTGAGGTAACATCCTGATCTGGGGCTCCGCCTACCCATCAGTAATGAATACTGTGGCTCTCTTCCTTCATCTGCAGCTGAAAAAAGGACTTAGACCGGTGCTCTTGTCCGGGCTTCTTGCAGCTTGAGATGTAAGGGCCCGGTGGAGACCTGTGATCCACTGGCGACTGCAGTTGGAAGAGGCAATCAGTCTATCACGGCCACCAGGGTCTGTGCTACCCTGGTGAAACCCACAATCGACTGCGTCAGAGAGGGAGCCCATCCCGGGATAGGTGTCTCAGACTCGCCTGGGGCAGAAAGGGACTCCTGGTAGTTGTTTACTATGGGGTGCTGCAGGCCTGGCAGAGGGGCGAGGACGAAGACGAGCAAGTGTGGCGCCCCTGTGGGTCCAGTCGCCACAGAGATGTTGCACCTCAACCAAAGGTGTGACACCCCACTCCTAGGTAAGGAGGGAGCACCCCCTTAGACTCCAACACACCATGCCAGCTGAGCATACGGACGTACCCTACGGGAGGATAGTCTGACTCAGACTGGTTAGCCAAGGGTTGGAGTTAGTAGCAACTTTAGGCTGTGTGTGTGTGAGAAGACAGTTGTCTTTCTCCGGAAAAGGCTGCTAGAGCAGCGTGCAGAAAAGGGTCCTTGGGCACAGGCCGTGAGAAAAAAAACTAGCTGTAGCCCATTCCGAGATCGGAAGGACAGGCTTCAGGCTCTGCTAGTAAGTCGACGGCGGTGATCACTTTATGGGTCATTGCCACCAACCACTAGCAGTATCTTGAGGAAGGACGCTAATAGGACCAAGGACGCACAGACTTAGTCTGTTTCCCAACAAGGATCTGCAGTCTCTGTAAGACTGCGTGGTGAGGTGCTAAGAAGGAATGAAGGAGTGTAAAAGCACAGAGAGAGAGAGAAGGCCAGGAAGACTTTGGAAAGTGCGACCCATCTACCTGGGGGTTGATGGATCCCTCTCTCGGAGGACCCAGTGCCAAGCGGGCATCTGTATGGCATGCAACAGACTGAGTAAAAATCTGAAACTGCACCTGAAGTGCCTCCCTGATTGCTCCAGCGGAGCACACTCCTCTCTTCTACATCCCTCAGCTCCATTCCTCAAACATCTAACATCTACCTGCCCTGGAAGACTACAGCCTCACCTATGGGAGGCCTACCAACTGGCTGCAGAATACTGTCACTTCCAGAGGATCTGAGCTGCAGCGCTGGTAATCCTGACCAGGCACCACAGGTGGCGTCACGAAACACTACACGAACATTATCCCCTGTAAATATATCCCCTTTTTGTCGAGTGCCCAGGGCCACGGACGGGGTCGCCGCCGTGACATCCCCCATAGAAGTCAATAGGCTCGGTTCCGAGTACCCCATGGCCCTGGTGGGAGGCCCCCGAACCGTGACATAAAGAGGTGGGCTCCACCAGAAAAAAACAGCGGTGCCACAAACCCCTGGAGCAGCAAGGGCAGTAGAGGGGAGGGTGACGGAGCCGCAAAAAACCTAGGCCCCAGATGAAGCCAAAGGCTCAATTAAAAAGCGCGGCCGCCAAAGGAGGGGGGGGCGGAGCGGCCCGATTGTTCCGAAAGGACCCCACAGAAGGAGCCGCAACCCAGGGGGCCCCCGTAAGGGCGCGCAGTGGCGCAACAGGGCGCCTGAAGCAGCGATGTGGCCCCAAAGAGGAAAGGCTCGGGGCCCATAGAAAAAAAAAAAAAAACTCCCTCTGATCCCCTAGGTGTGCCCCGAGGGAAATGAAGATGACTGCAAACTTCCCTTTTATAATGTTATAGGGTCCCTTTTTTTTTTTTTAAGTCTTCTTTTCTTCATTTCTTCTTTTCTTCTATCTTTCCTGTCTGGGAAAAGCGAGACAGTACCTCTAAAGTGAGTTGGACGTCCGGCATCCGTAGAAGGACGTCCGAGTCTCCTCCACCGACAGGCTCTGGTGGGCGAGTGGGTGGGAGACGGAGGCAGGCCCGGGTCTTTTCCCTTTTTTCAGATTACCTGAACACACGTCCGTGTCAGGGATTTGTCTTGGGTTCCTGCCGAGAGAACAGACATATGAGGATACGGGGTGGCAGTACACGCCGTACTCATAGTCTCTGTGTGAGAGTACAGTAGTGACTGTTCACACTGTATCCCTACGGAAACCTGAAAAGGAACGACGCACATTAGGTAGATATGGGTCTCAATAGAGACCCGTGTCCACCTCCTACTGACACTAAGCTAAAACGGACTTGCTTCTTGCAGTCGGTGGGGTGTATACTGCAGAGGAGGAGTCAACCTTTATTTTTGCATATGCATAGTGTCAGCGCCTCCTAGTGGCAGCAGCATACACTCATGCTTATCTGTGTCCCCCAATGAAGCGATAGAGAAAGTCAATAATTGGATGAACACTGTTTTGGATTGAATTCAGGGTAGGGAAGGGTTAACAGTTCTTGGTGTTTTAGGTTATTCAAAAGAATAATCTACTTGTTTGTTTTTGTTATTTTTATTTCTATTCTCTTTATTTTTTTATTTTTTTTATACATAGAGTATTGTGTCATATGTGATATGGAAATAATAACATGGAATGTAAAAGGTATTCAATCCCCACATAAAAGAATGATGGTTTTGAGACATCTCAAAAAAATGAAGGCAGATGTTGCTTTGCTGCAAGAAACGCACCTAAAAGAACAAGATTTCTGTAGAATGGATAAGATAGGGGTGGGAACAGTTTTGGGGTCTCCTTCAGTCAATAGAAAGACTGGGGTATTGGTCTTAATCAGTGAACAGGCAAACTGTAAAGTAATTTCCCACAATGTGTAGATAACATTGGGAGGATGGTGAGCTTGTTAAGGCTGGGTCTCACATAACGATACACCAGCGATCCCGACAACGATATGCACTTGTCAGGATCGCTGGTGTATCGCTACATGATCGCTGCTGAGCTGCCAAACAGGCAGCGATCTGGGACAGCGACACTGCGGGTAACATCGCTTAGTTACCAGCAGTGTACCTTGGATACCAGCGCGCTGATGCAGGGAGCTGGTATCCAAGGTACACAGCGGGTTTCCAAGCGCTGCGCGGTGCCTGGAAACCCGTTGTGTACCTTGGATACCAGCTCCCTGCATCAGGGCGCTGGTATCCAAGGTACACAGCGGGTTTCTAGGCACAGCCCCGCGCCTGGAAACCCGCTGTGTACCTTGGTTACCAGCGGATCGCTGGTCTCCCGCCTGTCACACGCAGCGATGCGTGCTTGTCAGCGGGAGACCAGCGATCAAAAAAATGTCCTGACATTTCAGCGACGATCAGCGATACCCAGCAGGGGGGCTGATCGTCGCTGAATGTCACACACAGCGATATCGCTGGTGAGCTCGGTGCTGCGTCACAAAAACTAGTGACTCAGCACCGATCTCGGTAGCGATATCGCTATGTGAGACGGGCCCTTTACTGGACAGTCCAATCGGAAGGATTAGATTGTACAAAGTATATGCACCGAAAGGAAACAATAGACCTTTCTTCAAAGATTAGGAGACTCAAATACTAGAGGATGAGGAAAAAAACGATAATTGGAGGAGACTCAAGGTACTGCCACACTTAGCGATCTCGTTAGCGATCACGATAACGACGCAATCGTTGGTGTGATCTCTTTTAGGTTGCTAGTAGCAGCCAAAGAGGAGATCTCATAAACGACACATCAGCGGTCAGCGATCTCTTTAACGACTTTGGCGGTCTTTAGGATCTGTCATTAGCATGTACTGAGCGCTTCTGATTCATAGGAATTTCCAGCATCGCTCCTGCTCTCTGCTTTGCAACTTCTGCGATCCTCTCTGTGACGCAAAAGAGAACTTACAGATATTGCGATCCACTCCGTGACGCAAAACAGTCATATGCATCACAAACGAGGTCGCTCGTCGTTCGCAAAAGGTGCCAAACACAGCGAATCAGGCTCACCAGCGGGACGCCAACGATCAAAAAACGGTCCAGAACGCTAGTGAACGATCAGCGACATCACAGCAGGGGTCACATCGTTGCTACATGCCACACACAACGAGGTCGCTAACGAGATCGCAAAATAGTGACGTTTTAGTGATCTCGTTAGCGATCTCGTTTAGTGTGGCATACCCTTTAGTCATGAGCAATTTAGAAGATAGTTCAGTTTCGAAAAGAAAACCAGACTTGGGAAGAATCCATAAGTATTCAAACAGCTGACAGCACTCGGGAGTTAGCACGGATGCACGTTCAGGCGTTCAAGGATCCAAATGAACAACAGTCCAACGAAAAAATAGGAACAGCATCCAATCCAGGTGAAGTATAACAAGTCTTTATTCAGCCACCATAAAATACGACGTTTCGGCCATTTTCAGGCCTTTATCAAGTATACAAAAACAGGCAAAATGGTGTCCTTAAATGGTGTGGAGGAGCCAATCACCATCCAGGAACCGCCCATAATACAAATAGACATATATACAGAATATACAACGATAATCAATTTAAAACAGTGATCAAAGCTCAGGATAGTGACATCATAGAAAAATACAGCAATGTTATAATTGTGCATGTAATATGCCATAGATTACTCCATATAAACAATATCACCATTTAGTCTGCCAATCGATGATCTGTTACTGCACACTCCCATTCTGGTGCTGCACCAATCATGTACTCACTAGCAGCAGCGTCCTCCATATCCAATCAGTGTCAGTTCAGCAGCGCTTAGTCAGAGCACTTATCCAATAGCCCACAGGATAACAAATCGGGAGGCACACCTAACTCACTCCCCACTGTGTGGTAAACAAAGGCACATGTTCAGAAGTCATCATAGCAAACGCCCAGTGGATCATGTGAACACCAGCGTCATCAGACACCCAGTCACATGACCGCAAGCATCATCCGAGGTCTAATCACATGATAGTCCCATCATAAGCCTCTATTCTAGGCTGAAAACACTAAAATAGCGCGCGATCACCGGCATCATCCGACACCTGAAAAAAGAACACGCATGCACAATGAACTCTATCATTATTTATACTACTCCAGATATGTCATCAGGAAACCTGCAGGTCACATGACCGTCAGTATTGGCATAATGTAAGCAAGAGACTGCACATGCAGATCTCTATAGAATGGAAGATTATCAATATAGCAGACGCCTAAAGAAATATATATAATATCTACAAGATAAATGAAAATAAAATTCAAGGAGAAAGCCTTGAAGACAACATTGGAAGATGTGAGAAACAAACGTATTAAGATTTCCCCTAAAAGAGTCCCTTTTGTTTCTACCTATTGCCCTGTTAGTGGTAAAATAGGGAATATCTTGAATAAGCATTGGGGTCTATTACATAGAGGTTTACCGGAAGTAGCTGAATTTGCGCACAAGCCATTGCTTTCTTATAGGCGAGGGCGTAATTTGAAAGATAAGTTGGTCAAATCTGACATTGGATCCTCCAAAATATCCAGACAGTTAACTTTGGGCCCTCCAAAAAATGGAAATTTTCGATGTTTGAATTGTGCATGCTGTGGCAATATGATCAAGGGTGACAGTTTTGGCCACTCACGCACGGGTCAACGCTTTCGGATCCAGGAACGGTACTCTTGTACATCTAGCTTTGTAATCTATATGCTCGTGTGTCCGTGGGGACTCATGTATATAGGCGAGACAACGATGGAAGTTAAGGCTAGGATAAGTAAACACAAAAGTACTATCAGGACGAAGATGATGGAACTGCCGGTATCTAAGCACTTTGTAGAATGTGGACACTTGGTCAGTCAGCTGAGGTTTAGAGTTATTGACGGGGTTCCACCCCTTAGGAGAGGTGGCGACAGGATTAAGTTGCTTAAACAGAAAGAACTCCGGTGGATCTCCGTTTTGGAGACATTGCAACCAAAGGGGTTGAATATCGAATATAATTTGCATATTTGTGCTAGGTAATTTTTGCATCTATATTCTGTGTTTGTTTTTAGATATATATTTTACTTATGTTTGTTGTTTTCGTAGGATTATTATCTGGAGTGATCGGAGCAAGTGGTGACTTAATGGTTCCTGATGACATCATTTATTTTGTAGATATTATATATATTTCTTTAGGCGTCTGCTATATTGATAATCTTCCATTCTATAGAGATCCGCATGTGCGGTCTCTTGCTTACATTATGCCAATACTGACGGTCATGTGACCTGCAGGTTTCCTGATGACATATCTGGAGTAGTATAAATAATGATAGAGTTCATTGTGCATGCGTGTTCTTTTTTCAGGTGTCGGATGATGCCGGTGATCGCGCGCTATTTTAGTGTTTTCAGCCTAGAATAGAGGCTTATGATGGGACTATCATGTGATTAGACCTCAGATGATGCTTGCGGTCATGTGACTGGGTGTCTGATGACGCTGGTGTTCACATGATCCACTGGGCGTTTGCTATGATGACTTCTGAACATGTGCCTTTGTTTACCACACAGTGGGGAGTGAGTTAGGTGTGCCTCCCGATTTGTTATCCTGTGGGCTATTGGATAAGTGCTCTGACTAAGCGCTGCTGAACTGACACTGATTGGATATGGAGGACGCTGCTGCTAGTGAGTACATGATTGGTGCAGCACCAGAATGGGAGTGTGCAGTAACAGATCATCGATTGGCAGACTAAATGGTGATATTGTTTATATGGAGTAATCTATGGCATATTACATGCACAATTATAACATTGCTGTATTTTTCTATGATGTCACTATCCTGAGCTTTGATCACTGTTTTAAATTGATTATCGTTGTATATTCTGTATATATGTCTATTTGTATTATGGGCGGTTCCTGGATGGTGATTGGCTCCTCCACACCATTTAAGGACACCATTTTGCCTGTTTTTGTATACTTGATAAAGGCCTGAAAATGGCCGAAACGTCGTATTTTATGGTGGCTGAATAAAGACTTGTTATACTTCACCTGGATTGGATGCTGTTCCTATTTTTTCGTTGGGAAGAATCCATGACAGAAACCTGGCCCTTTTCATAGAAAGCACTTAACCCCTTAACGACCGCCGATACGCCTTTTAACGGCGGTCATTAAGGGTACTTAAACCACAGCGCCGTTAATTACCAGCCCTGTGGAAAAAGTGAATTAACCCTATAACGGCAATCGCAACAAAAAAAAAGAAAAATCTGATGTGCCATTTAATTTCTCTGTCCTCTGATGTCATCGGACATCAGAGGACAGAGAAATACGAATTTTGGTAAGAACTTACCTGTAAAATTCTTTTCAGCAAAGGAAGCAAGGGGGACACTTCATTACTTCTGGGTAGGGCGGAGCCAGATAGTAGGACTAACCTCAGGTTCTAAAAATGGGTGTTGTCCGGCCCCTCCGGCTCTGGCTCCTCCTGCCGTACACTCCAGTTTTGTACACAAGCTAAGGAGAAAGAAATCACCAGCGGAGTGCCATAACCAATCTGAAAGGGTTCAAAAGACCAAAGTTATGCACATAACATGAATACCACACAGCTCAGGTACCACTCACAAAACCTGACCACTGTGATGAGCTGGCGATGCCGGAAAGAGCCGTAGAGCGCTGACCTCAGCTCAGAAACTCACTTATCAGAGCGAGCCGCGCTGCATCTGAAACAACACCTTCTGCCTTATGGGAGGGAGAAGTGTCCCCCTTGCTTCCTTTGCTGAAAAGAATTTTACAGGTAAGTTCTTACCAAAATTCGTATTTCAGCTGCAGATGGAAGCAAGGGGGACACTTCATTACTTCTGGGATGTCCCAAAGCAGTACAAAAACAAGGGTGGGAAAAAACCTTAAAACAGGCAGAAGCCAACACCTTGATACATGCGCAACATAAACTTAACTAGAAGTTTTCAAAATACAGCCGCCTGAAGGACTCTGCGTCCTAAGGCCGCATCAGCGGAGGCACTGACGTCCACCTTATAAAACTTTGTAAAGGTGTGAACAGAACGCCAAGTCGCTGCTTGACAGAGCTGGGCTGCTGAAGCCCCTTGATGAAGGGCCCACGAAGAGCCCACAGCTCTCGTGGAATGAGCCCGAATATTAATCGGGCAAGGTTCGTCCATAACACGGTAAGCTTCCAAAATAGCTGACCGGATCCAACGAGCTATAGTATCTTTAGAAGCTCGTTGACCACGACGACGACCTGCTGGAATCACAAAAAGAGAATCCGACTTCCGGAAACTCTGCGTAACTGACAAGTAAAACTTCAATGCCCGCACTAAGTCCAATGAGTGCAAGGCCCGCTCCTTCGCATTCTTTGGTTCTGAACAAAGCGAAGGCAACACAATATCTTGATTGACATGGAATTGAGATACCACTTTAGGGAGAAAATCATGTCGCGTGTGAAGAACAACACGATCCGGGAAAAATTCCAAGAAAGGTGGCGAACATAAAAGGCCGCCAACTCGGAAACCCGTCTCAAGGAAGTGACCGCCACTAGGAAGGCAACCTTCCAAGAAAGCAAAGAAAGATTAATAGCATCCATAGGCTCGAAAGGAGCACTTTGAAGAGCTTTCAAAACCAGATTAAGCCGCCAAGGCGACACAGGAGTTTTCCTTGGAGGAAACGGACGGGCTGCTCCGCGAAAAAAGGCACATACGTCCCTACGCGAGGCAATAGCTTTACGAAAAAACACCGACAGGGCAGACACCTGACCCTTCAGGGTACTGATTGCCAAACCCTTATCCAACCCGTGCTGCAAAAAAACCAACAAGTTGGGTAATGAAAATTTCTTTGGATTCCTGGAAGAACCCAAACACCATGAAAAGAAGGATTCCCAAATCCTGAAGTAAATCCTAGTCGTAGCCGGACTTCTTGACGCTCTCATGGTGGCAATGACCTTTTCTGAAAACCCTTGACGGGTTAAAATCTCGGTCTCAAGAGCCAAGCCGTCAAACGCAGAGACCTCAGGCCCGGATGACACACGGGACCCTGAGTGAGCAAGTCCGGTCGAAGAGGCAGAGGAAAAGGAGGCGCCGCCAGAAAATCAGTGTGGAAAACCACGTCCTTCTCGGCCAATCTGGGGCTATCAGAATAGCCGGAACCCTCTCCAGCCTGACCCGACGTAACACAAGCGGCAGCAAGGATATCGGTGGGAACACATAAACCAGCTGGTATTGGCTCCACGGAACCACCAGCGCATCCACTTCCACCGCGGTCGGATCCCTGTAACTGGACATGAAAGTTGGTAACTTGGCATTGATCCTGGAGGCCATCAAGACTACTTGAGGAGTCCCCCATCGGGAGCACAGAAGTGCAAAGATTTCCGGATGAAGACTCCAATCTCCTGAATCCATCCTCTCTCGGCTGAGAAAGTCTGCCTGGATATTCTGAACTCCTGGTATATGAATCGCAGAAATGGCCGGCACATGAGCCTCGGCCCATATCAGAATCCGAGATACCTCCGACATGAGTCTGGAGCTCCTCGTCCCGCCTTGATGGTTGATATACGCAACCGCCGTAGCGTTGTCCGTCTGAACACGAACTGGTAATCCGCTCAAAGGGACCGTCCAATGTTGGAGGCAAAGAAAAATTGCCCTCAATTCCAGGATGTTGATCGGTAACACCGATTCTTCCGGTGACCAAACTCCCTGAATCCAGAGATTGTTCCAAACTCCCCCCCAGCCCGTCAGGCTGGCATTGGTGGTCAAGACCGACCATGACAGGGGAAGAAAAGATTTTCCCAGGAAAAACCGTTCTGGACGTAACCACCAGTCCAGAGACTCTCGCACTTTGCGGGAGATTAAAACCCTGCAATCCAGTGTTTCCTGTGCACGATTCCATCTCTTCAAAATGAAGCTTTGAAGCGTTCTGCAATGGAACTGGGCAATCGGAAGAGCTTCCATCGAAGCGACCATTAACCCCAGAAGGCGCATACATCTTCGAAGGAATACTGTCGTTGAGGACTGCACAGTCTGTACCAGACAATGGATACTGGTTTGCTTGTCCTTTGGCAGAAAAACTACCACTTTCGCTGTGTCGAAAATCATGCCCAAAAACGGGATTGACTGAGAAGGCTCCAGGGATGACTTCTCCCAGTTGATCAGCCACCCGAAATCCTCCAGGAGCTGAAGGGATAAATCGCGAGCCGTCACTGCCTCCTCCTTTGAGGATGCCACAATCAGAAGATCGTCCAGATAAGGAAGTATCATGATCCCTTGTCTCCGAAGCATTGCCATAAGAGGTGCCAGCACCTTTGTAAAAACTCGGGGTGCCGAAGCCAACCCGAAAGGGAGGGCCACAAACTGGTAATGGTCCTGACCTATGGCAAAGCGCAGAAAGCGCTGATGAGATCTTCCGATGGGAACGTGTAAATAGGCGTCGCGAATATCTATGGACACCAGAAAATTGTTCTGTGACAGGGCAGTCACCACTGAGCGAAGCGACTCCATGCGGAACTTTTGGGTGTAAACATGCCGATTTAACCTCTTGAGATCCAGAATGGGACGAAACTTTCCCTCCTTTTTGGGGACCACAAAGAGGTTGGAATAAAATCCCCTTCCCCGGTCTTCCGGAGGAACTGACACTACTACACCCTTCTGTAGTAAGGAATCGACTTCCTGCCGCAGAGCGGTCAATAAGTCGGGATCTGACGGCACGCGAGACTGACAGAATCTTTCTGGAGGGCGAGAGAGAAACTCTATGAAATAGCCTGCCGACATTATTCGTGTCACCCAGGAGTCTGAGACGCGGGAGACCCAAACCGCTTGAAACAGGAGCAGGCGCCCCCCCACTCGAGAATCCTCGAGTGAACTTCTGGCGTCAGTCCGTTTTGGCGGGCTTTTTGTCATATTCCCGCTTGTCATTGCGCGGGTATTGTTTCCAAGAAGCGTTAGACTTTTGGGAAGACTTTTTCCCTGAAAAGGTGGGACGACCCGATCCCCAAGAGGAGTGACCGGCTCGCCCCCTGCCACGAAAAAACCGCCGGTTACCGTAGGAACCGGTCCTGCCAAAAGCAGCCGTAGCTGCCCTACGCTGAGGCAACGCTGACTCTTTAGCCTTAGCAATCAATTCCGTGAGGTCAGAGCCGAAAAGCTGACCACCTTTGTAAGGCAAAGATAGCAAACCTTGTTTGGAGACCGCATCTCCAGTCCACTGTTTAAGCCACAACGCTCTTCTAACAGTGATTGTAGAAGCCTGAGCTCTGGATATTAGGGAAGCCATATCCAAAAGAGCGTCACAGACATATTGGTCTGATTCTTCTATTAACTTAATGATCTCATCTATTGCCTGTAAAGACGACCCATCTTGCAGGGATATCCGCAGGCGAGCTGTCCAACCCATGGAAGCTCTAGAAGCACAATAGGAAGATAAAGCCACTCTAAAGGCCTGACCAGCAGCTTCATAGCCGGCCTTGGCCGCCATCTCTGACTTTTTGTCCAGCGCATCCTGCAAAGTAGCTTTCCCTTTGACGGGAAGCATAGTAGCTTTGTTAAGCTTAGATAAAGAAATATCCACCTCAGGGGACGGAATCCAGCTAGCAAATAGGTCTGCTGGACAAGGATACAAGGTTTCAAACAACCTTGTCCCCTGAAAACGCTTATCTGGACAAACGCGTTCCTTTTCTACTTTCTTAGAAAACTCACTCATAGCTGGCATCGCTAAACGTGATCTTTGCGACCCATGGTACCATCTGGGTATACCTTCATCATCATTCATCTCCTCAGGAACTTGCAGTACCTCTCGTATGGCCCTGACAAAAGCATCTACACGGCCCGACAAGGAAGCAGAGTGCTCCTGAAAATCCTCTCTGCCCGAATCAGAACATTCTCCCTCAGAAACTGAAGGAGAACTCCCCCTCGCAGACAAATCTGAGTCACTTAGTGGGGAGGGCATAGCAATCCTGGGACGCTTTTTGCTATGAGAAGGTCTAGAGGATACCCACTGACCCAAAAGGTCAGAAAGCCCACTAATAGCAGTAGTGAGCATATCAAACTTGGCATCATAGCGACCTCCAATAGCAGCGCTAGAAGGTGCAGAGGATTCCATCGTCTCAGAAACGCGGGGCTGGTCCTGGAGAGGACGAGGAAGACGATCAGCCTCCTGACTCAAATCTGACATGCCGGTTATTGAGATGGTATTGATGAGAATAACCAGAGCAGTGTGGTCTCACACAGTAGCAAAACGCTGAAGGGTTAACTTCTTTTAAAAACAAAAGAATACCCCAGCAGTGAAAAACGGCGCCCCCCCCCCGCTGCAGACAGCTCACAGACCGTTACTGAGGGATACAATGTCCCAATGATCAGAAAACTGCAGCGCTGCGCTAGAGAGCGCAAACAGCAAAAACAAATGCTGCGGGAGGCTAAAGGGTTAAGCTGCTACCTAAGCGATAGCAGCGACTCACCCGGCTGGCTTGGTGTTGTCTCAAATGCCTGTGTACAGAAACGGAGGAGAGGAGACCAGGAGAGCTGTAATGGCTGCCGCAGAGAGCAGGAAGAGAAGGAGCCAGTCACTTCCTGCAATCAGAAAGCCGGGAAAGCCCGAAGCCACGCCCCCTCTCTGCTCAGTCAAAAAAGTGCGGGAAATCTTTTGCACTCCTCTCCCTGTACACTGTAACGGCGCTGCAGCGCCGAAAACACACAGCACATATTAAATAAAAAATCGCTCTCTCTTTTTTTTTTTTTTTTTTAAAAATGCCCAATCATGAGAAAATAGTGGGAAACACCAATAACAGTCAGCGCTGTCACCGCAGACGCTGTAATCACTCGCACATATCAAAATATAATGCAGAGTACTCACCAGCCAAAAACGCCACAGGGACCCTCCACGGATATGTGACGCTGTGCCCATTGCTTCCCCATGAGGACAAGGAACGCAGTGACCCAGAACGTGGTGTGCATCCTGTCAGGGATTGCCACCTCTTCCCCCCGGGCCGGCAAGAAAATGCAATGACCACCATTTAGGGAATACATTTCTGCCAGGGGAGAGGATGGGGTCCAGCAGCGCCGGTACCCCTGATCCTCTAGACATAAAGTCCAGGACCCTGTCCGAGTAAAATAATAAACTCTTCTGAGGTGATTTCTAAGGAGCTGCACTAGCAGCCGTCCTTCCTACTTGGACCTCAAGTCGAAACTGGAGTGTACGGCAGGAGGAGCCAGAGCCGGAGGGGCCGGACAACACCCATTTTTAGAACCTGAGGTTAGTCCTACTATCTGGCTCCGCCCTACCCAGAAGTAATGAAGTGTCCCCCTTGCTTCCATCTGCAGCTGAAAAAGGGTCCCCGAACCCCCCCTTGTGGCCCCCAATATGCCCCTTGTGGCCCCCCTGCCTCCTCCGGTGGGCGCCGCCATCTTGAATGGCGGGCGAATGCTCAGTGCGCCCGCCGCGATCTGCCGGGGGGGGGGGCAATTTTCTCTGGGGTCTCGGCTGCCGAGGGTAGCCGAGACCCCAGAGAACATGATCCGGGTCGGTAGTTACCGACCCCGGTGTCGCGATCGCCGTTATACTGAGTATAACGGCGACCGCAAAAAACAAACAATGATTTCTCTCCACTCTGATGTGATCGCACATCAGAGGGGAGAGAATTAGGGTCCCCAGGTCCCCCGATTTCCCCTCTGTACCTCCCGGTGTCCCCCGTCCTCCGGCAGGCCCCAGGCTCCCGGGTCTTCTTCCTGGCGGCAGATTCAAAAAAATTTTCATTCTTTTCCTAAAAGTACATTTTGATCACTGTGATAAGCTATCACAGTGATCAAAATAATAAAAAAAAAAATAACCCCCCCATTTATCACCCCCTTAGTTAGGGACATATAATAAAACATAGAAATTATATTTATTTTCATTTTTCCATTAGGGTTAGGGTTAGTCTTAGGGTTATAATTAGGGTTAGGCTGGGTACATACTGCGTTATGGCAGTCCGTTAGACGGACTGCGTTACACCGCGGTATAACGCGGTGTAACGCAGTCCGTTAACACTGCCATTCACCCCCATTTGAGGGCGCATCGCGACTCATGTCGTAAAGCGGCATGCGTTCGCGACATGCCATCATTCAGTGACGGAGCCTCAGATGCGGGCTGCAGCATCTGAGCTCCGTCACCGCTAGCGCAGATGAATCATCTGCTGATTCCTCTGCGCTAGCGGGTATAGCATAACGCGATCGCGTTATGCTATACCGTTACCAGCCCATCAATGCTATGTGTTGAACGGGCTGGTAAAACGCAAAATGAACCTAGACTTAGGGTTATAATTAGGGTTAGGGCTACAATTAGGGTTAGGGCTACAATTAGGGTTAGGGCTACAATTAGGGTTAGGGCTACAATTAGGGTTAGGGCTACAATTAGGGTTAGGGCTACAATTAGGGTTAGGGCTACAATTAGGGTTAGGGCTACAATTAGGATTAGGGCTACAATTAGGGTTAGGGCTACAATTAGGGTTAGGGCTACAATTAGGTTAGGGCTACAATTAGGGTTAGGGCTACAATTAGGGTTAGGGCTACAATTAGGGTTAGGGCTACAATTAGGGTTGGGATTAGGGTTAGGGGTGTGTTGGGGTTAAGGTTTGGAGCTAGAATTGAGGGGTTTCCACTATTTAGGCACATCAGGGGATCTCCAAACAAGACGTGGCGTTCAAAAAGTCAAATGGCGCTCCCTCTCTTCCGAGCCCTGCCGTGCGCCCAAACAGTGGTTTACCCCAAAATATGGGGTATCAGCGTACTCAGGACAAATTGCACACCGATTTTGGGGTTCTAATTTCTCTTGTTACCCTTGGGAAAATAAAAAATAGCTGGCTAAAAAAAATCATTTCTGAGGGAAAAATTTTTTTTTTATTTTCACGGCTCTGCGTTAATAAATTTCTGTGAAGCACTTTGGGGTTCAAAGTGCTCACCACACATCTAGATAAGTTCCTTAGGGGGTCTAGTTTCCGAAATGGGGTCACTTGTGGGGTTTTTTCCACTGTTTAGGCACATCTGGGGCACTGCAAACGGAACATGACCCCCATCAACGTCTGCATTCCAAAACGTTATTACTTCCTTTCCAAGCCCTGCTGTGCGCCCAAACAGTCCCCCCCCCCCCACACACACATATTTGGTATCAGCGTACTCAGGACAAATTGGACAACAACTTTTAGGGTCCAATTTCCTTAAGAAAAATAAAAAATTTGGGACTTAAAAATCATTTTTGTGGAAAATTGTTTTTTTTTTTTTTTTTTCACACCCAGGCATTATAAACTTTTGTGAAACACTTGGGGGTTCAAAGTGCTCACAACAGATCTATATAAGTTCCATAGGGGGTCTAGTTTCCAAAATGGTGTTACTTGTGGGGGTTTCCACTGTTTAGGCGCATCAGGGGCTCTCCAAACGCGACATGGTGTCCAATCTCAATTCCAGCCAATTTTGGTTTGAAAAAGTCAAACGGCGCTGCTTCCCTTCCAAGCCCTGCCGTGCGCCCAAACAGTGGTCCCCCCCATATATGGGGTATCAGCCTACTCAGGACAAATTGGACAACAACTTTTGTGGTCTAATTTCTCCTGTTACCCTTGGGAAAATAAAAAATTGGGGACTAAACGATCAGGTTTGTGGAAAAAATATGATTTTTTATTTTCATGCCAGGCCGTTATAATCTTCTGTGAAGCACTTGGGGGTTCAAAGTGCTCACCACACATCTAGATAAGTTCCTTAGGGGGTCTAGTTTCCAAAATGGGGTCACTTGTGGGGGGTTTCCACTGTTTGGACACATCAGGGCCTCTACAAATGCGACATGGCGTCCAGCCAATTCTGCGTTGAAAAAGTCAAACGGCGCTCCTTCCCTTGCGACCTCTGCCGTGCGCCCAAAAAGTGGTTTACCCCCACATATGGGGTATCGGCATGCTCAGTACAAATTGCACAAAAACTTTTGGGGTCTTGTTACCCTTGGGAAAATAAAAATTAGGGTGAAAAGATCATTTTTGTGGAAAAAATATGATTTTTTATTTTCACGGCTCTACGTTATAAACTTGTGTGAAGCACTTGGAGGTTCAAAGTGCTCACCACACAGCTAGATAAGTTCCTTAAGGGGTCTTGTTTCCAAAATGGGGTCACTTGTGGGGGGTTTCCACTGTTTAGGCACATCAGAGGGTCTCTAAACGCGACATGGCATCCAGCCAATTCTGCGTTGAAAAAGTCAAACGGCGCTCCTTCCCTTGCGACCTCTGCCGTGCGCCCAAAAAGTGGTTTACCCCCACATATGGGGTATCGGCGTATTCAGGAGAAATTGCACAACAAATTTTGTGGATCATGTTTTCTTTTAACACTTGTGAAAATAAAAAAAATTGGTTCCGAAGTAAAGCTTTTGCAAAAAAAGTTAAATGTCAATTTTTCCTTCCACATTGCTTCAGCTTCTGTGAAGCACCTGAAGGGTTAATAAACTTCTTGAATGTGGTTTTGAGCACCTTGAGGGGTGCAGTTTTTAGAATGGTGTCACTTTTGGGTATTTTCTATCATATAGACCCATCAAAGTGACTTCAAATGTGATGTGGTCCTTAAAAAAAAATGGTGTTGTAAAAATGAGAAATCGCTGGTCAACTTTTAACCCTTATAACTTCGTAACACAAGAAAGTTTTGTTCCCAAAATTGTGCTGATGTAAAGTAGACATGTGGGAAATGTTATTTATTAAGAAATTTGTGTGCCATATCTCTGATTTAACGGCATAAAATTTAAAATTTTAAAATTGCGAAATTTTCAAAATTTTCGCTATATTTCCGTTTTTTTCATAAATAAAAGCAAGTCATATAAAAAAAAAAATTACCACTAACGCGAGGTACAATATGTCACGAAAAAAACAATCTCAGAATCAGCTGGATTCGTTAAAGCGTTCCAGAGTTATAACCTCAAAGTGACAGTGGTCAGAATTGTAAAAATTGGCCCGGTCATTAAGCTGCAAAATGGCTGTCACTAAGGGGTTAAATGCTTGATGTTTGGCGTATTTCCATCCAACAGATCGTAAATTCACACACCTATCACAAGTGCACAACACATGTCAAGAATCGATTACTTCTTAATTTCCCATGATCTAATGAACAGAGTAAATTATATTAATATACCGTACTTGATCTACTCATTTCGGACCACGCACCAGTCTCACTCTCCCTAACAGGATACTTTTCCAAAGGGTTCACATATTTTATGGAGGTTTCAGACATTTTTAGCTCAGGATGAAAATTTCCAAAAAATTATAAAGGGTTGGTGGCTAGATTTTAGCCTAGATAATAAGGGACATGAGAGGTCATATAACATAACTCCTTCCCCACATATGAGGCCAGAATCAGAGCTATTTGTACGAAAATATTTTATTAATAAATAACAATAATAAAAAAATTATTGCAGAGTATCACAAAAAACAGGTCATGAGGAAAGGACAATTTTTCCCCCACCATGTAACACACTAAAGCACATCATGTACAAAATGAAGTAAGAGGACCTTGTATTAAAGATCCAGTGCACGTGCATACCGTAAAGCGCATAAATTGCAACTATAATCAATTTGTTTAATAACAATGGGATAGTGCCAATGAAAAAAGTCAAATGGTTAAATTGTACCGGTTTTTAACTTACATGTGCCTGGGGCGGCAGGCTGCGGTCAGGACTTTCTCCCACATGTAAGTTAAAAACCGGTACAATTTAACCATTTGACTTTATTCATTTGCACTATCCCATTGTTATTAAACAAATTGATTATAGTTGCAATTTATGCGCTTTACGGTATGCACGTGCGTGCACTGGATTTTAATATAAGGTCCTCTTACTTCATTTTGTACATGATGTGCTTTAGTGTGTTACATGGTGGGGGAAAAATTGTCCTTTCCTCATGACCTGTTTTTTGTGATACTCTGCAATAATTTTTTTATTATTGTTATTTATTAATAAAATATTTTCGTACAAATAGCTCTGATTCTGGCCTCATATGTGGGGAAGGAGTTATGTTATACATCGTTTTATGAGCTTATTAATCTACTTAATTCCAATTGGGATTTTCCTAGTATTAATTGACATGAGAGGTCAGTCCATTTATACAGGGACACAGCAAAGGAAATTCTGAGAGGGAGAATTATAGGTTACATAAATTCATTGAAAAAAAAAAACCTGCAGTAGCATATAATGAAGCAAGTCACAACACAAGATTGAGTTACACATTATATATTAATAACCCATCTGTAACCAACAGAGCTTGATTTATGGTTGGACAGATTCGAAAGGTTAAGGAGACAAAAAAAAATAAATAAATCAGCGGAATTCTTTAAATTTGGGAACAAAGCAGGATCTCTCTTACGGCACTGTCACACTTAGCGATCGCACCAGCGATCACGACAACGACACGACGAGATCACTGGTGCGATCGCTATGTGGTCGCTAGTTAGATTCCAAACACAAAGATGTCATCAGAGATCAGCAATCTGTATAACTACCTCTGCGGTCGTTGGGAAAACCTAGTCCCACCTGCGACGCTGGTAAAGTCGTTCATAAAGGGTTCACGTCACTTGTCTCATCTATTGCATTGTTTCTGTGCAGTGTTGTGTATAAATATGTGATTCTTCAGATGTTGTATTAGACTTTGCCTTATGAAGAGACCTGAGTAGTCTGGAAAGCTTGCAATTTGTACCATCTTTTCAGTTATCCATTAAAAGGTATCAACCACCGAGGACTCTCAATTCTACATATTTTTCTATCTACTGGCTAACATGGTACTAAGATATACATCTTTCCTATATCATAAAGGGTGTCACACTCAGCGATTCAGGCTCACCAGCGGGACACCAACGACAAAAAACGGCTCAGAACGTTCATAAGCGATCAGCGACATCTCAGCGGGGGCCACATCGCTGCTACATGTCACACACAGCGACGTCGCTAAAGAGATCGCTACTGCATCATAAAATCGGTGACTCTTTAGTGATCTTGTTAGCGATCTCGCTCAGTGTGACAGTACCTTTAGCAAAAATGGCTAGAGGTAAGAGACATACCCTTTATATAGTTTGCGGGATGGAAATTTGCAAAATAATCCCAAAAAAATAAATCATATTCTTAGCAAATACTATTCAGCCTTATATAAACAAGGAGAATGGGATACTATAGAGGGAACTCGCTTTCTTAACTGTAAAATTACCCAGTTTGAACGCGTCAGACAGGAGACATACTGAATGGGTTGATAAGAGAACAGGAGATCATAAAAACGATAGCACGTTTGAAAAATACCAAGGCCCCTGGTCCAGATGGGCTTTCAGGGGAATTCTATAAACTGTTAAACGAAGAGATAACACCGATATTGGCAAAAATGTTTAATTTTATATTACAAAACAAAGTTCTCTTCAACTCTGGAAACAGGGCATACATTAAAGTACTTCATAAACAGGGGAAGGACGAAAAAGAATCAGGGTCGTATAGGCCCATCTCTTTAATAGTTCAAGACATAAAAATTGTCAAAAATACTGGCTGATCGATTGGCGGAGCTACTGCCTGACCTTATCGGCCCACATCAGGTAGGATTTATTAAGAAAAGAGCAGCAGGATTTAATAATAGAACGGTCCTAGTGTTCAAGATGTGCTTAGACGGGATGGATGGGGGACAGGTAACCCAGCTCTTTTGGCATTAATGCCGAAAAGGCTTTCGATAATATACAATGGAACTGGTTGGATTAAGTTTTGCATAAATTTGGAATAACGGGTACATTTAGAAATTACCTTGCAGCTTTATACACCAACCCAAATGCAAAAATTTACACTACTGGTCATTTATCGGAAGCATTTCAATTACAATAAGGGACAAGAAAGGGATGCCCGCTTTCACCTCTGCTATTCAATCTAGCCATAGAGCCACTTGCTCAATTTATGACAGGCTCTGACTGCTTCGAGGGCATAAGCTTGGGTTCTGCAGGGATTAAATTAACCCGTTTTGCAGACGATATGCAACTCTTCATGTCAAACCTGGGGAAACATCTACAACAAACACTGGATAATCTAACTTATTTTGGATCATTTTCAGGATACAAAATTAACAAACAAATGTTAACTTTTATATCTGAGGGGGATGGTAAATGGTCTTGAAAGGAATAGAGGAACTGCCCTAATCTGATTGAAAAAATAGTGCAAGAACTTGAAAGATGGAGGAACCTAGACTTGTCCCTGTTCGGAAGAATGCATGTGATAAAGATGATCAGTTTCTCGCGTTTATTATATCCAATGCAAACTATCCCCCTATTGGTAAAACATTCTAATACAAAAAAAACTACAGTCGGCGTTTACGAAATTTATCTGGCAAGGAAAGAGACCCAAGAATTGCTTACGATAAATTGGCATTGAGGAAGAATGACGGAGGAGCCCAGATGCCTTTGATTAGAAGATATAACCTGGCGGCCAGCCCCAACAAGTCATATTAAAGATTGGATACATGGCACATCATACTTCTCCAATATATTATTGGAGAGAGAATTAGCTAACCCACTGGAACTCGGAGCAATTTTACATACAAGGATTGGAAATCTTCAGAGTTTTGTGAGGTCTAGTAGTTTAATAAAAGACACAATAGGCGCCTGCAGAGCAGTTAGGAAATTATATAGACTCCCATTCTGTATATCTAAATATATGCCAATTTGGAAAGATCCGAATTTTATACAAGGTTGGCAAAATAAATTATTCACAAAATGGAAAGAGAAGGGAATTAAACTTCTGGGGATATATTACAACCAGAAGAAGGGAAAATATTGGGCTGGGCAGAGTTCTCAACCAAATTTGGATAGGAAAACAGTCACTATTTAAAATTTTTACAGGTAACGAAGAATTATACAACTTTAGTGAGGGATCTAGGGAAAGTGGAGAAAACAAATAATTTTGATAATTTAATAGGTTTAGCATCAAACTCCTGGAGCACCGATCCTAGGCTGGGACATCAGTGTTTCAGGCAATCTGATTGTATGAAACACTGAGAAATGCTGCAATTGGCTGTTCAGAAATGCACAGCCAAGCACAGCAATCGTGGTTGCGGGAGGGTGGCGAAACCCCCCAGGATGACGGCACCATCTAACCAGACGTAAGATGGCGTCGGAAATTTAATGCGATCACTGAGACTTCAGTAGCAGTTAAAAAATGACGTAATATTCGATCCATGGTCAAATAGGCCCAGGTCACAGAATATTACGTCCAAGTGTCAGAAAGGGGTTAATCCAGATAGTCATACCACACAAAAACAATAATAAATGACATTTCCCTCATGTCCAATTTACACCTGCACCATTTGTAAAATGTTGCTTTAAGTTAACATTTTAAAAGATTTAAAAATGTAGCAGTCATTTTCATTTTTTTCAATTTTTTTTCATTTTAAAAACAGCACACATTAACATATTCAAAATAGCCTTCAGGTAGTTTATGAACTTCAGGTGGTTTTCAGAAATTAATGCAAAGTGACGTAACAGGAATGACAAAAATGTATAAAATTCTTACCACCTAAATGTTTCTAACTTCTGAACAGGTCGCTATCGCTGGGAGACTATAAAGCTCCCGTCTCACATAGCGAGATCACTGAAGCGTCACCGATTTTGTGACGCAACAGCGACCTAGCCAGCGATCTCGCTACATGTAGCGGCGACCGGCCCCTCTGCTGGCTATCGCTGATCGTCCTCAAATGACCTTGATCATTTTTTCATTGTTGGAGTCCCGCTGGCCAGCGCGCATTGCTGTGTTTGACCCCAGACGAGCGACCTCGTTGGCGACGCATAACTCAGGGACGCAGGCGGGAATCGTCAGAAAAGCTGCCGTGTAACAAGGTACCAGCGACGGCCGAGGTTGTTATACGGATCGCCGGATCGTTGCTGCGTCGCTAAAGAGATCTGCCTGTTTGGCAGCTTACTAGCGACCATTTAGCGACGCACCAGCGATCCTTACCAGGTAGTATCATTGTCGGGATCGCTGGTGCGTCGCTTAGTGAAACGGGACCCTAAGACCGTTATTTGGTCGTGAATTACCATTGCAAACATCAGGACCACACAATCAAGATCTCAGAGAACTGAAGGGATTAAAGGCGGGAGACCCCACACTCTGTTAACCATCTAGATGCTGTAGTAACTATTGACAGCAATATTTAAGGGGCAAAACGGCCAAGGTTGGTGCCAACACTGATAATGGCTGATGCAGCAAGTTATGTACAGCTTATAGCCGCAAGATTGTCACTGGTACGTGGATACTAGCCTCCTATATCGCAGGTCAGTTTTACGTCGTATTGGAGGTCATTAACTTCAAGCCCGCGAGTCATTTACGGCCCTCGATTACCTGTTATCCAGCCCTTGGGCAGAGTCGGCACACAATTTGTATGTCCCCAGAAGGATGGTATAAATATCTAAATGGCCATCGGCAGAAAAAAAAGAAAGATTCCTCACCCCTGGTTTAAGGTCTAATATGTGCAAACACAATGTGATAGATGCTGGACAACCCCTTTGAGGTCGATGATTGGTGTACCGCTTTAGGTTATACTTTGTGTCTACATAATTACTTTTATTCAATTCTTCACATTCTATGCTAACTTATTTCTTAAAATCCCTACGTGAATCAGAGCATAATAAAGGGATATTTTGAGGACTTTTACCTGATGTTCGTAACGGGCTCATCAACCTCCTGGTCAGATTCAATCCATGAATCCTCAGTTTCGTCTTCCTCATCTTTAGTGTTCTCATTTACAGCATCAGTAATCATATCAGATGTCTGCTCATAATAGCGGACCAAATCCCGCAGCTCATTTAACCGTTTACGAACTTCTTTCAACTTCCTAAATAAAAAGAAGAATATATATATATATATATATATATATATATATTGTATAAGCATGAAAGCCATACTAAGAGTATATGGGTTAAAAATGCTTCACAAAACTTAACTAATCAATCTTACCTCCCTGATCACCGCCACCTCGTACATCAGCAATGGGAACACGTGTCCTCATTGATCACTGCCACCTATTGTATCAGCAATGGGAACACGTGTCCTCATTGATCACTGCCACCTCTTGTATCAGCAATGGGAACACGTGTCCTCACTGATCACTGCCACCTCGTGCATCAGCAATGGGAACACGTGTCCTCACTGGTCACTGTCACCTCGTGCATCAGCAATGGGAACATGTGCCTCAGCAATGGGAACACGTGCCTCACTGGTCACTGTAACCTCGTGCATCAGCAATGGGAACACGTGTCCTCACTGGTCACTGTCACCTCGTGCATCAGCAATGGGAACACGTGTCCTCACTGATCACTCCCACCTCGTGCATCAGCAATGGAAACACGTGTCCTCACTGATCACTCCCACCTCGTGCATCAGCAATGGGAACACGTGTCCTCACTGATCACTTCCACCTCGTGCATCAGCAATGGGAACACGTCTCCTCACTGGTCACTGTCACCTCGTGCATCAGCAATGGGAACACGTGTCCTCACTGATCACTCCCACCTCATGCATTAGCAATGGGAACACGTGTCCTCACTGATCACTGTCACCTCGTGCATCAGGAATGGGAATAAGTGTCCTCACAGCACAGATTTTCCACATTACCGGGGTGGGGGTGAAAGATCAGTCCAAGAGGAGAAAGAATAAGAGGATTTCTCTGATAAAGTATATTTTAAAGTTGCTCATTTTTATGTGTATGAGATAAAAATTAATATGACGGTTACACTAAGTAACTGTATATAAATAGGCAGATCGTGCTATTTCTTTACTAAGTGCTTTTTAGTATACCACATGGTGTACATTGTTTTGTTTTTAACAATAGGTGGTGACATAATATATAGAGGTACAGTTACCAAGGCGAACATAAGGCAGAGAATAAGTCTTAATTAGCCCTATTCCTCTATAAGGTCGGGTAATTATTAGGGTATCTGTACAGCTGCCTTTGCAATGGTCCTGCACACTTGTGGCTGATCTTTTTGTACACTATGCCCCTTATGCTAAGCTGCATATTATCTGCTAACGGGAAAACATTTTCAATAGTAGAGAAATAAATAATACTTATTGTTTTTTGTTTATTCCCCCGTTTCATCTAATATTTGCATGTTACTTATTGTTAACATTTATGTATAACAAACATTACCATATATAATGTATAGTAATTGCTATATAGTATATTAGAAGTGCGATGTTGCCAGACTATAATGTATAGTGCAACTACAACTGAATCAGAGATGGAGTGACGGTGAATGTGTAGGCGAACAGTATGTGATCAGGCAATAGCATTTTCTTGGTTACTAGATCACATGAAGGTAATTGCATGGAGCGTACTTCAGCTTTTCTGCAGGGTTCTGGTTTTCCTCGTCTTCACTTCCGTTCATGGAGGCTGAAGAACATTCTGCTTCGGCGCCTGCAGCTTTGGCTGGACTGTTTGATGTCCTTTTATCTGTAACCGGATTAGCAGAAGAAGTGGAACCTGTGCTTCTTTGATCCAAAACCTTTTGGGGAGAGACTGAAGAACCTGCAACTGATAAAACAGAGATTTAGGTTTGCGTACTGCTTTGTACCACTGAACACACAGCTTCCATATAGATCTATTCATCTCGTACTAATGCCCACCTGCAGCAGATATTATACCCAGACCCGCAGGACATTAATGGAAAACAGGTACAAATATGATGTCTTTCTTTAGCTTATTTCAGTCTTGTACATCTGAATTGCGAGTGTAAAAGTGTAAAAATCACATGATGTATAAACATTATACAGATGTATGGAAAGGTTTTCTGCCATGGACATATCTGCCAAGTCCCATCTTTTCCTACTAAAAATGCAGGCACATAGCCATTAAGAAAAGGTTTCAGCTTTGTAAGAAGTAAAATTGTGCTTTATGATGGACTGTAATAGTATCTGCGAATCAGGATCAGTACAGGAGTACTAGTAATACATACCAATGCTTAGCTATATGTACATTACGGAAGTATATGAAAATTGTGCTGAAAAGTTGAAAATAGACGCTACAATAAGAACTTCTGTCAACTTACATGTAGTATTATTCAGATGGTGATCCTGTAGTGTATGCAGCTCTCCCAGTATAGAATCCATTTTCTGTTTCTTTTCTAATAACACTCCCACTTTACTGAAAAACGGCCCCCTTTCTTCAGAAGCAGGTTCCGATATGGACGAGTTTAAACTTTGGGAAATCGCTCTGGTTAGTGATAAGCTTTCCGCCTGTCTCCGATTATCTGGAACTGGGGGACTCTGAAAGCAAATATCAAATACAATAAAAACCAGAAGAGCCATTCAGAAGCTCTACTGAATTCATTTGTGTGTATTAGGCTATGCTTTTTTTTTCTGCAAGCAAAACCTGCTCTCTTGGCACTAACAAAGCTGCTTACAAAAAGCAGGTTTTGCTGCGTTTTTGTTGTCTCTCGTGCATTCTGATAAAGTTAGGCAAGTTTCACACTAGCGTTCGGTAGGGCTGCAGAGGGCTGCGTACGTCCTCCGTCAAGCCCAGCCCACTGCCGCACCTCTTCCTTTCAGCGCCGCCTACCTCTGCATGCGTCCTGCGTACCCTATTTTTAACATTGAGTTCGCAGGCCATGCGGATGTATGCGGATGCCACCGCATGCGTCCTTTAGACGCTGTGCCGACCGCAACAAAATGCAACATGTTGCGTTCGACGCAGGTCGGCGCAGCGTCAAAACGACGCATGGGGAGGCATCTGTATATTCAATGTTAAAGGGTACGCAGGACGCATGCAGACATAGGCGGAGCTGAAAGGAAGAGGAGCGGCAGTGGGAGGAGCTTGACGGAGGAAGTACGCAGCCCTGCCGAACGCTAGTGCGAAACTAGCCTAACCCCCAAAAACATCATGATGAAAATTCCTTAACGTTTTTGCACCAGAAACGCAGCAAAACCTCATACCTGCGTTTTTGCACTTACTCATTGCTTTTTATGGGTGAAAAAAAAGCTGAAAAAAAAAGGTTGAAAGAAGTGACATGCGGCAGTTTGTAAAAAACGCAGTAGTTTTCCAAATCAGTCAGGAAAAAAAATAAATTATGTGCACGAGATTTCTAAAATCTCACAGCTGTTGCTGGTACTGTAAAACGCAGCTTAAAATTTACAATAAAAAACGCAGCAAAAACGCAACGTGTGAACATAGCCTTACATGGACAGTAATGTGAAAGTCCACCAAGTAACAATACATCGGCCACTGGAGAGATCAGCGATTTGTAGTTGTGTCTTTAAAATGAAAAGGAGTTTAAGACAACCTGTCGTTAGGATCACACATGTAAAACTAAAGGTATGGGCATAAAGGCGCTGCAATACTGTAAAATAAGTACCTCCAGGGTAGAAATCCACAGTCTCGTTGATGTATAATTATTAGGTGGGACTGTGGGGTTGCTCTTCGGCTCTGCTAAGACTCGTTCGCAGCATTGTGTCCATATCTTATTACGGTTTGAGACTTCGCGCTGGTGCAGTTCTAACCGCGGGCGGCGCTTGCACACATTGATCTTGCGGTGGGCTTCAGGAAAATGGAGCCGGTGAATATTTAGGACGCCGGTTTAAAACTGTGCCGGTGCAAAATTCAAAACATTAAGACGATACGGACAGCAGAGAGGCCGTGGCAGAGCCAAAGACCCTACCCACAGTCCCAATCAAATGCACGCTCAGCTTATTGCATGCAAATTTCTAATGATTACACAACGAGCAAGCTGTGGATTTGTACAATGAAGGTACCTATTAAACTCGGTAAAACAGCGCCTTTATGCCCATACCTTTAGTTTCACATGCGTGATCCTGAAGACTGGTTCTCTTTAAATTACACTTTTCCAGAAACAAGAAGATATATCAGCAAATCTTCGCCTCCAGCTTCGTGTGTTACAAAATAAAGAACAAAAGAAAAAAAAAGAAAACAAAAACATACTTTAACCACATTCCCCATATCCAGGGTTGCGTCTCTGACACTGCTGTGTGTTCGATATTGGCTGTGGTGATGACAGCCAATCAGAAGGCTCAGTGGCTCTGCCCATGTAGACAGAAGACCCCCTCATTGCAGCTGAGATCAGCAGTTGGCTATTGAGCTGCCGACCTGACATCACCGCCGGAGCCAATACTGGAAGTAGCGCCTGACGCTCAGTCAGGGACTGGGGGAGGCTGAGTTATGTGCTTCCTTTTTTTTCATATTCATCAAAGTGCAGCGGACAAAGACAACATTCTCAAAGTGGACAACCCCTGTAATCAAATAAATAATATATCTAAAAAATATATATGCAGTACCTGATTATCATGCAGCTGGTTGTGAAAGCGCTGGATCAGGTCATTTAGTTCTTCGTTTAGCTCAGATGTTAAGCTCAGACCAGACACGCTTCCTGTTGTTTCTGTGACAACTGAGACCAGATAAAAAAAAATTACATTAACTAGACAGCAGATCGGCTTTATTAAAAGTGAATAGAAAATGGGAACATTCATTGATATTCTAGTAGAAACAAAAGAAACATTCTTTGTATTACACTTTGGGGCAGACTGAGCATTTGCTTTTTCTAATAAGTCTTTTTTTTGTAGCATTCATTTACTTTTTGCAGCAAATTCTTTAAAATGGTGCCTGTGTATTTATGAATTTTCCATTAAATAGAAAATTATCTGTTTTAATGTGACTATTTCTGCAACTTTATGGTGCAAAAAAAGTCATGTTTCGCTAAAATGTCACAAAATAAAAAAAATTAAAAAAATCATAAAATGACTAGAATGCACTTGCACAAAAATTTTGAAACTTTTTAAAACACGGATTTTGGTAAAGACTTACCTGTAAAATCCTTTTCAGCGAAGGAAGGAAGAGAGACACAGTATTCATTACTGATGGGTAGGCGGAGCCCCAGATCAGGATGTTACCTCAGATCAAAAGAGTGATGACTGGCTGGCCCTCCAGCTCGGGCTCCTCCTACTCAGCTCCAGTCGTACCAAAGCTTTTAGGAAAAGAGCCAAGATCACCAGCGGAGCAACATAACCCCTTCTGAAGGAACTTCAGAGAAAAAACACAAGGATACAGGTTATGCATGCAAAGAAAGCCAAAAACCACAGAGTTCCAGGTACTACTCACGGAACCTGACTACTGCGATGAGCTGGCGATGCTGGAACAGAGCCTTAGCGCGCTGACCTCAGCCCAGATAATCGCTATCAGATAAGGGTCGCGCTGCATCTGAAAACATCAACACACTTCTGCCGTGGGAGGGTGCTGTGTCTCTCTTCCTTCCTTCGCTGAAAAGGATTTTACAGGTAAGTCTTTACCAAAATCCGTGTTTCAGCTGCAGATGAAGGAAGAGAGCCACAGTATTCATTACTGATGGGACGTCCCAAAGCAGTTCAAAAATAAGGGTGGGAAAAAACCAACAAAAGGCAGAAACCCAACAACCTTAACAACAAAGCGCAACCAGCGCTAAACACAAGTTCATCCAGAACTTTAAACTACAGCTGCCTGCAGGACCCTACGTCCGAGGGCTGCATCAGCGGAAGCACTGACGTCCACTTTATAAAACCTTGTAAACGTGTGGACAGAGCGCCAAGTCGCCGCTCGGCAAAGCTGCACTGCCGAAGCACCTTGATGAAAAGCCCACGATGAAGCCACAGCTCTCGTGGAATGGGCTCGAATCTTAATCGGGCAAGATTCACCCCGAAGACGGTAAGCTTCCAAAATAGCTGACCGGATCCAACGAGCTATAGAACCCTTGGAAGCTCGTTGACCACGCCGACGACCTGCCGGAACCACAAACAGGGAGTCCGTCTTACGAAAACCTTGAGTAATAGATAGATAAAACTTCAAGGCCCGCACTAAATCCAATGTGTGTAAATCTCGCTCTTTCGTATTCTTCGGATCCGGACAGAGTGAAGGCAACACAATATCCTGGTTAACATGAAATTGTGACACCACTTTAGGCAAAAAATCACCCCGAGTGCGAAGCACTACACGATCCGGAAAAAACTCCAGAAAAGGAGGCGAACAAGAAAGAGCTGCCAATTCAGAAACTCTCCTCAAGGAAGTGACTGCAACAAGGAAAGCCACCTTCCAAGAAAGTAAAGAAAGGCTAGCAGAAACCATAGGTTCAAAAGGTTTATGCTGAAGAGCCTCCAAAACAAGGTTGAGCCGCCAAGGAGACACGGGTGCCTTCCGCGGCGGAAACTTACGAGAGATACCTCGGAAAAAGGAGAGCACGTCTCTATTCGAAGCAATGGTTCTCCGGAACAATAAGGACAGAGCAGAAATCTGACCTTTCAGAGTGCTAACTGCCAAACCCTTGTCTAGCCCATGCTGCAGAAAAGCCAACAGGTTGGGAATGGAAAATTTTCTCGGGTTCCGAGAAGACCCCAAACACCACGAAAAGAAGGTTTCCCAAATTTTGTGGTAAATCCTAGAAGTAGCCGGACATCTTGCAGCACGAAGGGTAGCAATGACCTCGGCTGAAAAACCTCTACGGGTCAAGATTTCGGTCTCAAGAGCCACGCCGTCAAACGCAGGGACATCAAGTCCGGATGACAAACGGGCCCCTGAGTCAACAAGTCCGGTTGAAGAGGGAGTGGAAACGGAGGTGCCGCCAACAGCGACATTATTGTCGAGAACCACACCCTTCTTGGCCAGTCTGGAGCTATCAGAATAGCTGGAATTCTCTCTAGTCTGATCCGACGCAGCACTAGAGGAAGTAAGGATATCGGCGGGAATACATAGATCAGCTCGAACTGATCCCACTGAGCCACTAGAGCATCCACCGCCTTCGGGTCCTTGTACCTGGACATGAATGTCGGTAACTTGGCATTGGACCTGGATGCCATCAAATCCACTTGGGGGGTTCCCCAGCGAGAGCACAGTAGTGCAAAGACTTCCGGGTGGAGGCTCCATTCCCCGGGATCCATCCTTCTGCGACTGAGAAAGTCCGCTGTAATATTCTGAACCCCTGGAATGTGAATCGCCGAAATGGCTGGTACATTGGCCTCTGCCCAAATCAGAATTCGGGACACCTCTACCATGAGTCTGGAACTCCTTGTCCCACCTTGGTGATTGATATACGCGACAGCCGTCGCATTGTCTGTCTGCACACGGACTGGCAGACCGCTCAAAGGGACCGTCCAATGTTGGAGGCAAAGGAAAATCGCCCTCAATTCCAGGATGTTGATCGGAAGCACAGACTCTTCCGGTGACCATACCCCTGAATCCAGAGATTGTTCCAAACACCCCCCAGCCCGTCAGGCTGGCATCGGTGGTTATGACTGACCACTTCAGAGGGAGGAAAGACTTCCCCAGGGAGAATGCCCCTGGACGTAACCACCATTCTAGAGAATCCCGCACCGCGCGAGAAATGGTGACACTGCAATCCAGCGATTGCGACTGATTCCATCGACTCAAGATGAACCTTTGAAGAGTCCTGGAGTGGAACTGGGCAAAAGGAATTGCCTCCATGGACGCCACCATCAGTCCCAGAAGACGCATACACTTCCGTAGGGACATTGCCGTTGAGGATGTCATAATCTGTACATGTCGAAGAAGACATGACTGTTTGTCTGGTGGTAGGGAAACTACCGACCGAAACGTGTCGAGATGCATTCCCAAAAAGAGAATTGTCCTCGATGGTTCCAGGGACGACTTCTCCCAATTGACCAGCCAACCGAAGTCTTTCAGAAACTGAAGAGACAAATCCCGAGCCGTCAACGCCTCCTCCTCCGAGGAAGCCACGATCAAAAGATCGTCCAGATAAGGGAGAATCGTAATCCCCTGTCTTCGAAGGAGTGCCATGAGGGGCGCCAGAATTTTTGTAAAGACCCTTGGCGCTGAGGCTAAGCCGAACGGCAGAGCCACGAACTGGTAATGATTCTGACCTATGGCAAATCGAAGAAAGCGCTGATGAGCCTTTCCGATGGGAATATGCAAATAGGCGTCGCGAATGTCGATTGACACCAGAAAATCGTTCTGTGACAGAGCTGCCACAACGGAACGAAGCGACTCCATGCGAAATTTCCGGGCATGGACATGCGGTTTAATCGCTTGAGATCCAGAATCGGGCGAAATTTGTTCTCCTTTTTGGGAACTATAAAAAGGTTGGAATAAAAACCTTTCCCTCGGTCCTCTGACGGAACCGGTATCACTACACCCTTTTGTAGTAGCGATTCGACCTCTCGCTGTAGAGCGACAACAAGCTCGGGTTCCGACGGAACGCGAGATTGACAAAAAACATTTGGGGGTTGAGAAGCAAACTCTATGAAATAGCCTGCCGACACTATCCGCGTTACCCAGGAATCTGGAACGCGAGCCATCCAAGTCTCCTTGAAAAGAAGCAGGCGACCCCCCACTCGAGAATCCTCGAGTGGACCCCTGGCGTCAATCCGACTTTGCGGGTTTCTTGTCAAGTTCCCGCTTGTTCTGGCGGAAACTCTGCTTCCAGGGAGTACGAGTTTTCTGAGAGGATTTCTTTCCTGAGAAAGAAGGACGACCCGATCCCCACGAGGAGTGACTAGATCGTCCTCGGCCCCGAAAGGACCGCCGACCACTATAAACACCAGGCTTACTGGACACCGAGGCCATGGCCCTTCGCTGTGGTAATGCTGATTCCTTCGCCTTAGCCTTGGAAATCAGCTCTGTGAGGTCGGATCCAAAAAGATGGCCACCCTTGTAAGGTAAGGCCAACAACCCTTGTTTGGAAACTGCGTCCCCGGCCCACTGTCTGAGCCATAAAGCTCTTCTGACTGTGACCGCTGAAGCTTGCGCTTTGGCCAGCAGAGATGCCGTATCCAGACCGGCATCAAAGATATAACAGGCTGCCGTTTCTAACCATTCACAAGTTTCCCGTATCTCAGATAACGGAGATTCATTTTGCAACTCCGTCTTCAGACGTGCCAACCAGCTTAGAGAAGCTCTAGCAGCACACATGGATCCTAGCACTGCTCGAAATCCATGACCCGCAGCCTCATAGCTTGCTTTTGCCGCCAATTCTGCCTTTCTATCCAAAGGCTCCTGTAAGCTCGCTTTTCCCTTAATAGGGAGTAGAGAGGATTTACTAAGCTGAGACAAAGACACATCCACTTCAGGAGCAGAAGTCCAATTAGCCTTTAACTCCGTAGAGCAAGGATAAAGTGTATCAAAGAAATGCGTTCCATGAAAACGCTTATCTGGACATAGACGTTCCTCCTCTATTACACCATTAAGCTCATCCAGAGCTGGCAATGTTGTGCGCGAAGCACGGGACTCCTGGAACATGCGTGCTGATTTACCAGGACGACTAGTTACCTCCTCCGGTAACTGTAATATATCTCTCATGGCTTCAATTAATGCCTCCGTACGCTTCGTCATAGAGGAACGCCCCTGCGGCTCGTCCGCATCTGAATCGGATATTTCTCCATCCGAATTTAAAGGGGAACTCTGCCCAATATCAGATACATCTGACTCGCTCCGTGTAGAGGCCGGTAACGGCCTGCGTCGCTTCCTCTGAGAGGAATTAGCAGACACATATTGACCTAAAAGGTCAGATAAGTTATTAATCGATCGAGCGATATCATCCAATTTTCCACCGCTGTCGACCGCAGCGCTAGACGCTGTGGAGGTCTGCGTATCTGATTGCCGCAATGGCACTGGGACGTGATCCGCGGCATCTGAACTCTGTTCAGACATGTCTCACCTGTATGAGCAGGTCAAAGCGGTAATACCAGCAAAAAACTATGCGGTTTTTTTTTTTTTTTTTTTTTTCAAACGCTGAAGGGTTAACGCTCCACCAAGCAGAGTTACCCCAGCGGTATTCAGTCAGCAAATTTAGCTGGTAGAAATAACCCTCAAAGGGGTTAATATTGCAAACTCACCAAAATATATATATATTTGTGAGCCCCAGCCAATTTTTATGTCTCTGATGAGACTGCAGCTGCAGGATAGCGATCGCTGCGCTGCGGGGTGAGGAATCCGCACTCACCCAGCTGGCCGTGGTGTCTATATGAGGAGAGGAGCGGTCCGAGGAGCCCAGGAGCCTGAGTAATGGCCGCCACAGTGAGGGGGTCGCAGGAGAAAAGCCAGAGCGCGCGTCTTCCTGCTCAAAAGACCGGGATAGATAGGCCACGCCCCCTGCTAGCTCAAATAATGAGCGCGAACTCTCCCCGCTCCTGCTCCCTCTCTGTCCTGCAGCTATCTGCCTGCGGACAAAAAATCACCACATCTTCTTGTAACAGCGCTGTCACAGCAGCGCTGAAGCATACTGACATTACATGTAGTAGCGCTGTCACAGCAGCGCTGAAGCATACTGACATTACATGTAGTAGCGCTGTCACAGCAGCGCTGAAGCATACTGACATTACATGTAGTAGCGCTGTCACAGCAGCGCTGAAGCATACTGACATTACATGTAGTAGCGCTGTCACAGCAGCGCTGAAGCATACTGACATTACATGTAGTAGCGCTGTCACAGCAGCGCTGAAGCATACTGACATACATGTAGTAACGCTGTCACAGCAGCGCTGAAGCATACTGACATTAGTAATAGCGCTGCTCATTCAGACGCTAAAGCACGCACACATAATTATTATTAAAATTTGTGTGGAGTACTCACCAGCCAAGGCGCCACAGGGACCCTCAGGGGTTTCTGGCGCAGTGCCCATGCTTCCCCCAGGGCGAAGAACGCAGTGACCGCACGTGTGGTTTGCGTTCCCGCCAGAGAAGCTCTCCTCATCCCCCAGGGCCGGCAAGGATTCTGCAGGGACTTTGAGTAAATACAGATCCGCCAAGGGAGAGGTTGGGGTACAGCAGCGCTGATACCCCTGAGACCTCTAGACCAACTAGTGATCCAAGTCTCCTGTCCGAATATTAAAATAATAAAATCTTCTGAGGAGCTGCATTAGCAGCGACCATCCTCTGGACCTCAAATCTTAGACTGGAGCTGAGTAGGAGGAGCCCGAGCTGGAGGGGCCAGCCAGTCATCACTCTTTTGATCTGAGGTAACATCCTGATCTGGGGCTCCGCCTACCCATCAGTAATGAATACTGTGGCTCTCTTCCTTCATCTGCAGCTGAAAAAGGAGATTTTTGTGTACTCACCGTAAAATCCTTTTCTCCGAGACGCTCATTGGGGGACACAAGACCATGGGTGTTATGCTGTTGCCACTAGGAGGACACTAAGCAATACATAAGCACAAAAGATTAACTCCTCCTCCTGCAGTATACACCCTCTGTTGGCTCAATCCTGAACCAGTTCAGTGCCAAAGCAGTAGGAGCTCATAACAGAGTGCAATATGGCAACAATTCAAAGAAACAACGAGGCTACAGGCTAAACAAGGGTGGGAGCTGTGTCCCCCAAAGAGCGTCTCGGAGAAAAGGATTTTACGGTGAGTACACAAAAATCTCCTTTTCTCCATCGCCTCATTGGGGGACACAAGACCATGGGGCGTCCCAAAGCAGTCCCTGGGTGGGAAGCCATAACAGTAGATGAAGCCTCGTGAACCACATGCATAAAACACTTAAACAGTCAACAGACAACTTACAGATGCGCAACAGCTGATTGCAGAATCTGTCTGCCAAGTGCCGCATCTGAAGAAACTTGAGCATGAATTTGGTAATGCTTGATGAAAGTATGAAGACTGGACCAAGTCGCAGCCCTGCACACTTGCCGTGCCGAAGCCTGGTGCCGAATGGCCCAGGAGGCCCCCACAGATCGAGTGGAGTGTGCCTTAATCCCAGCCGGGATAGGCTGACCTTTAACACGATACGCCTCTTGGATCGCCGAACGAATCCATCTGGCTAACGTGGCCTTGGAAGCAGGAAGACCCTGTCTGGGTCTTTCCGGAAGCACAAACAGGGCGTCCGATTTACGGAAAGATGCAGTTCTCGAAATGTACCTTCGGAGAGCCCTCACCAAGTCCAAGGTGTGAAGGGCTTTTTCAGTACGGTGAATCGGCGCCGGACAGAACGAGGGTAAGACTATTTCCTCATTGATATGAAAAGCCGAAACGACTTTTGGTATGAAAGAAGGAGAAGTCCTAAGGACTACCTTGTCCTGGTGAAAAATTAGAAAAGGAGGTTTACAAGTAAAGCTGCCAACTCCGATACCCGTCTGATAGAGGTAATCGCCACTAGGAAGACAATCTTCCAGGAAAGAAGCGATAAGGACACTTTCGGCAAAGGTTCGAAGGGGATCCCTGTAAGGCACTGAGGACCAGATTAAGATCCCAAGGCTCCAAGGGCCTCTTGTAGGTCGGAGCAAGATGTGACACTCCCTGGATAAAAGTCCTGACCTGAGACTTTGATGCGATCCGCCGTTGGAAAAGGACGGACAAAGCAGAAATCTGCCCCTTGAGGGAGGAGAGAGCTAACCCCGAGTCCATTCCTGCTTGGAGAAATTCTAGAATGGAAGGGATAGAAAAAACCAAAGGGAACGACCTTTGTCCTTACACCAGGAAAAAAATGTTTTCCAGACCCGATGATAAATGCGGGCGGAAGCCGGCTTCCTGGCATTGACCATTGTGGCGACAACTTTGTGAGAAAAACCAGCCTGACTTAAGATCCAGGCTTCAATGGCCATACCGTCAAATTCAGCGCTTTCGAATTGTGATGGTAAATTGGACCCTGGGAAAGAAGGTCCGGACGATCCGGTAATCTCCAGGGAACGTCTGCGACCAGACGCACTAGTTCCGCATACCACGGACGGCGAGGCCAGTCCGGGGCGACAAGAATGAGAGGAACGCCCTCCGCCTTGATCTTCCGAATCACCTTGGGGATTAACGGAAGAGGTGGAAAGATGTAAGGAAGGCGAAATTGACTCCAAGGGAGGACTAGCGCATCCAAGCCGATGGCTAGTGGATCGCGAGATCGACTTATGAAAGTCTGAACTTTGGCATTCAATCTGGATGCCATGAGATCCACATCTGGCATGCCCCAACGCTGGCAAATGAGTTGAAACATTTCCGGGTGCAGGGACCATTCCCCTGAGTCTAAGCCTTGGCAACTGAGGAAGTCGGCCTCCCAATTGTCCACTCCTGGGATGTGAACCGCGGAGATGGGCGAGCGGTTTGCCTCGGCCCAGCGCAAGATGTGTGATACCTCGAGCATCGCTGTTCTGCTCCGAGTGCCTCCCTGACGGTTGATGTACGCCACAGCCGTAGTGTTGTCTGACTGGATCCGGATGGGACGACCGGCCAGAAGATGATGGAACTGCAAGAGAGCTAGTTTGATAGCTCTGATCTCCAGGGTGTTGATCGGGAGACGGGTCTCTGGGAGAGACCAGCGGCCTTGAGCCGTGTGGTGAAGAAACACAGCTCCCCATCCGAGGAGACTGGCATCGGTGGTCACCACCAGCCAATGGACAGGCAGAAAGGATTTTCCTTGATTCAGCGATGAAGCATTTGTCCACCATTTCAGGGAGCTTCTGACTGTGGGAGGAAGACGGAAGCGGCGACCTAGAGACGCAGGGTTCCTGTCCCAGACTGATATTAGCTCCTGTTGAAGAGGGCGAAGATGGAACTGGGCGAACGGTACTGCCTCGATGGAAGCTACCACCTTCCCGAGGACCTGCATGGCGTTCCGCAGAGAGTGGGAGCGGCCTAGAGACAACAGGAGCACTCCCCGCCTCAGAGAAGCAATCTTCTCTGGAGGGAGAGATACCAACCCTTGGGAGGTGTCTAGAATCATTCCCAGAAAAGGAATCTTCTGAGAGGGAATGGGAAGAGACTTGTCCAAATTGACAAGCCAACCCAGGCGAGAGAGGGTGTCGATAGTGATCTCGACACTCTCTGCGCAGGCCCGAAAAGTCGGTCCTTTGATGAGTAGGTCGTCCAGATACGGGAGGACCACCACACCCCGAGAGTGTAAAATTGACATGGCGGCCGCCATGACTTTTGTGAACACTCTGGGGGCGGTTGCGAGACCGAAGGGCAGAGCGGCAAATTGAAAATTATCCTCTCCGACTGCAAAACGCAGAAACCTTTGATGGCCTCTGAAAATCGGAATGTGAAGATACGCATCCTTGATGTCGATAGACGCCAAGTATTCTTTTCTTTCTAGAGATGCGACAACAGAACGGAAGGGATTCCATTCTGAAATGGCGGACTCTGATGAATTTGTTTAGCAATTTTAGGTCCAGAACAGGACGCACGGAGCAGTCCTTCTTGGGAACCACAAAGAGGTTTGAGTAAAACCCTTTGAATCTTTCCTTGTGAGGAACTGGGACGATGACCCCGCTGGTACGAAGTATGTTCAGGGCCTGAAGAAAAGGAATTGTAAGATCCTTGGACTTTGGAGGGCGAGATTGGAAGAAACGCCTTGGGGGGAGAGACAAGAATTCGATCTTGTAACCGGAGTGTACAAGATCTCGGACCCACCGTCTTGAACTACCGACCCCCAGACTTTGCGAAACAAGAGTAGGCGGCCGCCTACCTTGTTTGGGTCCCCCGTCCCCAGCCAGGAGTCATTGGGAAGATAATTTGCAAGAGGAGGAGCTACTATTTCCTGCCTGAGAGATCTGTTTCTCCAGGGCTGAGAGGACCTGGACGATTGTTGTGAGCCCCTGTCTCTGCGAGGTGGACGGGGTGCTCGAACCGAGGTCGAGGCAGAGGACCAATTAAAGGAGCTACGAAATGGCCAGGAACGACTTTGGTATTGAGACCGAAAAGGCCGATTGATTCTGCGCTGCGGAAGAAATTTGCTTTTGCCACCAGTAGCGTCAGAAATAATCTGATCAAGACAATCTCCAAAGAGACGCCCTGAAAGATAAGGCAGCGAAGTCAAAGTCCTCTTTGAAGCAGCGTCTGCACGCCACTCTCGGAGCCAAAGGGACCTGCGAATGGCGATAGCATTGGCGGCTGCGAGTGCAGCGCAATTAGCTGCATCTAGGGACGCATGAACCATGTAGTCACCTGCCCGAGTAATCTGATAGGCCAGATTACGTGCCTCGGGGGGAAGAGGGATATCACTAGTTATTTTAACTAGGTTCTCAGCCCAAGCCACCATGGCACTTGCTACCCAGGTGGCCGCAAAGGAAGGAGAGAGAGATGCTCCAGCAGCCTCAAAAATCGATTTAGCGAGGTTGTCGATCTGTTTATCTGAAGGGTTCTTAATGGATGAACTATCTGAAACAGAGCAGGATTTTTGAAGCTAAGTGAGATACTGGTGGATCTACAACTGGAGATTCAGTCCATTCTTTCGCTACAGTTGCTGAAAATGGGTATCGTGCTTTCAGAGACTTCAGTCCTGAAAAACGTCTGTCTGGACGATCCCTATGTCCCTGAACAATGTCCGTAAATTCAGGGTGATTATTAAACACCTTGTGAGGACGCTTGGCTCTTTTGAAAGAGATAGGATGATTCGGTTGAGACCCGGGTTCTTCATTTAGCTTGAGGATTTTATTAATGGCCTCAATGAGAGAATCTAGAGACTCTTGAAACTCTGGCGAGTTGGGGTCATCACCAATGTCCGACTCGTATTCCGAATCATGATCACTAAGATCTCTGGGAGAGGGGAGCGAGAGCTTGAGCTCGCCGATGCCAAACCACTAGATGGATTGGGAGATGCATTATGGCGGCGTTTTCTAGACGACCGTTTAGCTGATGCCGTGGGTCGGCCCGTCTGATGAGGTCTCTCTGAAGGCTAACGGGTCCCTTTCTGAAAAAGGCTAGAAGAGGAGCCGCGGAAAGTATCCAAGGCCCTAGTCAGGGAATCCATGGACTGCGCCAGAAACGCGGGCCACCCTGAAGGACCTGGCTCAATGGGATCAGGAATACTGTAGGTAGGGACTCCTGAACGATAGTAGGGGGCTCCTGAGCGGAAGCAGCAATGGGCTCTTGGGCACATGATGCACAGAATTGGGAACCATGCTTTGACGGCAGGGAAGCGTTGCATGAAATGCAGGCGGCATATACTACTGTGTAGTTTTTGTCAGCCTTTTTAGCGCCCTTTGATTGCGACATATTTCTGCACCTGAGAGCCTGCTGCAGGAGAAGGGTCAAGCGCTGTGTAGGCCTAGTCGCAGCGTGCACTTACCCAGGTCCTGTGTCTGAACCAGGGAAGGTGGAGGATGGTGTCTGCAGCGCTGTCCCACAAGATGGCGCCCGAGATTACAGTAGCGCTTCTCGTCTGACACGAGAACGCCAGAAGCAGTGGGAGGAGAGGGGGGAACAGGAGGGAGTCCCATGGCATCTGAAGCCGGCCAATAGCGTGCGAGGTGGGCGGAGACACGTGGCCAGCCCTCCCCCATAGAGGCCTATCCCGGCCCGCAGCCGGGGACTAAATTTATGGCTGCGGCCTATCCCGGGCCGAAGCCGGGGACTAAATTAATGGTTGCAGCCTAACCCGGGCCGAAGCCGGGGACTAAATTTGAGGCTGAGGCGCGACGCTGAAGCTGCGGCGGCGCGACACAGAGGCGGCCGCGGTGCGACGCAGAGGCGGCCGCGGCGACAGACGGCCGGTACACATTGCATCCAGGTGCATGTACTCACTGCGGGGAGAGACCCGAAGATGGAGAAGGAAGGGACCTCCGCAGGGACTAAGGCAGATATGGCCGTACTTCCTCAATCCACCGTCCCCTTTGATAGGGGGATGGAGAGGGATCTTAAATGCCTCCAGACCGCCACCGCTTTCAGGAGAGGTGGTGAGGGGTATCCATCCATGGTGCCACGCCAATCACATCGCCCACATCGAGGGGTATCTCATGGGAGAGCGGCCCATTCAAGGGATCTGTCGCCCCATGGTAGCGTAACAGGAGGGGTACGTGGAGGCGACACTCCACAATGTCGCCTGTTGCTGGTTTTTGGGAGATCGTGACTTTTCGTACAAGTCCCGTCGCCCATCCGTGCGTGAAGAAAGCAAAATAGTAAAAAGAGGTAAAAAAACTGAGAAAAAAAGTGGGGTCTGAGAGCAGACCCTAGTGCCTCCTACAGACACTAAGCAAGAACTGGTTCAGGATTGAGCCAACAGAGGGTGTATACTGCAGGAGGAGGAGTTAATCTTTTGTGCTTATGTATTGCTTAGTGTCCTCCTAGTGGCAGCAGCATAACACCCATGGTCTTGTGTCCCCCAATGAGGCAATGGAGAAAGTCACAATTGACTAATTAGCCAAGAACATCTGAAAACCAAATCCCGCAACAATGACAAACATACATATAGAAAAAAACAACACAAAAACAAACAAACAAACAAACATACAAATGAAGCAAAGAAACAAAACAGGCACACAGACTTAAAAAGAAGATGGAAAAACCGGTCAAAACCATTGAAAATAAGACAAGCTAATGCTATAAAATTCTCTAGATCTTTGTTTGCAGCTATTGAACTGGAACGTTCTTTTTCTAGTTCCAGAAGAAGAAAACCTGTCCTTATGAGGTGATCATACAGGTGCAAGAAAGCTCTACTAGCTGTGCCCCAAATCAGCCACTTACCGGTTTCATCCATCACGGCAATGGCTTGTTCAGCCTTGTGCTGTAAAGCTAGGAGAGCCGCTTGCCTTCCTTTTAAAGCTCGGAGTTGCTCTTGCTGCTGAAGCATCCGTGTCAATAGTGCATGCTGTTTTTTCATATTTTTCAGTTCTTCCCTGGCCTCCTGTTGAGGATCTATTGCCTAAAGGTAAAATATCAAAATAGTAAAAAAAAAAAAAAAAAAATGAATGTTTGTTTTTCAGGAAGTTGACATTTGTTTTCAATTAATTTTCCAGGAGCGCTATACATTGTGTATGTATACAGCAGGATAAGTGCACTTATGGCAGCCAAAATAAAGTAAGCTGACTGATAGAAAGCGGTTATTAGCCTCCAGGAAGTGATAGAGTACCGCGACCTCCTATAAAGAATGACAGGCACATGCGAACCCATGCCTCTGTGTATAGCGCAACTATCCTGTAATCCACACTGTACACGGTTTTACTGCTTCCCTCGGCACAGGAAAGTTTAACACCGTACACTTTTCTATATAGTGGAAAAGACAGTATGAATCTCATGGGATATACTTGGAAACCTGTGGACGAGGCAAGTAATACTTCAGACATGTAGAAAAATAAAGTGAGAGCATAGCCCAACTCTCCTTCACCACCTAATTATAATAAAGTTATTCTAGATTATTCTCTGTAGTCCATAAAGCAAAGCTATTAAGCTAGAAAGCCAGGAGCACTATCCAATGTAGCCTCTGGCGGCCAGGGTGAAGCACAGAAGGAAACGTCATCAGATTCATGCAGTCCGAATTACGGGAAGCATCGGTCAATGGCTCCGCTGTTGCAGCTGTGTGTTTACCCTGAAATGCTGCGGTGTTCTAGAATAAAACATACTTTGAAAAGCCAATCGGGAACTACATGGCTATTAAGTCTGGAATGAGGCTGGTCCCGACGGCTTCTCTCTGCCCCGCTCTCAGAGAGTGACCGGTCTATGTTGAATGTCAATTTCAGAGCTATACCAGTGGGAAAAACGGCAATCACTGAACCTGATAGACTTCCCCCGTCTAAAATCCAGCGTCCTCCAGCCTCGGATTACCTGTCCATCCCAGGAGGCAGAGACCCAGAAATGCTGGAACAGTAGCTACAGGGGAATAGTTCAGCACATCACATTATCAGGTGTTCCTTATTGTATAATACCAGCCTTGCCAATTCTAAAACTAATTTTCATCTGTTGAATAACCAGAATGCAAAATGAAGAGAACCATCAAAATTAATCATTAAAAAAAAAAATGAAAATTTTAGAAAAAAAGACTTACTCACTTATCTTTCCAGCATATGACACTGTAACTCCACCTTCAAGTAACTTTTCAGAATAACCTGTCATGTATGTGCACGAGGAGCAGCACTGTTCCTGGCTATTACATGACTGCTAGCCGGCATGTTAACTCACCCGCTGCTGTCTCTTTCTTAAGCAGAGTGCCAGTGTGCCCTCACTTGTAACCTGTCACTGTATGGGTCCGAGACTCGGAATCAGGTTCTTCAGCCAAGTTCTGAGTCTAAAACTCGCATTGAGAAAATTCAAAAAGTGTCCTCCACTCCACACGGCAGCCACTGTGGGGAGCAACAAGACGCAAATGCTGTCAAGGTCCCGTCTGGGTTGGAGCCGATGTTACTGCAAACACTAGGGAAAGCAGAGGCAGGTAGCGTAGTCAGATGGCAGCCGGAGGTCGGTACACAGGAAAGGCAGTTCGGTAACAGAGGAGCAGGCAGATAACGTAGTCAGAAGGCAGGCCGAGGTCGGTTCACAGGAGAGCAGTGTTTGTAGCAATGGATCAGGCGGAGAGCGTAGTCAGAAGGCAGGCCGAGGTCGGTTCACAGGAGAGCAGTGTTTGTAGCAATGGATCAGGAGGAAACGCTTGACTAAAGGCTTGGAGCTCAATAATCTCGCAATGACACACCCACAGGGCCAGGTTTATATAGGGTGTGTAATTGGCAATCAGAGGCCCAATCAAGAGAGCACTAGGTGTAGCCAATCAGGAAGAACAGTCAATGGTATCTGGATTCAGCAAGGAACTTTGCAGCCAGCAGAATAGCTCAGATGGTAGTAGCTGCTGGCCAGTGGACAAGAGGTACTGGGTTCGACTCCTGACAGTACTCCCCTCCTTCCAGGATGGCCTCTGGACATCTCAGGAGCTGGCTTATCCGGGTACCTCTGATGAAAGGCTCTTGTTAGTCTAGGAGCATGGACGTTCTCCCTTGGTTCCCATGAATTTTCCTCTGGTCCGTAACCCTTCCACTGCACCAGATACTGCAGTTTACCTCTGAATTTTCGGGAGTCCAGAATCTTATCCACAATGTATTCTTCTTCACCACGGATCCTTTCTGGTGGAGGAGGTGGCTGAATTCTTCCTGGAAACGGGTTTTCACAGAAGGGTTTGAGCAAGGATATGTGAAACACTGGATGAATCTTTAGATTGTTGGGAAGTTTTAAACGAAAAGCAACCTGGTTAATTTTTGCAGAAATTTGAAAAGGTCCAATGAATTTCTGACCCAATTTGGAGGATGGCACATGTGTCTTAAGGTTTTTAGTGGACAGCCAAACTTTGTCTCCAACCTGAAGAGCAGGGGGCACTCTCCGATGTTTATCTGCTGCTTCCTTATATTCTTCCTGGGTCTTGAGCAATATCTCTGATAATTCCTTCTGGGATTCCTGTAATTTTGTAAGCCTGTCATTAACAGCAGGAATGGGAGTGTTCACTGGCAGATTAGGGATAAATACTGGATGTACTCCATAATTAGCAAAAAATGGGGTTTGAGATGTAGCGCTATGTATGGAGTTGTTGTAGGCAAACTCTGCTGTTGGTAAATAGTCCACCCAGTCATCCTGAAGATAGGAAATGAAGCAACGGAGGTATTGCTCCAAAGTCTGGTTCGTTCTCTCCGTCTGGCCATTGGACTGAGGATGGAAAGCGGTAGAAAGATTCACCGTGACTCCCAAGGCTGTACAGAAACTCTTCCAAAATTTTGATGTAAACTGAACGCCTCTGTCAGACACCACGCTGTCAGGAATTCCATGTAACCTGAATATCTCTTTGATCATCGTTCTGCAGTTTTTTCAGCAGTAGGAATTCCTTCAGTTGGAATAAAGTGGGCCATTTTTGTGAGTCGGTCCACTATGACAAGGATGACGGTCATCTGTTTAGAAGGGGTAGTTCCACAATAAAATCCATGGAAATAGATCCCCAAGGCCTGGATGGAACTGGGAGTGGTTGTAAGAGTCCTAGAGGAGACGATCGTGGGGTCTTGTTTCGTGCGCATGTTAAACAGGTTGAAACATATTTCCTCACGTCCTTCCTACAATTAGGCCACCAAAAGAAACGAAGTAGTAAGTCTTGTGTTTTTGCAACTCCAGGATGTCCTGCCAGTTTAGAATCATGGACACTTTTGAGGACTTCAAGGCGAGAAGATTCAGGTACATATATTTGGTGTTTCTGCATCCAAAACCCCTCATTGAATGAAAGATCGACGTCTTCCGAAGGATGATTAAGGAAAGAGTCCTCTTGATATCCATCTTTAATTCTATTACATAGTCCTCTAGAGTGCAATATTCCCAAAAAATTTTTAGGGCCTAGAATTGTATCATCATTACTAGACCTCTCCTGAGGTTCCGAACACATCCTGGACAGGGCGTCAGCCTTGCCATTTCTTGAACCAGGCCGGTAAGAGATTATAAAATTGAATCTTGAGAAAAATAAGGCCCATCGTGCTTGTCTTGCAGACAATCTTTTTGCTGTACGGAGGAATTCAAGATTCTTGTGGTCCGTGAGAACAGTCACAGGGTGATTGGCACCTTCCAGAAGATGTCTCCACTCGGAGAAGGCAACTTTAATGGCTAACAGTTCTTTATTACCAATGTCGTAGTTCTTTTCTGCAGATGACATGGTGTGGGAAAGAAACGCACATGGGTGAAGTTGCATCTTGTCCCCAACTCGCTGAGACAGAATGGCTCCCACTGCAGAGTCCGAGGCGTCCACTTCGACAGTAAATGGCAATTCAGGATTTGGGTGTACTAACAATGGAGCAGACGTAAAAAGAGTTTTCAACTTGTCAAAAGCCTCCTGTGCCTCCGGAGACCAGAAAAATGCTTTGGTCTTTTTTGTTAGTGTAGTAATTGGTAGTATGATCCGTGAAAAGTTCTTTATAAATTTTCGGTAAAAATTTGCAAATCCTATGAAACGCTGGACGTCTTTTAAATTTCTTGGAACAGGCCAGTCTACTACAGCATTGATTTTGCCGGGATCCATGCTCAGACCTTCTGGGGAGATGATATATCCCAGAAATTGGATACTGGTTTGTTCAAACTCACATTTTTCAAGTTTAATGTAGAGATGGTTCTCCTGTAGTCGTTCCAAGACTAACTGGACGTGCCTGCGATGCTCTTCCAAGGTGTCTGAAAATATAAGAATGTCATCGAGATAAGCCACAACGAATTGGTCCAAGAAATCTCGAAATACATCATTAATAAAATGTTGAAAGGTGGCTGGGGCATTGCTAAGGCCAAAGGTCATAACAAGAGATTCAAAATGTCCATATCTCGTTCTGAAGGCGGTCTTCCACTCATCTCCTGGGCGAATCCGTATGAGGTTGTAAGCCCCTCTAAGATCCAGCTTCGTAAAGATTTTCGCAGAACGGAGTCTCTCAAATAGTTCAGGAATCAAGGGTAGCGGGTAGCGATTCTTGACAGTGATATTATTCATCTCTCTGTAGTCAATACATGGCCGCAGAGTGGAGTCTTTCTTTTCAACAAAGAACAGGGGTGCCCCAGCTGGAGATGTGGAAGGTCGAATAAAGCCTTTCTCTAAATTTTCATCCAGGAACTTTCTTAATACCTTCAATTCAGGTTCGGAAAGATTGTAAATCCGTCCAAATGGAATGGTTGCTCCTGGCAGCAATTCAATGGGACAGTCGTAAGGACGGTGAGGAGGTAATTGATCTGCTTTCTTCTTACTGCAGACATCAGAGAACTGCTGATATTGAGGTGGTAGTTTCTCTTCCTTCTCATGCGAAATCTCAGAGATTTGGACTTGTTGGAGAACAGGGGTTCCTTATGACAATTATTCTTACAGTAGTCAGATGGAAAGGTGATGGTCCTTGATGCCCAGTTGATAGAAGGGTTATGGACTGAAAACCAGGGGATCCCTAGAATAACCGGAAATTTCGGAGATGAAATAAGGTGGAAACTGACAGCTTCATGATGATCCGGGTCGATACAAATCTCCAGTTCGATTGTCTCATGCGTGACAGGTCCAGAAGACAAAGGTGATCCATCCACAGTTTCCATTTCAATTGGTGTGGATTTGGTCCTACTGGAAATATTATTATCACGTGTAAATTTTAAGTCCATAAAATTTCCTCCTGCTCCCGAATCCAACAGGGCAGAGCATTGTATTTTTTGGGTGCCCATTACAACCTGAATGGGGATTACAAAACACGGATTTTGGTAAAGACTTACCTGTAAAATCCTTTTCAGCGAAGGAAGGAAGAGAGACACAGTATTCATTACTGATGGGTAGGCGGAGCCCCAGATCAGGATGTTACCTCAGATCAAAAGAGTGATGACTGGCTGGCCCCTCCAGCTCGGGCTCCTCCTACTCAGCTCCAGTCGTACCAAAGCTTTTAGGAAAAGAGCCAAGATCACCAGCGGAGCAACATAACCCCTTCTGAAGGAACTTCAGAGAAAAAACACAAGGATACAGGTTATGCATGCAAAGAAAGCCAAAAACCACAGAGTTCCAGGTACTACTCACGGAACCTGACTACTGCGATGAGCTGGCGATGCTGGAACAGAGCCTTAGCGCGCTGACCTCAGCCCAGATAATCGCTATCAGATAAGGGTCGCGCTGCATCTGAAAACATCAACACACTTCTGCCGTGGGAGGGTGCTGTGTCTCTCTTCCTTCCTTCGCTGAAAAGGATTTTTACAGGTAAGTCTTTACCAAAATCCGTGTTTCAGCTGCAGATGAAGGAAGAGAGCCACAGTATTCATTACTGATGGGACGTCCCAAAGCAGTTCAAAAATAAGGGTGGGAAAAAACCAACAAAAGGCAGAAACCCAACAACCTTAACAACAAAGCGCAACCAGCGCTAAACACAAGTTCATCCAGAACTTTAAACTACAGCTGCCTGCAGGACCCTACGTCCGAGGGCTGCATCAGCGGAAGCACTGACGTCCACTTTATAAAACCTTGTAAACGTGTGGACAGAGCGCCAAGTCGCCGCTCGGCAAAGCTGCACTGCCGAAGCACCTTGATGAAAAGCCCACGATGAAGCCACAGCTCTCGTGGAATGGGCTCGAATCTTAATCGGGCAAGATTCACCCCGAAGACGGTAAGCTTCCAAAATAGCTGACCGGATCCAACGAGCTATAGAACCCTTGGAAGCTCGTTGACCACGCCGACGACCTGCCGGAACCACAAACAGGGAGTCCGTCTTACGAAAACCTTGAGTAATAGATAGATAAAACTTCAAGGCCCGCACTAAATCCAATGTGTGTAAATCTCGCTCTTTCGTATTCTTCGGATCCGGACAGAGTGAAGGCAACACAATATCCTGGTTAACATGAAATTGTGACACCACTTTAGGCAAAAAATCACCCCGAGTGCGAAGCACTACACGATCCGGAAAAAACTCCAGAAAAGGAGGCGAACAAGAAAGAGCTGCCAATTCAGAAACTCTCCTCAAGGAAGTGACTGCAACAAGGAAAGCCACCTTCCAAGAAAGTAAAGAAAGGCTAGCAGAAACCATAGGTTCAAAAGGTTTATGCTGAAGAGCCTCCAAAACAAGGTTGAGCCGCCAAGGAGACACGGGTGCCTTCCGCGGCGGAAACTTACGAGAGATACCTCGGAAAAAGGAGAGCACGTCTCTATTCGAAGCAATGGTTCTCCGGAACAATAAGGACAGAGCAGAAATCTGACCTTTCAGAGTGCTAACTGCCAAACCCTTGTCTAGCCCATGCTGCAGAAAAGCCAACAGGTTGGGAATGGAAAATTTTCTCGGGTTCCGAGAAGACCCCAAACACCACGAAAAGAAGGTTTCCCAAATTTTGTGGTAAATCCTAGAAGTAGCCGGACATCTTGCAGCACGAAGGGTAGCAATGACCTCGGCTGAAAAACCTCTACGGGTCAAGATTTCGGTCTCAAGAGCCACGCCGTCAAACGCAGGGACATCAAGTCCGGATGACAAACGGGCCCCTGAGTCAACAAGTCCGGTTGAAGAGGGAGTGGAAACGGAGGTGCCGCCAACAGCGACATTATTGTCGAGAACCACACCCTTCTTGGCCAGTCTGGAGCTATCAGAATAGCTGGAATTCTCTCTAGTCTGATCCGACGCAGCACTAGAGGAAGTAAGGATATCGGCGGGAATACATAGATCAGCTCGAACTGATCCCACTGAGCCACTAGAGCATCCACCGCCACCGCCTTCGGGTCCTTGTACCTGGACATGAATGTCGGTAACTTGGCATTGGACCTGGATGCCATCAAATCCACTTGGGGGGTTCCCCAGCGAGAGCACAGTAGTGCAAAGACTTCCGGGTGGAGGCTCCATTCCCCGGGATCCATCCTTCTGCGACTGAGAAAGTCCGCTGTAATATTCTGAACCCCTGGAATGTGAATCGCCGAAATGGCTGGTACATTGGCCTCTGCCCAAATCAGAATTCGGGACACCTCTACCATGAGTCTGGAACTCCTTGTCCCACCTTGGTGATTGATATACGCGACAGCCGTCGCATTGTCTGTCTGCACACGGACTGGCAGACCGCTCAAAGGGACCGTCCAATGTTGGAGGCAAAGGAAAATCGCCCTCAATTCCAGGATGTTGATCGGAAGCACAGACTCTTCCGGTGACCATACCCCCTGAATCCAGAGATTGTTCCAAACACCCCCCCAGCCCGTCAGGCTGGCATCGGTGGTTATGACTGACCACTTCAGAGGGAGGAAAGACTTCCCCAGGGAGAATGCCCCTGGACGTAACCACCATTCTAGAGAATCCCGCACCGCGCGAGAAATGGTGACACTGCAATCCAGCGATTGCGACTGATTCCATCGACTCAAGATGAACCTTTGAAGAGTCCTGGAGTGGAACTGGGCAAAAGGAATTGCCTCCATGGACGCCACCATCAGTCCCAGAAGACGCATACACTTCCGTAGGGACATTGCCGTTGAGGATGTCATAATCTGTACATGTCGAAGAAGACATGACTGTTTGTCTGGTGGTAGGGAAACTACCGACCGAAACGTGTCGAGATGCATTCCCAAAAAGAGAATTGTCCTCGATGGTTCCAGGGACGACTTCTCCCAATTGACCAGCCAACCGAAGTCTTTCAGAAACTGAAGAGACAAATCCCGAGCCGTCAACGCCTCCTCCTCCGAGGAAGCCACGATCAAAAGATCGTCCAGATAAGGGAGAATCGTAATCCCCTGTCTTCGAAGGAGTGCCATGAGGGGCGCCAGAATTTTTGTAAAGACCCTTGGCGCTGAGGCTAAGCCGAACGGCAGAGCCACGAACTGGTAATGATTCTGACCTATGGCAAATCGAAGAAAGCGCTGATGAGCCTTTCCGATGGGAATATGCAAATAGGCGTCGCGAATGTCGATTGACACCAGAAAATCGTTCTGTGACAGAGCTGCCACAACGGAACGAAGCGACTCCATGCGAAATTTCCGGGCATGGACATGCCGGTTTAATCGCTTGAGATCCAGAATCGGGCGAAATTTGTTCTCCTTTTTGGGAACTATAAAAAGGTTGGAATAAAAACCTTTCCCTCGGTCCTCTGACGGAACCGGTATCACTACACCCTTTTGTAGTAGCGATTCGACCTCTCGCTGTAGAGCGACAACAAGCTCGGGTTCCGACGGAACGCGAGATTGACAAAAAACATTTGGGGGTTGAGAAGCAAACTCTATGAAATAGCCTGCCGACACTATCCGCGTTACCCAGGAATCTGGAACGCGAGCCATCCAAGTCTCCTTGAAAAGAAGCAGGCGACCCCCCACTCGAGAATCCTCGAGTGGACCCCTGGCGTCAATCCGACTTTGCGGGTTTCTTGTCAAGTTCCCGCTTGTTCTGGCGGAAACTCTGCTTCCAGGGAGTACGAGTTTTCTGAGAGGATTTCTTTCCTGAGAAAGAAGGACGACCCGATCCCCACGAGGAGTGACTAGATCGTCCTCGGCCCCGAAAGGACCGCCGACCACTATAAACACCAGGCTTACTGGACACCGAGGCCATGGCCCTTCGCTGTGGTAATGCTGATTCCTTCGCCTTAGCCTTGGAAATCAGCTCTGTGAGGTCGGATCCAAAAAGATGGCCACCCTTGTAAGGTAAGGCCAACAACCCTTGTTTGGAAACTGCGTCCCCGGCCCACTGTCTGAGCCATAAAGCTCTTCTGACTGTGACCGCTGAAGCTTGCGCTTTGGCCAGCAGAGATGCCGTATCCAGACCGGCATCAAAGATATAACAGGCTGCCGTTTCTAACCATTCACAAGTTTCCCGTATCTCAGATAACGGAGATTCATTTTGCAACTCCGTCTTCAGACGTGCCAACCAGCTTAGAGAAGCTCTAGCAGCACACATGGATCCTAGCACTGCTCAAAATCCATGACCCGCAGCCTCATAGCTTGCTTTTGCCGCCAATTCTGCCTTTCTATCCAAAGGCTCCTGTAAGCTCGCTTTTCCCTTAATAGGGAGTAGAGAGGATTTACTAAGCTGAGACAAAGACACATCCACTTCAGGAGCAGAAGTCCAATTAGCCTTTAACTCCGTAGAGCAAGGATAAAGTGTATCAAAGAAATGCGTTCCATGAAAACGCTTATCTGGACATAGACGTTCCTCCTCTATTACACCATTAAGCTCATCCAGAGCTGGCAATGTTGTGCGCGAAGCACGGGACTCCTGGAAAATGCGTGCTGATTTACCAGGACGACTAGTTACCTCCTCCGGTAACTGTAGTATATCTCTCATGGCTTCAATTAATGCCTCCGTACGCTTCGTCAGAGGAACGCCCCTGCGGCTCGTCCGCATCTGAATCGGATATTTCTCCATCCGAATTTAAAGGGGAACTCTGCCCAATATCAGATACATCTGACTCGCTCCGTGTAGAGGCCGGTAACGGCCTGCGTCGCTTCCTCTGAGAGGAATTAGCAGACACATATTGACCTAAAAGGTCAGATAAGTTATTAATCGATCGAGCGATATCATCCAATTTTCCACCGCTGTCGACCGCAGCGCTAGACGCTGTGGAGGTCTGCGTATCTGATTGCCGCAATGGCACTGGGACGTGATCCGCGGCATCTGAACTCTGTTCAGACATGTCTCACCTGTATGAGCAGGTCAAAGCGGTAATACCAGCAAAAAACTATGCGTTTTTTTTTTTTTTTTTTCAAACGCTGAAGGGTTAACGCTCCACCAAGCAGAGTTACCCCAGCGGTATTCAGTCAGCAAATTTAGCTGGTAGAAATAACCCTCAAAGGGGTTAATATTGCAAACTCACCAAAATATATATATTTTGTGAGCCCCAGCCAATTTTTATGTCTCTGATGAGACTGCAGCTGCAGGATAGCGATCGCTGCGCTGCGGGGTGAGGAATCCGCACTCACCCAGCTGGCCGTGGTGTCTATATGAGGAGAGGAGCGGTCCGAGGAGCCCAGGAGCCTGAGTAATGGCCGCCACAGTGAGGGGGTCGCAGGAGAAAAGCCAGAGCGCGCGTCTTCCTGCTCAAAAGACCGGGATAGATAGGCCACGCCCCCTGCTAGCTCAAATAATGAGCGCGAACTCTCCCCGCTCCTGCTCCTCTCTGTCCTGCAGCTATCTGCCTGCGGACAAAAAATCACCACATCTTCTTGTAACAGCGCTGTCACAGCAGCGCTGAAGCATACTGACATTACATGTAGTAGCGCTGTCACAGCAGCGCTGAAGCATACTGACATTACATGTAGTAGCGCTGTCACAGCAGCGCTGAAGCATACTGACATTACATGTAGTAGCGCTGTCACAGCAGCGCTGAAGCATACTGACATTACATGTAGTAGCGCTGTCACAGCAGCGCTGAAGCATACTGACATTACATGTAGTAGCGCTGTCACAGCAGCGCTGAAGCATACTGACATTACATGTAGTAGCGCTGTCACAGCAGCGCTGAAGCATACTGACATACATGTAGTAACGCTGTCACAGCATCGCTGAAGCATACTGACATTAGTAATAGCGCTGCTCATTCAGACGCTAAAGCACTCACACATAATTATTATTAAAATTTGTGTGGAGTACTCACCAGCCAAGGCGCCACAGGGACCCTCAGGGGTTTCTGGCGCAGTGCCCATGCTTCCCCCCAGGGCGAAGAACGCAGTGACCGCACGTGTGGTTTGCGTTCCCGCCAGAGAAGCTCTCCTCATCCCCCAGGGCCGGCAAGGATTCTGCAGGGACTTTGAGTAAATACAGATCCGCCAAGGGAGAGGTTGGGGTACAGCAGCGCTGATACCCCTGAGACCTCTAGACCAACTAGTGATCCAAGTCTCCTGTCCGAATATTAAAATAATAAAATCTTCTGAGGAGCTGCATTAGCAGCGACCATCCTCTGGACCTCAAATCTTAGACTGGAGCTGAGTAGGAGGAGCCCGAGCTGGAGGGGCCAGCCAGTCATCACTCTTTTGATCTGAGGTAACACCCTGATCTGGGCTCCGCCTACCCATCAGTAATGAATACTGTGGCTCTCTTCCTTCATCTGCAGCTGAAATGAGATGATGTGGTATGTATTTTGTCTATTTCTGGCGTTACTGATGAGATAGTCTGCAAGATGGAATCCGACTGCTGAGAAAGGTCCGTATTGCTGGCAGACCTGTTGTTGGTAAAGGCTATAGTCCTTTTGTTAGGACAGTTGATGGCATAGTGTCCAGGGTCCCCACAATAGAGGCAGAGATGTTCTGCACGTCGCCTCTCCTTCTCCTGTGCAGAGAGTGGTCTTCGGATGACGTCGATCTGCATCGGTTCAGACACAACTTGCGTCTTTTCTTGGTGGTCTGATGCTGAAAATGAGAAGCCAGGGCTATTCCCAAGTGCTCGCAGTCTCTCCTTTCTCCTTTCAGTAAGTCTCTGGTCAATCCGGATACATAGTTGAATAAAGTCCTCCAACTGGTCAGGGGTCTCAACCCTGGCAAGCTCGTCTTTCACTGGTTCTGATAGCCCTCGTCGAAATTGACTTCTCTGGGCCGCTGGATTCCAGGTGGTGTCGGCCACCCAGCGACGGAACTCCGATGTATATTCCGCAACAGAGCGACGTCCTTGGCGCAAATTATGTAATTTGGTTTCTGCTGTGGCACAGCGGTTTGGGTCATCAAAAACTTGATTCATAGCTGCGGTGAAGGCTTCCAGGTCATTAAGGAGGTCATAGTCCTTTTCTACATAAGGTGAAGCCCAAGCAAGAGCTTCATCCGTCAGGAGATTTATCATGAAAAAAACTTTCTTCCTCTCACTGGTAAAGGGAGCAGGTTGCATCTGGAAGTATATGCGGCATTGATTGAGGAATCCTCGGTACTGCTTGCGATCCCCACTGAACTTTGCAGGCAGCGGCAGCCGCGCGTTTGATTCGGACCCTGAATTGCGCACGTCCAGAAGTTGTTTTTGTAGCTCAATTACTTCCTGTTGTATCGCCGTGAAATCAGTTTGTAACTTGGCATATTTTCCTTGAGAGTCAGTACAAAAACTTTGAAGCTCCGTAACTTGCCGTCTCAGGGTGTTCACAGCGGACTCCATTTTGGCGCGAGATTATTCTGTCAAGGTCCCGTCTGGGTTGGAGCCGATGTTACTGCAAACACTAGGGAAAGCAGAGGCAGGTAGCGTAGTCAGATGGCAGCCAGAGGTCGGTACACAGGAAAGGCAGTTCGGTAACAGAGGAGCAGGCAGATAACGTAGTCAGAAGGCAGGCCGAGGTCGGTTCACAGAAGAGCAGTGTTTGTAGCAATGGATCAGGCGGAGAGCGTAGTCAGAAGGCAGGCCGAGGTCGGTTCACAGGAGAGCAGTGTTTGTAGCAATGGATCAGGAGGAAACGCTTGACTAAAGGCTTGGAGCTCAATAATCTCGCAATGACACACCCACAGGGCCAGGTTTATATAGGGTGTGTAATTGGCAATCAGAGGCCCAATCAAGAGAGCACTAGGTGTAGCCAATCAGGAAGAACAGTCAATGGTATCTGGATTCAGCAAGGAACTTTGCAGCCAGCAGAATAGCTCAGATGGTAGAGCTGCTGGCCAGTGGACAAGAGGTACTGGGTTCGACTCCTGACAAATGCAGTCACGTGGTGAGACAAGAGCACCGCTGAATCCAGGAGAAGATGGCGACCGATATACGCGACTACCTTCATGACACCTACACACAATACTTAACAAAAGGGCAAATAAAAAAATCAATGGAGTGCGGCTTTAACCCTGTTGTTCTGTTCGGGTCTATTTAACCCCCAAAAAAGTTTGTGAAGCTGAAGATTATTATGAGGATCTGCAAATTGTGGTTAGGAGACTTTCTTTATCGACAGGTGTTACTATGAGTTTTATTTTAACCTTTTTTTTTTTATATCAAATAATGATTATCACATACAGTAGGGGAAATAGGTATTTGATCCCTTGCTGATTTTGTAAGTTGGGCATGAACAGTCTATAATTTTAAGGGTAGGTTAATTTTACCATTGAGAGATAGAATATCAAAAATAAAATCCAGAAAATCACATTGTATAAATTATAAAAATTTGCATTTTGCAGTGAGAAATAAGTATTTGATCCCCTACCAACCAATAAGAATTCTGGCTCCTACAGACCAGAGGTCTCAAACACGAGGCTCGCGGACCGCATGCGGCCCCTGAGGCAGGCATCTTCGGCCCGCGGTGCACCACATGTCTCACGCTAGCTTCCTCTCACACCTTGAGCAGCGCGGCCGTGGAGCTGAAAGATGATGTCATCTAGCCGAGGCCGGCAGCGCCGCTCAATGTGTGAGAGGAAGGAAGCTGCCGGCGGCGCGGAGAGGTGAGTGTGGCCGCTGTGCCAGTGAAGCTGCTGTGGTGTGTGTGTGTCTGGTGTGTGTGTGTCTGTGCTGAGTGTGGCCACTGTGGAGAGATGATGGCAGTGATGGGGAGAGGGCCAGTGATGGGGACAGGGCCAATGACGAGAGTGATGGGGACAGGGCCAATGATTGGGAGAGGGCCAATGATTGGGAGAGGGCCAATGATGGGAGTGATGGGGAAAGGGCCAATGATGAGAGTGATGGGGACAGGGCCAATGATGAGAGTGATGGGACAGGGCCAGTGATGGGGAGAGGGCAAATGATGGCAGTGATGGGGACAGGCCCAATGATGGGAGTGATGGTGAGAGGGCCAATGAAGGGAGTGATGGTGAGAGGGACAATGAAGGGAGCGATGGGGAGAGTGTCAGTGTTGGGGAGAGGGCCAATGATGGCGGTGATGGGGAGAGGGCCAATGATGGGAGTGATGGGGAGAGTGCAACGATGGTGGTGGAGGAGAGGGCAATGATGGGGTAATGGGGAGGAGGAAATGATGGAGGTGGTGGAATTTCTACATTTCTACATGAATGGGATCATGATGGGGCATATTTCTGCATGAAGGGGATCATGATGGGGCATATTACTACATGAATAGGATTATTGCTTTACAATAATTTTGTACTGTATTAAGTTTGAAAGGAATGCGGCCCGCCAGCTTAAATATTTTTTTATGTGCGGCCCATTTACTCTGCCCAGAGTTTGAGACCCCTGAGTTAGAGCTCCTAATCAACTCATTACCTGCATTAAAGACAGCTGTCTTACGTAGTCACTTTTGTAAAAGACTCCTGTCCACAGACTCAATCAGTCAGACTCTAACCTCTACAACATGGGCAAGACCAAAGAGCTTTATAAGGATGTCAGGGACAAGATCATAGACCTGCGCAAATAAGGAATGGGCTACAAAACCATAAGTAAGATGCTGGGTGAGAAGGAGACAACTGCTGGTGCAATAGTAAGAAAATGGAAGAAATAAAAAATGACTGTCAATCGACATCGATCTGGGGCACCATGCAAAATCTCACCTCGTCGGGTATTCTTGATCATGAGGAAAGTGAGAGATCAGCCTACAACTATACGGGGGGGATCTTGTTAATGATCTCAAGGAAGCTGGGACCACAGTCACCAAGGAAACCATTGGTAACACATTACTCCGAAAAGGTTTAAAATCCTGCAGTGCCCGCAAGATCACCCCTGCTCAAGAAGGCACATGTGCAGGCCCATCTGAAGTTTGCCATTGAACACCTGGATGATTCGGTGAGTGATTAGGAAGGTGCTGTGCTCAGATGAGGCAAAAATTGAGGTCTTTGGCATTAACTCAACTTGCCGTGTTTGGAGGAAGAGAAATGCTGTCTTTGCCCCAAAGAACACCATCCCCACTGTCAATCACGGAGGTGGAAACATTATGTTTTGGGTGTGTTTCTCTGTTAAGGTCACAGGACTACTTCACCGCATCAATGGGAGAATAGATGGAGCCATGTACCGTAAAATCCTGAGTGACAACCTCCTTCCCTCCACCAGGACATTAAAAATGAGTCATGACTGGGTTTTCCAGAAATACAATGACCCAAAACATACAGCCAAGGCAACAAAGGAGTGGCTCAAAAAGAAACACATTAAGGTCATGGAGTGGCCTAGCCGGTCTCCAGACCTTAATCCCATAGAAAACTTATGGAAGGAGTTGAAGCTCCGAGTTGCCAAGCAACAGCCTCAAAATTTTAATGATTTAGAGATGATCTGCAAAGAGGAGTGGACCAAAATTCCTCCTGACGTGCGCAAACCTCATCATCAAAAGCCTTCTGAGAGGCAGTAAAATTGTCCTCTGCCAACATCACATAATTCTCTACTAGCCGCTATTGGACAAGTTTGGGATAAATGGATAGAGATTCTTCCAAAGTGATACAATACTGGTGAAAATGTCACTGTGGGTGAACAACCTGTGTCATTCCAAGGTAGGTGCCGGTTGAAACAATATATACAGAGTAAGACAGCAAAGTACGGCATCAAAATATGAACAGTTCATACGTTAACGCTCAGGTATATGCAGGAAAACAGGCTGGCGAAAACCTGAAATGAATCAGTGAATGAAGGTGGTTTCAGATTTGCCGTATGGACCAAAAGGACAAAAAAATGACAACTTTTTGACATCGCACTAACTGGGGCAGCTGTTGCTAAAACCAAACTTACAATGCTATAAGCCCAGGTGCACACAATCTGGAAGTGGCAGTGCTTTGGACGCAGAGCATGTTCACTGCGTCCAAAGCACTGACATCTATTGAACGCAGGTGAATCCACATGTGTTCAATGAACCATGCGGATTTACCGCATCCAACATATTCAATTGGTGAATATAGCCTCCCCACAAGAGAAATTGACATGCTGCGGTCTAAGAGACGCACTGCGTGTATGTCTCCCCGGGCGTCTGTGGACCTAGAGTGGTCATGGGATTTCTTGAAATCCCATCCACCATGCAATAACATCGGGCCACTGCGGGTTGCACCCTGCACTAGTACGCAGCGTCCAATCCGCAGCGTTTACTGATAGTGTGCACATACCCTAAGAAAAAGCAAGCCTGATCTCCTGCAAGGTATTGTTGGTAAAAAGAGATGTTCATAGTTCAACATCTTACTTTACTGGAGATACAAAAATGGTTTCTTACATTCCAATAAACAAACAAACGGGTCATTCAGATAAACACGACGCACCAGGACAATGCAGTAATGTGTCGAGATGACAAAAAGCTGCAGATTTTAGATTATAATTCCACCAAGGGGCAGTTGATACACTAGATGCCAAGAGAATGCCAAGAGTGTGCAAAGCAGTCATCAAAGCAAAAGGTGGCTACTTTGAAGAAGAACCTAGAATATAAGACATATTTTCAGTTGTTACACACTTTTTTGTTAAGTATATAATTCCACATGTGTAAATTCATAGTTTTGCCTTCAGTGTGATTCTACAATTTTCATAGTCATGAAAATACAGAAAAAAATCTTTAAATGAGAAGGTGTGTCCAAACTTTTGGTCTGTACTGTATATATATGAACTGTGCCCTTTCCCAGGAAATAACTTTCACACTGGAGAATACCCCTTTAGCTGGCGTTCAGCATCCAGCACTCCCACAGAACAACTATTAGCAAGTCCAGCATCTAGTGAAAGGACACAGCGTGCAGAGCCGCAGCACCGTACACTTTGTGCTGCCATCTCTCCGGTACTAATAACTTCAATTGAAACTGCGCTGCAACACCTAAAAAATGTCAACTACACAGTGTACAGAGCTGTGCTGTCCTGGGTGTGTACATGGCTCTTCTGGTGGCTGAGGCCCTGCTAAAATCTAATAAATTGGGGTGCCATAATGATGAAAAAAAATTTAAGGCTAGGTTATCAGTAGCGTAGTCCTGGACATCCCACCTGACATCAGTAGTGCAAAGACCACTAGTTTATATTTGATTATAGATGGAGGACATTTCTTGCAGACAAGGAGGACTACACTGGATCATTAGTTACACTGACCCACCACGTCCATAGAATGGAAGCATTAGTTAGCAGAAATGATTGCTTTCCTCTTTTCTGTTACCCAATACCTGGATGTGTACTACAATCAGGAGAGGCTTCTAGTGATAAATATAGGTGTACAGTCACATTACATTTGAGACGTGTAGTGTTAAAATGATCTCACTCGCTGGGCGGGGATTTTTGCTGTTCTGGCACCTTAGGGGTTCTGCCAATGTGACATGGCACCCTCAAACCAGTGCAGCAAAATCTGAACTTTAATATGGTGCTCCTTCCCTTCTGAGCTTTGCACTGTGCAACAGAATAGGTTGGTGCTAAATAAACAAAGATTATTTTTACTATTATGGGTGCAGATGAAGAACACCACTTACCCCCCCCACGACTGCAGAGGGAGACCACTGACCCCCCCCCTTACGACTGCAAAGGGAGACCACCACTGACCCCCCCCACGACTGCAGGGGAGAACACCACTGACCACCATACGACTGCAGAGGGGAACACCAATGACCCCCATACGACTGCAGAGGGAGACCACTGACCCCCCCCCCTTACGACTGCAAAGGGAGACGACCACAGCCCCACCCCACGACTGCAAAGGGAGAACAACCCTGACCCCCCCCCCACCCACCTACGACTGCAGACAGAGAACACTGACCTCCCCCTACAACTGCAAGGGGAGAAAACCACTGACCCACCTATGACTGCAAAGGAAGAATACTCCCCCTACGACTGCAAAGGAAAAACACTAACCTCCCCCTACGACTGCAAAGGAAGAACACTACTGACCCCCCCACGACTGCAGAGGGAGAACACCCCTGACCCCCCTACGACTGCAGAGGGAGAACAACACTGCCCCCCCTATGACTGCAGAGGTAGCTTACCACTGACCCTCCTATGACTGCAGAAGCAGCTCACCACTGACCCTCCTATGACTGCAGAGGTAGCTCATCACTGACCCTCCTATGACTGCAGAGGTAGCTCACCACTGATCCTCCTATGACTGCAGAGGTAGAACAACACTGCCCCCCCTATGACTGCAGAGGTAGCTCACCACTGACCCTCCTATGACGGCAGAGGTAGCTCACCACTGACCCTTCTATGACTGCAGAGGGAGAACAACACTGCCCCCCCTATGACTGCAGAGGTAGCTCACCACTGACCCTCCTATGACTGCAGAGGTAGCTCACCACTGACCCTCCTTTGACTGCAAAGGTAGCTCACCACTGACCCTCCTATGACTGCAGAGGTAGCTCACCACTGACCCTCCTATGACTGCAGAGGTAGCTCACCACTGACCCTCCTATGACTGCAGAGGGAGAACAACACTGCCCCCCCTATGACTGCAGAGGTAGCTCACCACTGACCCTCCTATGACTGCAGAGGTAGCTCACCACTGACCCCCCTATGACTGCAGAGGTAGCTCACCACTGACCCTCCTATGACTGCAGAGGTAGCTCACCACTGACCCCCCTATGACTCAGGGTGGATAAAAATCAATGATTTTTTTTAAAAAATCAAAAAAATCGGATTTTTTTGATTTAAATCGGATTTTTTTGATTTAAATCGGATTTTTTTCAATAAACTGATTTTTGAGGAAAATATTTTACCATCCAAAGGTTCTTCCATCATGAGATAAAGCTGAGTTGTTTAACTCAGTAGAATAAAGGCTGTATATGTGTAACATTCACAATGCCATGCTCTTCCAGAGGTTTCTGTAGGATTAGTGGGCAGTTTCTCTCCTATATTATCACATTGATGATGAAGATGACGACGAGTGAGCTACAGAGGACAGCAGGGACAGTAGTATTTAAGTTTTTCATGTGTCGGCTGGGCTGACAGTCTAAGTTTCTTAAAATATATATATATTTTGTTTAGCCAAATTAGTTAACAAACATGGATGTTTGTTTAAGCAAATAACTTATGCTGTAATGTTGTTATTGTTTCAGTTGAATAAATCTATTTAAATTGTTATTAAGGTCAGGATTATTTTTCTCCTTCCTAAGTACAACAGAACAGTGGTGTCCAAATATGAATGATTAACCCATTAAACTGGGGAGAAAAAAGTAATATAAAAAGTGATTCTAAAAATCTTCATCTACTTGCATGTTAAAGTAGCAAGAACTACTGCCGGTGATCGAGAAATAAAATCTGAAAAATAATTTTAAAATGTTTGGTATTTCCACTTTTAAGCACTAGGCAGAGCAGCTGCTGAAATATAAACTGCTAGCTCGTATTGCGACAGTAGTAAATGCAGGCGGGGTCTGATCACGTGTGACTTCTCTCCTCCGTTACTAGGTGTTTGTAATAACAGAGGATGTAGTTTAGGCTCACAGAGCGGAGCCATTGCAGAGCAATTTTGTTGGGGACTGCCAGTGATACTGACAAGTAGGCTGTCACTGAGGACGACCGGCAGCATCTATTCTGTTAGTTCATGCTGCTCGCTGTATTATAAACTGAGCACAGATACGTGGAGAGTATCACACACTGGGATTATTCACAGCACATGACACACTGCATGTATCTAGATACAGGGCTGAGTGTAGTGTATCGCATTATGGGATTAGATACACCGGTCTGGGGCATATCGCGCATGATGAAATTAGATACACCGGTCTGGGGCATATCGCACATGATGAAATTAGATACACCGGTCTGGGGCGTATCGCACATGATGAAATTAGATATACCGGTCTGGTAGAAACTTTGATTTAATCACTGATTTAAATCAAGCCTTACTGACTAGTGATTTAAATCGTGATTTAAATCAGTTTGATTTAAATCAAATCCACCCTGCTATGACTGCAGAGGTAGCTCACCACTGACCCTCCTATGACTGCAAAGGTAGCTCACCACTGACCCTCCTATGACTGCAGAGGTAGCTCACCACTGACCCGCCTATGACTGCAGAGGTAGCTTACCACTGACCCTCCTATGACTGCAAAGGTAGCTCACCACTTACCCTCCTATGACTGCAGAGGTAGCTCACCACTTACCCTCCTATGACTGCAGAGGTAGCTCACCACTGACCCCCCTATGACTGCAGAGGTAGCTCACCACTGACCCCCCTATGACTGCAGAGGTAGCTCACCACTGACCCTCCTATGACTGCAAAGGTAGCTCACCACTGACCCTCCTATGACTGCAGAGGTAGCTCACCACTGACCTGCCTATGACTGCAGAGGTAGCTTACCACTGACCCTCCTATGACTGCAAAGGTAGCTCACCACTTACCCTCCTATGACTGCAGAGGTAGCTCACCACTTACCCTCCTATGACTGCAGAGGTAGCTCACCACTGACCGCCCTATGACTGCAGAGGTAGCTCACCACTGACCCCCCTATGACTGCAGAGGTAGCTCACCACTGACCCTCCTATGACTGCAAAGGTAGCTCACCACTGACCCTCCTATGACTGCAGAGGTAGCTCACCACTGACCTGCCTATGACTGCAGAAGTAGCTTACCACTGACCCTCCTATGACTGCAAAGGTAGCTCACCACTTACCCTCCTATGACTGCAGAGGTAGCTCACCACTTACCCTCCTATGACTGCAGAGGTAGCTTACCACTGACCCTCCTATGACTGCAGAGGTAGCTCACCACTGACCCTCCTATGACTGCAGAGGTAGCTCACCACTGACTCACCTATGACTGCAAAGGTAGATCATCACTGACACCCCACCCTCCATATGATTGCAGAGACTGCACACCCCTATCTCCCTAATGGGAGCACACCACTGATCCTATATGGGTGTAGAGGGTGCAAAATTACTGACCCTGTGATTACAGGAGGTGGAAGTAACCAGGGCTGTGGAGTCGATAAGCCAAACCTCTGACTCCGCAATTTCTCTGACTACGACCCCACAGCCCTGCCGCACTACTGAGCTTGTAGATAAAGTGCAGCACAGATTCATCTCAATTAAAAGCCCAGATCCTTAGATCAGGAAAAGACATTTATAGGACATTTCATAACTTTCCCAAAATGTTATGAAAAAAATTACAGTGCATCCTGCATTGTACTACTGTACCCAATTTATTATATATGTTAGGAGTCGGTCCATTTTATACCAACTCCACAGCCCTGCATATAACTGATCCACACACCTTCAAATGATTCGCTGGTGATCAAACAAATCAGCACAACAGTTCCCAGATACTACACGTCAGTCGGAGACACTTCATACTTTATACAGTGTGTCCTGTGAACTGTCCCAGTGCATATGTCAAACATATCCACAGGTCCATATGCCCCAAGTCCTACTGGCAAACAATGGAAAACAAAGGTCTACTTACTTTTTTTTCCCAAACATGTAAGAAAGTAGTCTGCTGTGCTCTCATGCACAGACATGCAGTAAAAACATAAGGAAACATATATAACAGAACGTCTGTACAGAGGTATATTTATTTCGGGAATGCAGTGCAAAAGTGAACAGAGACCAACAGGTACCTACTTGTGTAATGTTAGTTTTCTAGATTATTGCGGTTTAAATACTGCAAGACTAAAGGGTATGCCACACTAAACAATATCGCTAACGGGATCGCTAAAAAACGTCACTATTTAGCGATCCCGTTAGCGATGTTGTTGTGTGCGGCATCTGCCAGCGACGAGCTTCCTGCTGTGATCTCGCTCGTCGCTGGAATCGCTCCGGACCCTATTTTCTCGTCGGCGCTCCCGCTGGGTAAGTATATATCGCTAGTGTGGCACCTTTTCTTAGCGATTTAGCGGTACTTTTGTACCGCTAAAGTCGTTAAGAAGATCGCTAACGGCGATAGCGTCGTTAACTATATCGCTAAATGTGGCCGCACTTAGCGATATAGAAACAATCCCGCTAGCGATCTCATTAGTATGCAACGCTAACGAGATCGCTAGCGGGATAGCTTAGTGTGGCAGTACCTTTACAAGTGATGACAGTGCTGCAGGAGGCTAAACAAATACATGTCCCATTATGTCTGTATTTGTTACCTGGAGAATAAATACAGTAACCCAATATCCAAGCTCACAATGAAGCAGGACAGCAGCACTAGACGCAGACCAGGGCATTTTGACATCATGCGAGGTATCAGTTTGCAAGTGATGCTATAGAGCTTACCATAGGGAAAAATCATGTTTTTTCCCTAATCACCTACATCTACTATTAATATTAGTTAAACCATAAAATCCTATTTGAGTCATTCCATGTCAAGTGGACCAGTGGTCCCCACTCGACCTTCTCCGATTTTGCTGAAAATTTATAAGAATGTACATGTATGTTTGAAAAGAGGTTTTGTAAATTTTTAGGGCCAGTTCTCAAATACATTGGGCACTGTTGACCTTTCACTGGAGGTTCCACCAAGCCTGCGGCTTCAGCTAAGAGGATTTTGCAAACTTTGGCACATAGCCATTAGAGTTCTATACTGGCTATGATGCTGAAATTTGGCATACTAGCTCAACTTTTGCTGCTAAACACGATAAAATTATTACCGGCTATGACAAAGCAATATTTCGGCCGCAATTTTGTGTCAAAGTAGCTTGTAAAACGCGTCGCATAAAATTTATGCCAAACTTTGCCCATATATAACTCAAGACCAAAAACCAATAGTAACTGGTGCTTTGCCCTGTACACCAAACATCTACATGACTTTGCATTGCTGCAATATCACGGTCAAACCATATGTATTTGTAGAAATATTCACACCCACATATGATGAAAAACTTAAAAAAAAAAACGAATTTTACCTATTTTTAGGTCAAATTTCTCAAAAAGGGTACCCCTAAAATATATTAATTCGGATATCATTAGAAAGAGCACATTTTTCTCTACAAGGATCATTGGTTTTTTTTTTGGAGTCTCTCCGTTTAAGAAAAGAAAAATTCCACTGAACATGGTGTTATTTATTAATAAGCAATGAATGGTAACTGCACTATTCAAACCCTTGCGTTGGTCCATGGTGGTTATACCACAACCAATTCCCTAAGAATTGGTATTATAATCCTATTAAGAATTGTAATAATGCTGTCTTTCGAGAATTGGCAGCCCCATCGCCTAGGAGCCATGGCTGATAGCCGTGCAAGGCCAGCCAGGGGCGGTCTCTTTATCGCAGGTTCCGAAGCCTGAGGGTGGGTGTCTTTGCCTAGGATCCCAAGCCTAATATTGGGTATCTTTTGTTGGTTCCCAAGCCATAATGTTCAGTCTAAGTGGTCTGGAATTGTTGCTGAATTTGCAACATAATCAGTACAGAGAAGCTGTATTGTCTGCCCATTGCTGTTGCAGCTGGTGCTGGAATTATTGCAATGATTGACTGCTCGGGAATCCAGCATGTATCATTTCTCACAGGCCAGTGAAAGAAGCTAGCTGGTCCATGAGGATGCATAAAATTTATTAATGCATCATGGTCGTCGACTGAAATTTCAGAAATATTTCCAATCCACCAGTTCCTATCGTAAATGCAGGCAATGTATTGCCCTGGCTGGAGGTTTGCAATTGGCACAAAAGGCATTTCTGATCTGACAGATCTATCTACATGGGCAATGAAAGATGATGGGTCATTTGACACCCTTGAAATGCGAATCTTTTTGTCATCAATTGGCACAAACTGGTGATTTTCTCTTGTTCCAGCAATTGTATGTCCATCTTTGAACCTTTCCTCTTGAACTACCCGTATTTCGTCAATTTTTTCTTTTGGAACAAAAAAAAAATTTGATTCCATGCAGTTGCTCGTTGCAAAAGTTGAATAAATCCACCGGGGTCAGTATTTGGTTTTCAGTTGGGCGTTGAAGACTGGCATGAGCTGCCAACCTCTTTGCTGTCCCTCCAATCCCATCACAGGGCGACTTTCCATGACTGGTACCAAAAAAATTCCATTCAGCGCTGATATTGAAATCAGCATTGTGGTGGCACAAGTTGAGAAAATTTTTGAAATTTTTGTACTGGGCTGCAGATCCATCGCTGAAGTAGTGGATATGACGAATCCCATAGATGAGAGTCTTGAGATACTCCACAATTACAGTTAAGAAAGTGTGGACTGCAACTGTGTCTTGTCGTGAGCAATCACTGATTATGCACAAGCTGATGTTCTGCGCAGCTTCACCATTTAACTCCTTGAAGTAAATTACAAATGGGTGTACTGTAGCTTGACTATTTTCCCAGTGGAAACCTTGAATGGCATCTTGAACAATAAATGAATAATTTTCAGCAAAGTCCATAAGGAGCACAAGCTCTCCAGGTCTCAGATTTTCCTTCAACGATTTCAAATAGCTACTTTGATGCTTGGCGATGTAGTGATGGCTACAAAGTTTAGAAATTTTCAAAACCAATTCTTCAATGAAATCTTCTATAGTCAGTTGTTTGGTATCAAGCGTGTCTCGATCAGTGTGAATCCATTGTTTGAACTCAATAATATATTCAGGGTCACTGTTGACAAACACATTGACTAGAAATTCTTTTAAAACTTCAGGACCCGGGCATTTATCACAACGGCCAAGCATACAGTCCTTGGATTCAATTCCACAGACCATTTTGCATATGAGCTCTTTGTAGTCATCATTGATTGGGAATGCTGCAAGCTTTAGTTTGACATTTTGGTGAATGGTACACACACAAACGGAATGTGTTCCAGCAGATCCAATGGTTACGCACCACTTTGGCCGAAGCTCACAAAACTTGGAAAATCCAATTTCAGGGCCATTCCGATCCCGATAGGCAACAAACATTTCCTCATATTGCTCAGTAATAGTCGCTTTTGCATCTGCTTTTTTTCTCCTGCTATTCACACTGATACATAGTCTTTTTTACCAGGGCACATTCGACTGAATTCATCATCCTCAAAAAATGCCTGCACCTTTTCTTCACTTCCTCAGAAACTTTCTTGCCACACTTGATTCTAGGTAAGGCTAAGATCCAATGTTCACATTTAAGCTTTCAAGCTTGTTTGACCATTCGTTCAGAGACACCGAATTCGTCTGATATAGCCTTAATGGACCAACTTTAGGTGCCAATGTCAAGATTTGGACCTTTTCTGCCCGACTGGACACCTGCAGCTTTCGCTTCAAATCTGCCAAAAGGTGATTGTAATCCAGACACATTTTGCACTGTGCTGTTTTTGTTTGCTCAATGTCTTTCGGCTCAAGCCCTCCAATTGAAGCAATCTTGATAGAAAATGCATTAATAAATTTTATGCATCCTCATGGACCAGCTAGCTTCTTTCACTGGCCTGTGAGAAATGATACATGCTGGATTCCCGAGCAGTCAATCATTGCAATAATTCCAGCACCAGCTGCAACAGCAATGGGCCGACAATACAGCTTCTCTGAACCGATTATGTTGCAAATTCAGCAACAGACCACTTAGACTGAACATTATGGCTTGGGAACCAACAAAAGATACCCAATATTAGGCTTGGGATCCTAGGCAAAGACACCCACCCTCAGGCTTCAGAACCTGCGATAAAGAGACCGCCCGCGGCTGGCCTTGCACGGCTATCGGCCATGGCTCCTAGGCGATGGGGCTGCCAATTCTCGAAAGACAGCATTATTACAATTCTTAATAGGATTATAATACCAATTCTTAGGGAATTTGTTGTGGTATAACCACCATGGACCAACGCAAGGGTTTGAATAGTGCAGTTACCATTCATTGATTATTAATAAATAATACCATGTTCAGTGGCATTTTTCTTTTCTTAAACGGAGAGACTCCAAAAAAAAAACCAATGATCCTTGTAGAGAAAAATGTGCTCTTTCTAATGATATCAGAATTAATATATTTTAGGGGTACCCTTTTTGAGAAATTTGACCTAAAAATAGGTAAAATTCATTTTTTTTAAGTTTTTCATCATATGTAGGTGTGAATATTTCCACAAATACATATGGTTTGACCGTGATATTGCAGCAATGCAAAGTCATGTAGATGTTTGGTGTACAGGGCAAAGCACCAGTTACTATTGGTTTTTGGTCTTGAGTTATATATGGGCAAACTTTGGCATAAATTTTATGCGACGCGTTTTACAAGCTACTTTGACACAAAATTGCGGCCGAAATATTGTTTTGTCATAGCCGGTAATAATTTTATCGTGTTTAGCAGCAAAAGTTGAGCTAGTATGCCAAATTTCAGCATCATAGCCAGTATAGAACTCTAATGGCTATGTGCCAAAGTTTGCAAAATCCTCTTAGCTGAAGCCGCAGGCTTGGTGGAACCTCCAGTGAAAGGTCAACAGTGCCCAATGTATTTGAGATCTGGCCCTAAAAATTTACAGAACCTCTTTTCAAACATACATGTACATCCTTATAAATTTTCAACAAAATCGGAGAAGGTCGAGTGGGGACGATTTTTAAAACTGGTCCACTTGATGTGGAATGACCCATTTTCCCATTTGTTTTCACTGTGTTATAGTTAGTAGCATCCTTGCAGTTCACAATAGGAAGAAAAAGAAAAACTGTCATTAGAAATGGAAATGCTAGGATATTTGTTTTTCCTTTTGTGCATTTTGTATATTTTGGTGTTCTTGATTTGGGGTTTTGGTTTAACTTAAAGCCTAAGATGTGCACACTCCACCTCCCCTCCATTCTTGGTAAGTCCCCTTTTACGCTAACAGAACCTTTAGGGTATGTGCACACGTTGCAGATTTGCTGCGGACCCGCTGCAGATTTCCTAGTGATTTACAGTACAATATAAATCTGTGGAAAAAATAACCGCTGTGCACATGCTGTGGAAAAATCCACGCCGAAACGCAGCGGTTTATTTTCCGCAGCATGTCAATTCTTTGTGTGGATTCCGCAGTGTTTTTACACCCATTCCATTATAGGAATCCGCAGGTGTAAAAAAGCATGTCAAATCCGCAGGAAAAATATGCTGATTTTGACCTGCGGATTCTGCCAAAAAAAGCAGATTCCGAACGGAAAATTCCGCACAAGAATCAGCAATGTGTGCACATACCCTTACCTACGACATAGTGTTGGCACTTCAGATGCAGACAGCTTGTAAAAGCATTTATGTTCCAGTATTGCAAAGACAAGTAAAGACAGGTGGTCAAGGAACTTACTCTAGCATGACAGTATGTTGGTCATCAAAGGGTGGGCGTTACTAAATGGTTCAGAGAATCTCTCTCTTTCATGTCTGTAAGATTGGGTGATGTGTACAAGGTAATCTCCTATGTCAGCTCACAGCACAGTGTTGTGTGATATGTGGATTTGAATAGGGTTCTAGAAAGATCAATTTTAGCGTAAAGACTGAAGCCTTTTAAAGGGGGCTTCTCTAGTGTCATGTAATCTCTTCTATAGGATAAAAGAGAAGCCATTTTCTAGTGCACTTTGTGTAGCAATTACTAGCATGATTTCATGCCTGTGACAAAGTCTGACCCAAGCACAGCACTAGACTCACAACAGATGTTCATACATGTCAGCTATACTTATGTTAACATGCACAAGTAATCACCAGATCATCAAAACTGCAGATTTTATGAATCTTTCAAAGGTGATTAGATGTGGGCAGCACGGTGGCTCAGTGGATAGCACTGCAGCCTTGCAGCGCTGGAGTCCTAGGTTCGAATCCCACCAAGGACAACATCTGCAAGGAGTTTGTATGTTCTCCCCGTGTTTGCGTGGGTTTCCTCCGGGTACTCCGGTTTCCTCCCACATTCCAAAAACATACAGATAGGGAATCTAGATTGTGAGCCCCTTCGGGGACAGCGACGATAATGTGTTCAAACTGTAAAGCGCTGCGGAATATGTTAGCGCTATATAAAAATAAAGATTATTATTATTATATTATTATTATGTGCAAGCGTTCAACTTACCCCCTATACACCATGTTCCAAATTATTATGCAAATGATATTTTTCTCTGATTTTCCTAAGTGGTCGGCGCAAATGACAGTCAGTCTAATAAAAGTCATCACCCGTTAGAGTATACATCGAATTTTATTGAAGAAACCTCCCAATGATAACAGTATAATCTCCAAAATGAATAAAAACTCAAAATGCACTGTTCCAAATTATTAGGCACAGTAGAATTTCTGAACATTTGATCTGTTTTAAAGAACTGAAAATGCTCATTTGTGGAATTTGCAGCATTAGGAGGTCACATTCACTGAATAAAAAAGCTACTTAACTCCAAAACATCCTAACAGGCCAAGTTACATGTTTACATAGGAACCCTTCTTTGATATCACCTTCACAATCCTTGCATCTATTGAACTTGTGAGTTTTTGGAGAGTTTCTTCTTGCATTTCTTTCCATGAAGTCAGAATAGCCTCCCAGAGCTGCTGTTTTGAAGTGAACTGACTCCCACTCTCATAGATCTTTTGCTTGATGATACTCAAAAGGTTCTCTATAGGGTTGATGTCAGGGGAAGATGGTGACCACACCATGAGTTTATCTCCTTTTATGCCCATAGCAGCCAATGACTCAGAGGTATTCTTTGCAGCATGAGATGGTGCATTGTCATGCATGAAGATGATTTTGCTCCTGAAGGCACGTTTATGATTTTTATACCATGGAAGAAAGTTGTCAGTCAGAAACTCTATATACTTTGCAGAGATCATTGTCACACCTTCAGGAACCTTAAAAAGCCCTACCAGCTGTTTCCCCATGATTCTGGCCCAAAACATGACTCCTCGACCTCCTTGCTGACGTCGCAGCCTTGTTGGGACATGGTGGTCATCCACCAACCATCCACTACTCCATACATCTGGACCATCCAGGGTTGCTCGACACTCATCAGTAAACAAGACTGTTTGAAACTTAGTCTTCATGTATGTCTGGGCTCACTGCAACCGTTTCTGCTTGTGAGAACTGTTTAGGGGTGTCCGAAATTAGTAGGTTTATGCACCACAGCAAGCCTTTGAAGGATCCTACACCTATAGGTTCGATGGACTCCAGAGGCACCAGAAGCTTCAAATATCTGTTAGCTGGTTTGTAATGGCTTTTTAGCAGCTGCTGTCTTAATCCGATGAACTTGCCTGGCAGAAATCTTCCTCATTCTGCCTTTATCAGCACAAACACATCTGTGCTCAGAATCAGCCACAAATCTCTTCACAGTACAATGATCACGCTTAAGTTTTCGGGAAATATCTAATGTTTTCATCCTTTGACCAAGGCATTGCACTATTTGATGCTTTTCAGCAGCAGAGAGATCCTTTTTCTTTCCCATGTTACTTGAAAACTCTGGCCTGCTTAATAGTGTGGAACATCCAGTTTTCCTTTTATTGTGCTCACATGGCAAACTAATTATCACAGGTATCGGAGATTGATTTCAGTGATCCAAAGAACCCTGAGACACAATACTATCAATGGGTTTCATTTACAAAAAAAAACAAAAAAAAACGCTATGACACTTAAACCAATTTGCTTAATAATTTGGAACATGGTGTAGTAGGGTAAAACCTATATGCCACCATCAGACTGAACATAACCTAACTGGTCAGGGGGTGAAAATATGAAGGTTACTTGAAGTCTGAACAAGGGTAAAAATAACCTTAAGAAACGTTCCTCAACTTGTAGTTCAGCCCACCAAGGCACTACACATCGATTAAGGGATTAAAACTTTTAATCCAACCATCCTGACTTCAAATCAGAGCTTCAATCTTGGTACCATGGAAGATTAGGGGCCCTAAAATCAATATCCAAGCTCTACTCCTCATGCTCAATCAAAGGTAACGGCTTAAGGTCATGACATATTAAACACATCATTTGTAGCGAAAGCGTTAAAAGGGTTGGTATGAATCCAAATATGAATTTCATCCTAAATGTCTATTTAACGTAATAATCTAATCACTTTGCTAATGCTTCAATTAAAAATCCCCTACCTTTACCCCTCAACTTTGTAAAAAAAAAAAACAAAAAAAAAACTTCAGTTCCGTGACGTTTTGCTTGAGAATTCCCACTACATGCTGGGATAACCAAACTGGACGTCATCAGGGGGTCGGGGACGCAGTCACCACTACAGTTGCTGACCCAATCATGAAGTGAGGAGTTATCAAAGACGTCTGTTTTGGGGGCTGAGGTCAGCCTCTGCTCTCCACATCGTCTACTTTTCAATGCGCATTGGCAGTGCGCTCTATTTCAGGTTCATGGTGTATCAGAGCTGGCGAAGGAGTGAACTGTCACTGTGCATTCAAAAGAATGTAGCACTGTGAACAAGGAGGCCATACAGAGTGTGCATCAGAATAGACAACTGGCGCATGCAGAAGAACTCAGTATGGCCAAGACTAGTCCAGACCGTGAAACAGATGTCACTCATGACGCTTTTTTTCAGACCGTGGGAAAGCACTTGTGGACAGTAACTGCAGCACTGGCCCCTGATTAAGTTTTGTCTGAGTATCCCAGCATGTACTTGGGATTCTCAAACGAAATGTCATAGGAACAGAAGTTTAAAATAACAAAAACAGCATAAGATAGACCATGAACTGTAGGAAATTTTTAATTAAAGTGTTGAATTAACTACTCTCCGATGTGAAGCGTAATAGTACGCCCACGTTGGAATCTCTCGCTTTGATATGGGCTCCGACACTGAGCCCGCATTTTTCCCCCCACATGTCAGCTGTTTTGATCACCTGACATGTGCCTCTAACAGCCAGGGGTGGAATCACGATCCACCAGCGGCGGTTAACCTGTTAAATGCAGCTGTCAATCTCTGACAGAGGCATTTAATTCGGGCTTCCGGCAAGCGTGCCGGAAATCAAGCCCATCGGTGACCCCAGTCACATCATCGCGGGTCACCGATGGGTTGGCATGACAACCAGAGGTCTCCAGCAGATCTCTATGGTTGTCACTGCCGGATTGCTATGAGCACCGCCCGGTGGTCAGTGCTCATAGCAAGTGAGCATTTCTGCGACATACAGGCAATCTGATCATCGCCTGTGTGTAGCAGAGCCGTTCAGGTTATGACAGCTTCTAGTGTAACATTGAGAACATTGAAGCATGTCAAAAGTAAAAAAAAAATAATGTTTTTAAAAATATAAAAAAAAATATTTTAAAAAATATAAAAATTTCAAATCACCCCCCTTTCACCCCATTCAAAATAAAACAATAAAAAAATCAAATAAACATATATTTGCTATCACCGCATTCAGAATCGCCCCAATATAAAAAAAAAATGAATTAACCCGATCAGTAAGCGGAGTAACAAGAAGAAAATTCAAAAGGCCAGAATTACGGGGTTTTTTTGTTGCCGCTACATTGCAATAATATGCAATAACAGTCAATCAAAAGATCGTATATACACCAAAATGGTATCAATAAAAACGTCAGCTCGGTGCGCAAAAATTAAGCGCTCACCCAACCTAAAATCACGAAAAATAGAGATGCCTCGGGTCTTGGAATTTTTTATTTTTTTTTTACCAAAGTTTGGATTTTTTTTTTTCAACACTTAAATAAAAAAGAACCTAGACATGTTTGGTGTCTATGAACTCGTAATTACCTGGAGAATTATAATGGCAGGTTAGTTTTAGGATTTAAAGAACATGGTAAAAAAAAGGGAAAAAAATAAAGTGTGGAATTGTACTTTTTTGTGGAATTTCACCGCACTTGGAATTTTTTTCCTCGTTTTGCAGTACAAGTTATGTTAAAAACAATCGTGTCTTTCAAAAGTAGAACTTGCCCTGCAAACAATAAGCCCTCACATGGCCATTTTGACCGAAAAATAAAAAAGTTATGGCTCTGGAAGGAAGGTGAGCAAAAAACGAAAACGCAAAAACAATACCTCCGGTTGTTAAGGGGTTAAATAGATATTTCCGATGAAATTAAAATTTGGTTCAAGACCACCCCTTTAAGACAAATCATCATGGATGAGCAGCATACAACACACAATGGTCAGGAGACAAGTATAAGGCCTAATTTATCTGAATACCGTAAGATTCAAAATTTTGTGCTAAATGTATTAAGAAAGAAGAAACTGGCATAACATAAGAAATCAGACTTTCCAAATGACAGATACTACATAGTACCTGACTGCAGTCAATAGCTGGCTCTCCACGACCATCTTCTTCCAAAGAAGCCTGGTAATTCTGCAGGAGCTCTTTGGATAGAGGAGAAGACAAAAAGTCCTTGGGTAATGATGAGACGCTGGTTTCTCGCTTTGGGGGGTTAAAGCAGCTTTATCCTTGTTAGTGTTCAGCTGTAGTGGAAGAAAGTTGAAAAGTTTTCGGTTCTCAGAAAGCTGACGCTTATTGTTTGCTGCAGTTGCTCTTCCTTGGGAATCGCTGCCAATGCTCCTCTAAAAGCAATAAATGAAAAAGACAATTAAAAGAACATCATGTAGCTAGAATTCACATCTTGATGGTATGTATACAAAGTGGAAGACAGAACAGGAAAAACAAGAAAAAATACGGATTTTTGTGTTACTCACCGTAAAATCCTTTTCTCCGAGACGCTCATTGGGGGACACAGGACTGTGGACTGTGGGGTGTATGCTACTGCCGCTAGGAGGCTGACACTAAGTAAACATAAAAAAGGTTAGCTCCTCCTCCGCCGTATACACCTCAGCACTAGCCGCAGGCAAACCCAGTTTAGTGCAAAAAGCAGTAGGAGGCTAGAGAATAAATTAATGTTAATACAAGTACAATATATCCAGAAGTAAATCTACTGATATAAACCCAAGCAAATAAAATTAACTTAGAAATCGAAGCCATCCGGCTAATAGGGAGGGTGCTGTGTCCCCCAATGAGCGTCTCGGAGAAAAGGATTTTACGGTGAGTAACACAAAAATCCGTATTTCTCCTTCGTCTCATTGGGGGACACAGGACTGTGGGACGTCCCAAAGCAGTCCCTTGGGTGGGAAACAGACTCCACAGTGTGATTTATAACCAAGCATTGCTTATAGGTGCGCAACTGCGCCCTGAAGAATCCTTCTACCCAGACTGGCATCCGCAGAAGCCTGAGTATGGACATTATAATGCTTGGAAAAGGTATGCAGACTGGACCAGGTTGCCGCCTTACAAACCTGTTCCACCGAAGCCTGATGCCGAAGGGCCCAGGAGGCACCCACCGCTCTGGTGGAGTGAGCCTTGATCCCTGCGGGAACCACCGCTCCTCTGATGCGGTAAGCCTCCTGAATGGCTAACCGAATCCACCTAGCCAAGGTTGACCTAGAGGCAGCGAGTCCCTTCCTGCGACCCTCAGGGAGGACAAACAGCGTGTCCGTCTGCCGAAAGGACGCCGTCCGAGATACATATCTCCTGAGTGCTCTCACCAGATCTAGCGTATGGAGAGCCTTCTCAACCCGGTGCGTAGGAGCTGGGCAAAAAGAAGGTAGAACAATGTCCTCATTGATATGAAATGAGGACACGACTTTAGGCAAAAAAGGTGGTGTTGGCCTGAGCACTACCTTATCCTGATGGAAAAGTAAGTACGGAGCTCGACAAGACAGTGCTGCCAGCTCCGAAACCCGCCTTATGGATGTTATGGCTACCAAAAACACCACTTTCCAGGAAAGGAATGTCAGAGAAACCTCCTGCAGAGGTTCAAATGGAGATTACTGCAGGACTCCCAGGACTAGATTGAGATTCCAAACATCTAAGGGAGCCTTGTAGGGGGAACTATATGGACAACCCCCTGAATAAAGGTCCTAACCTGAAAATTAGACGCGATCCTTCGCTGAAAAAGAACCGACAAGGCTGATATCTGCCGTCTAAGCGTACTTGGCACTAGACCTGAATCTAGGCCCGCTTGAAGAAATGACAGAATGTTTGGAATTGAAAACAGAAGCGGGGAACAACCATGTTCCCTGCACCAAGCAAAAAAGACTTTCCAAGTACCGTGGTAGATGCGAGCTGAGACGGGCTTTCGGGCGCTAGCCATTGTAGCAGCGACCTTTTTAGAGAATCCAGCCCTGGTCAGGATCCAAGATTCAACGGCCAGGCCGTCAAACACAGGACCGCTGAGTTCTGGTGGTAAACTGGGCCCTGGGAGAGAAGGTCCGCGCGCTCTGGCAGTCGCCAGGGTGCGTCGGCGAGCAACTGTACCAGCTCCGCGTACCATGAGCGACGCGGCCAATCCGGAGCGATTAATATCGCTGGGACCCCTTCTAACCTGATCTTTATGATCACCCTTGGGAGCAGAGCTATTGGTGGAAACAAGTATGGAAGATGAAACTGATTCCACGGTAGAACCAGGGCGTCTACTGCAATTGCCTGCGGATCCCGATACCGGGAGACGAAGTTGGGCACCTTGGCATTTATCCTGGAAGCCATCAGGTCCACATCTGGGGTTCCCCAGCGTCGGCATATCTGCTGAAAAATCTCGGGATGTAGCGACCATTCCCCTGACGCTATGCCGTGACGGCTGAGAAAATCCACTGCCCAGTTTTCCTCGCCCGGAATGTGGACCGCTGAAATCACAGAGTGATTTACCTCTGCCCAGGTCAGAATCTGTTTTACCTCGTGCATGGCCGCCCTGCTGCGGGTACCTCCCTGATGGTTTATGTATGCCACTGCCGTGGCATTGTCCGATTGTATTCGGACTGGGCGGCCCGCCAGATGCTGGTGAAAATGCCTCAGAGCCAGCCGAACAGCTCGGATCTCTAAAATATTGATCGGGAGGGTCGATTCCTGCTGAGACCAAGTTCCCTGGGCTGTGTGGTGACGAAACACTGCTCCCCATCCGAGCAGGCTGGCGTCCGTTGTGACTACCATCCAGAAATTTGGAGGAAACAAACGACCTTGTTGAAGAGTGGTGCTCTTCGTCCACCACGTAAGAGTCTGTCTGACCTGCAGGGACAGACGGCACCGAAGATTGAGGGAGTAAGGGCTCCCGTCCCATACTGCCAAGAGTGCATGCTGAAGGGGGCGAAGATGAAACTGGGCAAATGGAATAGCCTCGATTGCTGCCACCATCCTTCCTAGGACCCTCATGCAAAACCGGATGGTGTGAGGAATCGGTTGGCGAAAGATCCGTACCTCTTGACGGAGAACTAAGGCCTTGTCCTGAGGAAGGATTATCAACCCCTGAGCGGTGTCGAAATTCATCCCTAAAAAGGTGATCTTCCGAGATGGCACGGGAGATGATTTCTTCATATTCACCAGCCACCCCAGGCGAGCAAGGGTGTCTAACGTAATGCTGACACTTTCCTCGCAGGTTTGAAAAGACGGACCCTTGATGAGGAGGTCGTCTAAGTAAGGCAGGATGACTATCCCCCTGGAGTGCAGAATGGACACAACAGCAGCCATGACCTTTGTGAACACCCTGGGGGCTGTGGCTAGCCCGAATGGCAAGGCTGCGAACTGAAGATGAAGTTTGCCGATGGCAAACCGAAGAAACCTTTGATGAGGGGGAAATATGGGGATGTGAAGATAGGCATCCTGGATGTCTATTGATGCTAGAAATTCCCCTTTTTCCATGGCTGCAATGACCGAGCGGAGAGACTCCATTCGGAAATGTCGAATTCTGACAAACCGGTTCAGTCGCTTTAGATCCAGAATGGGCCTTACGGTACCGTCCTTCTTGGGTACAATGAACAGGTTGGAATAAAACCCCTGACCTCTTTCGACCTCCGGTACAGGTACGACAACCCCGCTGTGCCGAAGAGACTCGACCGCCTTGAATAAGGCGCGAACCCGAGACTCCTCCTTGGGAAGGCGCGAGGGAAAAAATCGATTTGAGGGAAGGCTGGTAAATTCTATTTTGTACCCCGAGGAGACTAACTCCCTGACCCACTCGTCGTGAGTAATCGATAGCCAAATGGGGCGAAACCAGAGTAAGCGGCCGCCTACTCTGGATAAATTGACCGGATTCTGCCTCCAGTCATTTGTCAGAATATCTTTGGGGTTTAGACCCTCTAGATCTTGGCTGTTGAGATCGCCCTCTTCCCAGAGGGTTGGTGTCATGTGTGCATCGCCACGAAGATCGTCGCAGTTGCACATTCTGACTTCTCACAGCTGAGTTGCTGTTTCTTTGTGTTTGGCAGTGAGGGAGTTAATTCTGTCTGTGCTCGGTTCTGGGACTGGGTTCAGTTTCTCCCGGCTGCAATTGATTATTTGTTGATTGGTTTCCTTTAAATCCCTGGTTGTCTGTTTTGGGAGTTGCCAGTGAAATTCTTCATGCAGACCACAGATAGGATTGAATCTGTATAGACTTAAGTTAAAGAGCTCCTTAGTTGTTTTAAGCTCAACTTGCTTAGAATTTTATATCCCAGACCATTTATGTTCCTTCTGTGTTTGAGTGTGTATGCGAGTCTGTGTTTTCTCCAGTCTGTCCTATATGTCTAATCTGTGTATTTAGCAGAGATCAGCCCATATCCCTTTGGTGGTAATCAGGGTCCTTCTTAGGACTGATTACAGGGTTCAGGGACTGATAGGAGACTAGGTTAGGCTGGACACTTGGACCTCTGAACCATTATCAGTACCTCCAAGGTGAGGGATTAGTTAGGACCCCAGTTTTAGGGTCAGGTTAGACCCCGGTCCTCCTCTTTCCTGTGACAGCGTATCAAGTCCTCAAGATTAACCCTGAGTTCAACGGATATCGTGTCAGGTAAATCTATTCTATATTTACATGCTGATGTTGCTAAACTATATGTTGTATAGAGTGTTGTTTCTGTAAGAATAGTTTACTGACATCGTACACATATCATTAGACAGCGTGACATTTTCACTGGCCAATAAAATTATCCCCAGTTGCCATGGATCCAGTAGCCCAGCTGGCTCTGCAGTTGCAGGGATTATCCATGGAGCTGACGGACATTAAGTCCAAAGTTTTGTCTCCCCTGGAGCAAACCAGATTTGAACCTAAAGTAGCTCTCCCGGACAGGTTCACTGGTGGGCGAGACAAATTTTTCACCTTCCGGGAAGCATGTAAATTGTATTTTCGGCTTCGGCCTCGATCATCAGGGAGTGAAGAGCAGAGAGTGGGAATTGTTATCTCGCTCCTACAAGGGGACCCTCAATCCTGGGCATTCTCCCTTCCTCCGGGATCCTCGGCTTTACAGTCTGTAGATCGATTTTTTACTGCCCTGGGTTTGGTATATGATGACCCAGATCGGGTCTCTCTTGCTGAGACAAAATTACGTAAGATACAGCAGGGAGATCGTCCGGCGGAGGAATTTGCTTCTGAGTTCCGTAGATGGGCCACAGATACTCAGTGGAATGACCCAGCTCTTAGGAGTCAGTTTTGTCATGAGCTTTCTGACAAATTAGAGGACGTTTTGGCTCAGTATGATTCTCCTCCATCACTGGAGGCTGCTATGGCCCTAGCTATCCGTACTGATAGACGGCTTCGGGAGAGGGGTGAGGTAACTCCGCCCCCAGTAGTTGCTCCACCTACTACAAAAGTCCCTTATGTTGAGGTTCCCCTTGTCTGTTCAGAGGAGCCTATGCAGTTGGGAGGGACATCATTTCGTAGGAGGGGATTGGTGGTACGCAGCAGGACTAGAAGGTGTTTCTTCTGCGGGAAAGAGGGACATTTTGTTGGGGGATGTCCATCCCGTGCCTTGTTGAGCAAAAAGTTGCCGGAAAACTGTTAATCCCAGGTTGTGTGGTGGACGACAACCTGGGAGTATGTATTTCGTCCGCTAGTTCTTCTCAGTTCCTTGTACCAGTGGAGATGGTGGTTGGTACGAGAGTGGAGAGATTTTCTGTTCTTCTTGATAGTGGGTCCGGGGCTAATCTGGTTGACGCTCAGTTTGCTCAGGCTCAAGGTATGCCTCTGAGTGTATTGGCCAAACCGATCCCTATATTCTCCATTGACGCCAGGCCTCTCGGCCAAGGTAGCTTTGTTCATGAGGTCCATAACATTGATATTCGGGTAGGGGCGATACATAGGGAACAATTATCTTGTTATGTGTTGGAGGGTCTACCTACTCCCATTGTGTTGGGACTTCCTTGGTTGGTTAAACATAACCCTGTGATTAATTGGCAGTCCAGAGAGATAAGCCAATGGGGTGAGTTTTGCAAAAGTAACTGCATGAACACAGTCATCAGTGCGGTCGTGCCTAGTACATTGCCTCCTTTTTTGGAGGACTTTGGGGATGTGTTCTCTGAGGAGGGGTGTCAGGAGTTGCCTCCTCATCGCGTGTATGACTGCTCTATTAATCTCCTTCCTGATGCTAAGTTGCCTAAAGCTAGGTTGTATAACCTTTCTGGTCCTGAGAGGCAGGCTATGAAAGACTATATTTCGGAAAGTCTGGCCAAAGGGCATATTAGACCTTCATCTTCCCCAGTAGCCGCGGGGTTCTTCTTTGTGAAGAAAAAAGATGGAGACCTACGCCCTTGCTTGCATTTCCGCGAACTTAATCGGATTACTGTTCGAGATCCGTATCCTCTCCCTCTTATTCCTGATCTCTTCAATCAAATTGTGGGCGCCAAATGGTTCTCTAAATTGGATCTCAGGGGGGCGTATAATTTGATTAGGATAAAAGAGGGGGATGAGTGGAAAACGGCGTTTAACACGCCGGAGGGACATTATGAGAACCTTGTCATGCCTTTTGGTCTGACTACTGCACCAGCAGTATTCCAACATTTTGTTAATGACATTTTTCGTCACCTTGTGGGGCTGTTTGTGGTCGTATATTTGGATGACATTTTAATTTACTCGCCAGATCTTGTGTCTCACCAGGAGCATGTGAGACAGGTGTTGCAGATCTTGCGAGACAATAAACTATACGCCAAACTGGAAAAGTGTGTATTTGCTGTACAGGAACTTCAGTTTTTGGGTTTCTTGGTGTCAGCCTCCGGTTTCCGTATGGACCCTGAAAAAGTGAGAGCAGTGCTTGAATGGGATCAGCCAGAGGATCTTAAGGCTCTGCAGCGTTTTCAGGGGTTTGCTAACTACTACCGGAAATTTATTTGTAATTTCTCATCTGTTGTCAAACCTCTCACTGACATGACAAGAAAAGGGACGGATTTTTCTAAATGGTCGGACAAAGCTTGCCAAGCTTTTTCCTCTTTGAAAAAATGTTTTGCTTCGGCACCCGTTCTCATCCAACCAGATGCATCACAGCCGTTCATTGTGGAGGTGGACGCGTCTGACGTAGGGGTGGGTGCAATATTGTCCCAGGGTCCGTCCCCTGGTAAATGGCATCCGTGCGCTTTCTTTTCTAAGAAGTTGTCGTCCGCCGAAAGGAATTATGATATCGGCAATAGGGAACTTTTGGCCATTAAGTTGGCTTTTGAAGAATGGCGTCACTTTTTGGAGGGGGCAGTCCACCCAGGTACCGTCATTACTTAAGAGGTACGTGGCACCAGTCATACCGTCACCTCTACCTCCTCCTCCAGTGGTGGTCAATGGTAACTTGGAGTTTCAAGTGTCAAAGATCATTGACTCACGTCTGAATCGCCGGTCCCTTCAGTACTTGGTGCATTGGAAGGGGTATGGTCCAGAGGAGAGGACGTGGGTTCCTGCGTCTGACATTAACGCAGATCGGTTGGTTCGGACCTTCCACAGAACTCACCCGGGCAGACCTGGCCCTGAGGGTCCGGAGGCCCCTCGTAGAAGGGGGGGTACTGTCATGTGTGCATCGCCACGAAGATCGTCGCGGTTGCACATTCTGACTTCTCACAGCTGAGTTGCTGTTTCTTTGTGTTTGGCAGTGAGGGAGTTAATTCTGTCTGTGCTCGGTTCTGGGACTGGGTTCAGTTTCTCCCGGCTGCAATTGATTATTTGTTGATTGGTTTCCTTTAAATCCCTGGTTGTCTGTTTTGGGAGTTGCCAGTGAAATTCTTCATGCAGACCACAGATAGGATTGAATCTGTATAGACTTAAGTTAAAGAGCTCCTTAGTTGTTTTAAGCTCAACTTGCTTAGAATTTTATATCCCAGACCATTTATGTTCCTTCTGTGTTTGAGTGTGTATGCGAGTCTGTGTTTTCTCCAGTCTGTCCTATATGTCTAATCTGTGTATTTAGCAGAGATCAGCCCATATCCCTTTGGTGGTAATCAGGGTCCTTCTTAGGACTGATTACAGGGTTCAGGGACTGATAGGAGACTAGGTTAGGCTGGAGACTTGGACCTCTGAACCATTATCAGTACCTCCAAGGTGAGGGATTAGTTAGGACCCCAGTTTTAGGGTCAGGTTAGACCCCGGTCCTCCTCTTTCCTGTGACAGCGTATCAAGTCCTCAAGATTAACCCTGAGTTCAACGGATATCGTGTCAGGTAAATCTATTCTATATTTACATGCTGATGTTGCTAAACTATATGTTGTATAGAGTGTTGTTTCTGTAAGAATAGTTTACTGACATCGTACACATATCATTAGACAGCGTGACAGTTGGTCCTGTAGGAGACCTGGCGATCTCTGGCCTGATTAGGTCGACCTGAGCCGCTGGAGGTGGCTGGCGCGGCCCAACCTGGGTTACGAAAGGCCCTAAAGCGAGGCTGAAGCTGTCGACGAAAAGGCTGTCTAATTTTTTGCTGAGGAAGGAAACTGCTCTTCCCTCCCGTCGCATCAGATATGAGCTGATCCAGCCTTTCGCCAAATAACCGACCACTCTGATATGGTAAGGATGTAAGCGATTTCTTTGAGGTTGAGTCCGCTCGCCAGGTTCTCAGCCACAAGGATCTTCTGATAGCAATTGCATTAGCAGCAGCTAGTGCTGCGCAATTTGCCGCATCCATGGACGCATTAATTAAGAAGTCTCCTGCAAGAGCTATCTGATTAGAGATCTCGGTTACCTCAGACGGCACCTCTATACCGTGAAGAGCTCTATTTAGAGACTCCGACCAGGATATCATGGCCTTAGCAACCCAAGTCGCTGCAAAAGAAGGGGAGAGAGCAGAACCTGATGCCTCAAACACCGAGCGGGCCAAACTTTCAATCAGACGATCCGTTGGATCCTTAATCGAGGAACCGTTGGGAAAAGAGAGAAGCGTCTTAGATGCCAAACGCGACACAGGAGGGTCGACCGCAGAAGATTCCGCCCACTTCTTCAGAAGTTCAGGGGCAAAAGGATATCTGGTATTAAGGGCTTTTTGTCCTGCGAAGCGCTTGTCCGGCTTTTCCCGGTGGCGCTGCACTAGCTCCTCAAACTCAGGATGAGCACCAAAAACCTTATGGGTCTGTCTGGCTCGTTTGAAAGACACCTTATGACCAGAGGCCAAGGTGGATTCATCGTCTACCCCCAGAGAATGATTGACAGCTTCAATCAGACTGTCAATTGTCTCCTGACAACCTGGAGCTTCCAAATTGAGGGACCCTTCAGTATCGGAATCCGAATATTGATCACTTGCCTCTAAAGGTGAGGGAGAGCGAGAAGCTGAACTGAAGGATGCCGAAGCCCTGGACGGCATAGGCGACGCAGTGTGGGTTCGCTTCCCCTGCGTCTGCCTGGTGAGAGCGCGGCTCCTGCAGGCCGGAGGTTCCTGAGACGTCACCAAGACGGGTGAACCACTGTCCCTGCTCCTATCGGGAGCTTGAAGGGACTCGATTGCTCTCGTTAATGACGCCATAGATTGAGACAGAGATAGGGCCCACTCCGGGGGACCTGACGCACTGGGCTGGGCTATAGGTGAGGGCTCCTGAGCCCGTTTGGAGTCACAGGCTTCGCAGACCCGATTAGACTGGGCGTGCGGAAAAGGGGATCTACAGGCAATGCATGCGGTATACAGCACCGTGTGAGCCTTAGTTCTTCTGGACATACTGTATCTGTCCAGAGCCTCTTTCCCCCTGCTGTAACAATCTGGCTGTGACGATGCGGAGGTGCGGTAGCGGAGCGCAGAGAAGTGGAGAGCCGGGCTGGAGGTAGTGGCACTTACCCCAGTCCTGTATCCCCGGACGTCCTTAAACAGCGTTGATAGCGCAAAAGAAACGAGCAAAGGCTCCAGACTTTTCAAAAAAAGTGCTCCGTCAGGGAGGCATGGCTCATATAGCTGACCACAGGGGGCGGGGTCGAGAGGCGCGGCCTAGCGCCGTCAGATGCCGGAGACACCACTTCTGGCCGCGGCCTAGTCCCCGGCCGAAGCCGGGGACTAAATTTGCGGTCGCGGCCCAGCGCTGGAGAAAACCGCGGCCTAAATTTCCGGCGGTGGCCGCCCGAGAGTCGGGGGCGGGCCCGCCGGAAGATGACGCCGCCGGAGGCGGGGCCTGAGACCGCGGCCCCCCTCCGGCCTAAGCCGGGCGCTAAATTGCAGGCAGCGGCCTGGTCCCCAGCCGGAGCCGGGGATTAAATTTATTTGAGGCCTAACACCGGCCGAAGCCGGGGCCTAAATTTTAGGCGGCGGCCGTCCAGGAGACAAGGGGCGGACCGCCGGAAGATGATGCCCCCAAGGGGGCGGGGCCCAAACCAGGAACTTGCCTGTCTTACTGAAGCCAGGCTGAAAACGAGTATCCTTTCCCCTGCTCCAACGCTACCAGCAACCTCCGTTCATAGCTTTCCGGTCCTCCTCCACGACGTCCTTAAGGTGGGTTCGCAGAGGGTCCTTTTTCTGGCCCCACTTAGCTTCAGATTGGAGGGGAGCCTGTGAAATGACAGAAGGACGGTGCAGGCACCCTAACTCCATCACCCCTTCAGGGGGTGAGGAGAGGGACCGTCCGCCTCCTTGCAGCACCGCAGTCTAGCATTGGTGGTGCAGTGGGGGCCGCACGGACTATCTCCTGCCACTGTACAGCCTAGGGTTTCAATACTCTAGGGTGGTCAGGGCTGAGTCCGGCATCATGTCCCACGTTGCGGGAAAGGATACGTGGAGGCTTCACTCCACGTGCTCGCCCGTTGATGGTTTGGGGAGATCGGACCCCTTCAAAAGGGTCCGTCGCCCCTATCTCGTCTTCGTGGGAAAGACAAAAAAAAAAAAATGGTCTGGAAAAAGAACCAGACGTGTGCCTCCATCAGACACTAAGCAAGAACTGGGTTTGCCTGCGGCCAGTGCTGAGGTGTATACGGCGGAGGAGGAGCTAACCTTTTTTATGTTTACTTAGTGTCAGCCTCCTAGCGGCAGTAGCATACACCCCACAGTCCTGTGTCCCCCAATGAGACGAAGGAGAAAGTACGAGAGTAATGCTTATATATATATAGAGAGAGAGAGAGAGAGAGAGAGAGAGAGAGAGAGAGAGAGAGAGAGAGAGAGAAAAAAATATTTAGACTTGAGAGTCCTCAGTGGTTGATACCTTTTAATGGCTAACTGAAAAGATGGTAACAAATTGCAAGCTTTCTAGACTACTCAGGTCTCTTCATCAGGCAAAGACTAATACAACATCTGAAGAATCACATATTTATACACCACACAGCACAGAAAAAATGCAATAGGTAAGACAAGTGACGTAAAGCAGAACTGTCATTATGGGAGATAGAGATGACAGTTCTGCTTCACGTCACTTGTCTTACCTATTGCATTTTTTCTGTGCTGTGTGGTGTATAAATATGTGATTCTTCAGATTATGTATTAGTTTAGCCTGATGAAGAGACCTGAGTAGTCTGGAAAGCTTGCAATTTGTTACCATCTTTTCAGTTAGCCATTAAAAGGTATCAACCACTGAGGACTCTCAACTCTAAATATTTTTCTATCTACTGGCTAACACGGTACAAAGATATACATCTTTACTGTATATATATATATATATATATATATATATATATATATATATATATATATATATATATATATATATATATATATATAAAGCTTTCCAAATAGTGACCTGATCCAAATCCCCAAAATTGATTTTCTGCTTCAGTCTCTCCAGTTCTGCCTGTTCAGGGACAGACATTTGAGACATGTATCTGGTGTGTGGGTAAGTATGCGGCGTTCTGGTCCTCCTACGACCGACTCCAGGAGAGGACCCGGGGGAGATGTCATTTGTAAGCCGGGATTCACAATCCATGCCAAATTTTTTCTTATTTTTTTCTGATGATCTGTTTGCTTTCTTGTGTCCAGTCCACTCCTGAAACAAAGCAAAGGGGAAAATCAATGAAATGTCCTGTCCTTGTACTCAAAAGACATTATTTAATAGTAAGGGAAGGGTTGGAAGAGTTTACTTCAGAGCGTCCAGGACACTTAAAAGTTAAAGACCACCCAGCAGACCTTTGGCATCATGGACTGTGATGGATTAAAATGTCCTATTCTCCGATAACCCTGCAATTAAGAAAAGGGCTGTGGAATCTGAGTCGAGGAGCCGGTGTCCATTTTGGTGGAATCGGAGTTGATGAACCGACTCAGACTCCTAAAATATATAATACATTGGGTACAGTAGTGCAATGCAGGATGTGCTGGAAATATTTGCATAATAATTTGGGAAAGATTTAAAATGTCTTATAAATGTCCGTTCTATTCCTGATCTAAGGATCTGGGCTTCTGTGTTGCACTTTATTCCCATGCTCAATAGTGCAGCAGGGCTGTGAAATTAGCATCGAAGTTGGAAGTAAGGGAAATTGAGGAGTCGGAGTCAAGAGTTGGTGGTTTTGCTTACCGACTCCACTGCCCTGATTAAGAGCATCAATATATAGCTTGAACTGTATCTTGCACTATGAGCAGCATGAAGGAGCTCACAACTGCAGACTGTCTCCATGTAAAAGGGAATCTGTCAGCAGGTTTTTGCTATAGAATCTGAGAGCAGCCCGATATAGGAGCAGGGACCCCAATTCCAGTGATGTGTCATTTGCAGGACTGCTTGGTTCGGTTTTCATAGAATCCCTGGTTTCCCTGCTGCTGAGCTATGTATAACCCCGCCAACACCCAAATAGCAGCTTCCTGTGAAAACTGTGCATTGTCAGAAAGCTGCCAATCACTGGCAGAGACAGGTTACAGAATAGCTGGTCTGGTAGGCACACGATACCTATTCCTCCAGTGATAATCTCCTGGTGATAAAACACTGATTGTACGATGACACAGTGCAGAAGGCTCCCATATAGGTTGTTATGAATTGGTAGCTGAGGAGGACAGGAGCAAAAAACAGCCAAGGCAGAAGAACACCAGAGAGGTTGGGAACTAATGGGTTGCAGATCCCTAAACGCACAACTAGAAGCAGCCGTGGGACGTACCTACGGTGACCTAGACGCCTCGGCACAGCCGGAGAGCTAGGTACACCTAAAGATAGAAACAGAAAAGCTAACTGCCCCGGAGTAGAGCCCAAAGGAATAGGTAGCCCCCACACATATAAAGGTGGTTAGACAAGACGAAATACAAACGCAGGCAGAAAAAATAGTGAGCAAACGCTGGGGCCAAACACTGCCTAGATAGGACAGGACAGAATAATATCTGCAACCCAGCAAAACCCTAGAAAAACTTCCAACACTTCTGATTTCAAAAACGCTGAGATCACACGATCTCGCCACCCGCTAAATCAGATCTCCGGTGTGAACAAGCGGCTAACCCGCAGCCACTTAAATAGCAGGGACAGAGCAATGGAACAAATAAACAGTGGCTACTGAAAACAGAGAGTAGCACAGGCCCCTGGGGGGGGAACCCGGCTAACCCCCACAAAAGTGCAGACAAAAAATGGAAATAGCAAACACGATAAAAACAAGCAGAAAATATCTTATCTGAAAGTAGCAGACGAAGGCAAGTGTTCTCACTAAACACATCAGAAAAAGCAACCAAATAGTCAGGGACATCTTGAGACTGGGGAGAGGTAGAAAAAACAGGAGTGTCACTACGAACACATTGACAACCCCAACTGACCGCAGACACAGACTTCCAATCCAAAACAGGATTATGACTCTGTAACCAAGGAAAACCCAGTACAATAATGTCATGTAAATTATGTAATACCAAAAATTTGCAATTCTCTAAGGTGATCCGGGTCAACCAGCATTATCACCTGGGTCGAAAACTGGGGTTTATTCTCCGCCAAAGGGAATCAATACCCAGCAAAGGATTAGAACTCCGCAGGCGTACCATGGGAAAACCACAACATTTGGCACAATCAAAATCCATCATGTTTAGAGCTGCTCCTGAATCAACAAATGCTTGAGCCGAAAATGTGGACACGGAGCAAATCAAGGTAACAGTCAAAAGAAATTTAGTCTGAACACTACACAAAACAACTGAGCGTGCAAAACGTCTTCCCCGCTTAGGGCAGACGGAAATAGTATGAGAAGCGTCTCCACAATATAAGCACAACTTATTACGCTTTCGAAACTCTCGACGCTGAGCCCCAGAAACCACTCCATCACACTGCATGGGCTCAGGGGCTGGCTCACAAGGCATCACCACCTCTCGCATATTTCTACGCTCACGTAAACGTCTGTCAATTTGAATAGCTAATGACAGAGTCATTGAGACCAGAGGGAACAGGAAATCCCACCTGTTATGATTTGGTAGCTGAGGAGTGCAGGTAAAAAGGCAATACACCAGAGCAGTTGGAATCTATGAGATTGCAGTACCCTGACTAACCACCACAACTAGAGGCAGCCGTGGAGCGTTCCTACGTTGGTCCTAGACGCCTCGTCACAGCCTGAGAAACTAATTACACCTAAAGATAGAAATAGGAAAGCTATCTGCCCCGGAGCAGAACCCCAAAGATAATAGAAAGCCCCCAAACATGTAATGGCGGTTAGACAAGAAGAAATACTGACACAGAAAGAAAATAGTATGAGCAAACGCTGGGGCCCAAACTAACTAAATAGAAAAGGATAGGAAGGGTACTTACTGCAATCCCAGAAAACCCTGAAAAGCACCAACTCTACTAATTTCAAAATCACCTGAGATCAAACGACCTCTACAACCTAAATTAGTTCTCTGGTGTAACAAAATCAAAACAGCAGCCACTGAAAAAACTGGAAAAAGCAAATGTACAAACATCAGTGGCTGAACTAAACTGAGAGGGCAAAAGCCCCCGGAGGGGACCCTGAAGGCCCCCACAGAAGTGCAGGACAAAATGCAAAAATCTAGCACAAAAACAAAAAGAAGAAAATGTCTTATCTGATAGCAGGAGATGCAGACACGACACAGCAGGCTACAAGGGAAACAGGATTCAAGGATTGAGACCAGAACAATTGATCACCGGCAACCCTGATGGGAAGGTGACTCCCTTATATAAGACCAGTCAGTAACACCTGATTCCCAATCCTCACAATCTTCACTGGACAGACCAGCACCGCTTGTAACCACCAGAGGAAGCCTCTGCTCAGAACTCATCTCAAACCCATTCACAACAGTACCCCCCCTTGAGGAGGGGTCACCGAACCCTCATTTGAGCAACCAGGTCGGTCAGGATGAGTTCTATGATACGCACGGATAAGTCTCCTAGCATGGATGTCCGAAGCAAACACCCAAGAATTGTCTTCCTGACCATAACCTCTCCATTTAACCAAATACTGGAGTTTCCGTCTAGAAAAACGAGAATCTAACATTTTCTCAACCACATACTCCAGATTGCCCTCAACCAAAACAGGGTCAGGAGGCACAGCAGCAGGAACCACTGGCTCAACAAACCTCTTCAACAAGGACTTGTGGAACACGTTATGGATCTTAAATGTCCCTGGAAGAAGCAAACGAAAAGAAACAGGATTAATAATCTCCATGATCTTATAAGGTCCAATGAACCTAGGCTTAAATTTAGGAGATGCTACTCTCATAGGAATATTTTTTGAGGACAACCAGACCAAGTCCCCTACTTTAAACCGAGGACCATCAGTCCTATGCCGGTTAGCAAACCGCTGGGCCTTCTCCTGAGAGAGGGACAACCTCTCCACTACCTGGTCCCAAATCTGTTGCATACGCTCCACAACAGAGTCAACACCTGGACAGACAGAAGCCTCCGTCTGTCCTGAAGAAAATCGAGGGTGAAACCCAGAATTACAGAAAAATGGAGACATCAAAGTGGCAGAGCTAGCCCTATTACTAAGAGCAAACTCAGCCAAAGGCAAAAAAGAGACCCAGTCATCCTGATCAGCAGACACAAAGCATCTTAGATAAGTCTCCAATGTCTGGTTTGTTGTCTCAGTTTGACCATTGGTCTGAGGATGAAATGCCGAGGAGAAAGACAATTGAACACCCAGTTTAGAACAAAAAGTCCTCCAAAATCTGGAAACAAACTGGACTCCTCTGTCAGACACAATGTTCTCAGGAATGCCGTGTAAACGAACCACGTGCTGAAGGAACAACGGCACCAATTCAGAGGAGGAAGGCAACTTAGGTAATGGCACAAGATGTATCATTTTGGAAAACCTATCACAAATTACCCAGATGGTGGTCATTCTCTGAGAAACAGGAAGGTCGGAAATGAAATCCATAGAGATATGGGTCCATGGTCTCTTGGGCACAGGCAATGGCATCAACAAACCACTAGAGCGAGAGCAAGGCTTGGAGCGAGAGCAAGTCCCGCAGGACTGCACAAATTCCCTGACATCACGAGACAAGGTAGGCCACCAAAAGGACCGACTAACCAAGTCTCTGGTACCAAAAATTCCGGGATGCCCAGCCAATGCGGAACAATGAATCTCAGACATCACACTCTTTTTCCACTGGTCCGGGACAAACAATTTTCCAACAGGGCAGCACTCGGGCCTATCCTCCTGACACCCCATCCAGAGCAAGTCTCAAATTGGGCGAGATGGCGGAAAGAACTACACCCTCTTTCAAAATAACAGAAGGATCAGATAACTCAGGAGAGTCCGCACGGAAACTCCTCGAGAGGGCATCCGCCTTAACATTCTTAGTGCCAGGAAGAAAGGAAACCACAAAATTAAAACGTGTGAAAAACAAGGCCCACCTGGCCTGTCTAGGATTGAGTCGCTTGGCAGATTCCAGATAGACCAGATTCTTATGGTCCGTAAGGACCACCACCTGATGTTTGGCTCCCTCCAGCCAATGTCTCCACTCTTCAAAAGCCCACTTCATGGCCAATAACTCCCGATTACCCACGTCATAATTACGTTCAGTAGGAGAAAATTTTCGAGAGAAAAAGGCACAAGGGTTACTTTTAGAGGTCTCTGGATCTTTTTGGGACAAAACGGCACCTGCCCCAATTTCAGAGGCATCAACCTCCACCTGAAATGGCAGAGAAACATCAGGCTGCCATAGAACAGAAGCAGAAGTGAATCTTTGCTTAAGTTCCTGAAATGCAGAGACTGCCTCACGAGGCCAATTCACCACATCAGAACCCTTTTTGGTCAAATCAGTTAATGGTTTAACAATAACCGAGAAATTACCAATAAATTTACGATAAAAATTGGCAAAACCCAAAAATCTCTGAAGAGCCTTTAATGAAGTAGGTTGGACCCAATCACAGATGGCCTGAACCTTGACCGGGTCCATTTCAATAACAGATGGGGACAAAATGAATCCCAGAAATGAGATCCTCTGTACGCCAAAAAGACACTTTGATCCCTTCACATACAGAGCATTCTCTCTCAAAATCTGGAATACAGTTCGAACATGTTTCACATGAGAGTCCCAGTCATTAGAAAAAATCAAGATATCATCCAAATAAACAATCAGAAATTTGTCCACAAAATCCCTGAAAATGTCATTCATGAAGGACTGGAAGACGGAAGGAGCATTAGTGAGCCCAAAGGGCATCACTAGGTACTCAAAATGCCCTTCAGGGGTATTGAATGCCGTCTTCCATTCATCCCCGTGCTTAATGCGAATAAGGTTATACGCCCCCCTGAGGTCAAGCTTGGTAAACCAAGTAGCGTTTTTCACCCTGGAAAACAGGTCAGAAATCAAGGGTAACGGATATTGATATTTCACAGTAATATTGTTCAAAAGACGATAATCAATACACGGCCTTAATGAACCATCCTTTTTGGCCACAAAGAAAAAACCGGCACCTAAGGGTGAAGAGGATGGTCTGATATGACCCTTCTCCAATGATTCCTTGATATAAGACCGCATAGCGTCATGTTCAGGTACAGACAAGTTAAAAAGGCGACCTTTAGGGAATTTACTACCCGGCACTAATTCAATAGCGCAGTCATAGCTCCTATGGGGAGGCAAGGATGCAGATTTACTTTCGCTAAACACATCAGAAAAATCAATCAAAAAGTCAGGAACATCCTGAGCCTGGGGGGAGGCAGAAAAAACAGGAGTGTTGGTATTAACACATTGGCAGCCCCAACTGGTTACAGACACAGATTTCCAATCCAAAACAGGATTATGAGACTGTAA
>JARQOD010000001.1:105754026-105908906 GCA_033576555.1 Oophaga sylvatica
TTCTTCTGTTCGGGCCCCAGCAGAAGAGACGGGGCCCGATGCGGCCCTCTCTGCTGTTCGGGCCCCAGCGACAGGCGAAGTAACAACCTGCGTCCGAGATGCAGGTTCAGTTACTCTATTGAGTTGCGGGCCCGCAAGCCAATAGTTAAAGCCGCCAGCCAATCGGAGGCTGGCAGCTGACGTCAGCGCACACGGCGCCGGCGTGTGACGTCATTGTCATTTGCCGGCAAGTGCGCGTTTGAAACGTCGGAACTCAGGAGATATGAACGCCGCGGGAGCGCCGCAGCCAGGTAAAAAGAACTTTTTTTTCATTTTTTAATTTATTTATTGAAAGCGGCAATGTGGGCAGGATGGAGTCACGGGGGGGCTGTATGGAATCACTGGGGGGCAGGATGGAATCACTGGGGGGCAGGATGGAATCACTGGGGGGGCAGGATGGAATCCTGGGGGGGGCAGGATGAAATCGCTGAGGGGGGGCAGGATGGAATCGCTGGGGGGGCAGGATGGAGTCGCTAGGGGGGGCAGGATGGATTTACGAGGGGCTAGATGGAATCACTGGGGGGGCAGGATGGAATCGCTGGGGGGGCAGGATGGAATCGCTAGGGGGGCAGGATGGAATCGCTGGGGGGGCAGTATGGAGTCGCTGGGGGGCAGGATGGAATCGCTGGGGGGGCAGGATGGAATCGCTGGGGGGCAGGATGGAATCGCTGGGGGGGCAGGTTGGAGTCACTGGGGGCAGGATGGAGTCACTGGGGGGGCAGGATGGAGTCACGGGGGCAGGATGGAGTCACGGGGGCAGGATGGAGTGGCTGGGACAGTATGGAGTCACGGGGGCAGGATGGAGTCACGGGGGGCAAGATGGAGTCACTGGTGCAGGATGGAGTCACTGGGGCAGGATGGAGTCACTGGGGCAGGATGGAGTCACGGGGGCAGGATGGAGTCACGGGGCAGGATGGAGTCACGGGAGCAGGATGGAGTCACTGGGGCTGGATGGAGTCACTGGGCTGGATGGAGTCACTGGGGCAGGATGGAGTCACTGGGGCAGGATGGAGTCACTGGGGCAGGATGGAGTCACGGGGCAGGATGGAGTCACGGGGCAGGATGGAGTCACGGGAGCAGGATGGAGTCACTGGGGGGGCAGGATGGAATCGCTGGGGGCAGGATGAAATCGCTGGGGGGGCAGGATGGAATCGCTGGGGGGGCAGGATGGAATCGCTGGGGGGGCAGGATGGAATCGCTGGGGGGGCAGGATGGAATCGCTGGGGGGGCAGGATGGAGTCGCTAGGGGGGCAGGATGGATTTACGGGGGGCTGGATGGAATACGCTGGGGGGGCAGGATGGAATCGCTGGGGGGCAGGATGGAATCGCTGGGGGGGCAGGATGGAGTCGCTGGGGGGCAGGATGGAGTCACTGGTGCTGGATGGAGTCACTGGGGCAGGATGGAATCACTGGGCAGGATGGAGTCACGAGGAGGCAGGATGGAGTTACGGGGGCAGGATGGAGTGATGAGGGGCTGGATGGAGTGACGGGCAGGATGGAGTCACTGGGGCAGGATGGAGTCACTGGGGCTGGATGGAGTCACGGGGCAGGATGGAGACACGGGTCAGGATTGGAGACACGGGGGCAGGATTGGAGACACGGGGCAGGATTGGAGACACGGTGCAGGATGGAGACAGATGGGGCAGGATGGAGACAGATGGGGCAGGATCATGGGGCAAGATGGAGACAGATGGTGCAGGATCAAGGGTAGGATGGATATGATGGGGCAGGATCATGGGACAGATGGGGCAGGATCATGGGACAAATGGCCTGGGGCAGGATGGAGATAGATTGGGCAGGATCATGGGCAAGATGGAGACAGATGGGGCAGGATGGATACGATGGGGCAGGATCATGGGACAGATGGTTTGGGGCAGTATAATGGGACAAGATGAAGACAGATGGTGCAGGATCATGGGGCAGGATGTATACGATGGGGACAGATGGTCTGGGGCAGGATCATGGGACAGATGAAGCAGGATCATTGGGCAAGATTGAGACAGATGGTGCAGGATCATGGGGCAGGATGGGGACAGATAGGGCAGGATGGATACGATGGGGACAGATTGGGCAGGATCATGGGGCAGGATGGAGGCAGATGGTGCAGGATCATGGGGCTGGATGGATACGATGGGGACAGATGGGACAGGATCATGGGGCAGGAAGGGACATCACATGGTGGCAGGATAGGAGAACATATGGCTGGAGCCAAAAATGAGACACACAGGGGTCAGGATGGGAGATATTATTACAATAGGGGCTAATTTAGGGATATTATTACTGCAGTGATGTGTTTATTTTATTTTTTGAGGATACTGTTTTAAATGGGAGGGCGGTCCTGTTACTGTGCAGAGCGACACTGTCGACTTTTTTTTTTCTTCATCTGGTGTAGTTTACAATTTGGGAAAAAAATAAGTAATGTGTTCTGCAAGCGGTTCTCTAGATAACTGTGTTATTTCCTGCAGAGATGAGCCCTGGCTGGAAGAAGTGATGGCGGTCTGTGCTGGATGAAAATTAAAAGCGAAGATGAAAGACTTCATCTAGAGACGTCACTGGTGAGTCAGTGTGTTACCTATACACTGTATACTATATAAAGCGTTCTTGTGTACAATGTCACCAGTGATCACTGTATTACCTTTACATTATACACTAATATACAGAGCTGTGTATAATGTCACTGGTGATCACTATTACTTGTACACAGACACTGCATCAGTATTGTAGTATTCAGTCATTATGTGGTGGTAATATGTTGTCCGTCCATGGTGTGGCCGTATTTGCTCCTTGTATGTGCTATGTGGTCACTATGTGGTGGTAATATGTGGTCTGGTCATGGTGTGGTGGTATTTGTTCCTTGTATGTGATATTATTGGTCACCATATGGTGGTAATATGTGGTCTGGACATGGTGTGGTGGTATTTTTCAGCTGCAGATGAAGGAAGGGAGACACACCATAACTAGTGGGTAGGCGGAGCCCCAGATAGGATCAATACCTCAGATTAGAAAGCGTGTTGACCGGCCCCTCCAGCTCGGGCTCCTCCTACTCAGCTCTTCAGTCTAAAATTTGAGGTCTCAGAGCACGGTCGCTGCTGGAAGCAGCTCCTCAGAAGATTTTATTATTTTTTATCGGACAAGAGACTTGGATCACCAGAGTGGTCTAGAGGTCTCAGGGGTCTCAGCGCTGCTGGACCCCAACCTCTCCCTTGGCGGATCTGTATTACCCTAATGGTGGTCCCTGCAGAACCCTGCCGGCCCGGGGGGATGAGGATGGCTTCCCAGGCAGGGGCCAAACCGCGCACAGGGGTCACTGCGTCCCCCGCCCTGGTGGGAAGCATGGGCATAGCGCCAGAAACCCCTGGGGGTCCCTGTGGCGCTCGGCTGGTGAGTACCTCACATTTTTACCTCACATTTTTATTAAAGTGTGTGTGAGTGCTTTCAGCGGCTGTTGCGGCAGCCGCTGTTACTTGTGAAATACATGTTTGGTGACTGTATTCTGTCCGCAGGCAGACGCCTGCAGGACGGGGGAGCAGAGAGCGAAGGAGTTTGCGCTCTTTTTTTGAGCCGGCGGGGGGGCGTGGCTTCACGCTCCCGGGCTTTTCTGTCACAGAAGCGCGCGATTAGGCGCTTCTCTTCAGATTCCTCTCAGCGCGGCGGCCATTACAAAAAGGCTCCACGGGCTCCTTCCTGCTCCGCTCCTCCCGTATCACATTTACATCACCGCGACCAGCTGGGTGAGTGATAACGCTCTCACCCCCACAGCGCAGAACCTAGAGAAAATACAGATAGCGTTATCTTGCAGCTGCGGTCTTATATAGAGACCTTATTTTGCCATGGGACTCGCACACCCCTTCTATTAATAAGGGAGTAGTGGGGAGTCGGCGATATTAACCCCTTTTAAAGGGTTCTTTTCAACAGCCGCACAGGTTCTATCCCAGTTTGGGGTCAGAACTTGTAAGAGTTAATTATATTGCTGAATATTCAGCTGATACAGCTGGGGTAGCTCTCTCACTAAGGGCTTTAACCCTTCAGCGTGCTTGCTGTGTTCGCTTGAGAAGCCACACTTTTTTTCATAATTGCTGACAGGCTTTGACCTGCCTTATACTGTGTAAGGGCATGTCGGAACAGGGTCCAGAAGGTGCGGACCGTGTGCCAAATCTGCTTCAGAATCAGTCACGCGAGTCTGATACACAGGCCTCGACGTCAAGCGCAGCAATTGGAGGTCACAGCGATGCCAAATTGGATGCCATCGCTCGCTCTATTGATGGCCTTTCTGACCTTTTAGGTCATTGGGTGTCAGCTAGATCCTCTCATGGAAGGAAGCGACACAGGCCGGTTTCATCATTTTCACGTAGCGAATCAGACCTCTCTGATATGGAATGCTGTCAGGGTTCCCCTTCAAATTCATGGGGAGTTATCCGGTTCAGATAAGGATCGGCAGGGACATTCTGTCTCTTTAGACCGAACAGAGGCTTTTATTGAAGCCATGAGGGAGGCGTTACAGTTGCCGGAGGAGGTAACTACACGTCCTGGTAAGTCACCTCGAATGTACCAAGAGTACCGTAAGTCACGAGCGACATTGCCAGCTCTAGATGAGCTTAATGAAGTAGTGGAGAAGGAACGCCGGTGTCCAGATAAACGTTTTCAAGGAACACGTTTTTTTGAGGCACTATATCCGTGTTCTACGGAGTTGACGGATAATTGGATTTCTTCTCCTGAAGTGGATGTTCCTTTATCCCAGCTTAGTAAATCCTCATTGCTCCCTGTTAAAGGGAAGGCAAGTCTGCAGGAACAGTTAGACAGAAAAACGGAGATGGCAGCGAAATCCAACTACGAGGCCTCGGGTCATGGATTCAAAGCGGTGCTAGGATCCATGTGTGCTTGTAGGGCTTCCCTGTGCTGGTTGGACCGTATACGAACGGCGTTGCAAAATGGATCTCCGTTATCCGAGATAGACGGACTTCTCGGTTTATTGGAGACTGCAGTTTCTTATAGCTATGATGCAGGTCTGGATACTGCATCTCTGTTGTCCAGGGCGCAAGCTTCGGCGGTCACAGTCAGAAGAGCACTGTGGCTTAGACAGTGGACTGGGGACGCAGTATCAAAACAAGGTTTGCTGTCTCTAGCCTACAAGGGTAGTCAGCTTTTTGGATCTGATCTTTCAGAGCTGATTGCCAAGGCAAAGACGAAAGAAGCAGCCTTACCACAGCGAAGGGCTACGGCTTCTGCGCCTGGCAGGACTGGTGCCGGTGGTGGCCGGCGATCCTTTCGTTCCAAGGGACGATTCGGTCAGTCCTCTTGGGGATCGGGTCGTCCCTCTTTTTCGGGAAAAAAGTTCACTCAGAAATCCCGTACTCCCTGGAAATCAAGTTTCCGTCAAGACAAGCGGGAGACTGACAAGAAGCCCGCCAAGGCGGACTGACGCCAGGTTTCCATTCGAGGGCTCTCGAGTGGGGGGTCGCCTGCTCCAATTCAAAGTGACTTGTGTTTCCCGCGTTCCGGACACCTGGGTAACGCGGGTAGTGTCGGCAGGCTATTTCATAGAGTTTTCGTCTCGACCTCCGGACAGGTTTTGCCAGTCTCGCACACCGTCAGAGCCCGAGTTAATTACCGCTCTGCTGCGAGAGGTCGACTCCCTTCTGCAGAAGGGTGTGGTAATACCGGTACCGCCGGAGGACCGAGGAAGAGGATTTTATTCCAATCTTTTTGTGGTTCCCAAAAAGGAGGACAAATTTCGTCCTATTCTGGATCTCAAAAGATTGAATCGGCATGTCCACACCCAAAAATTCCGCATGGAGTCACTTCGCTCCGTGGTGGCGGCCCTGTCGCAGAACGATTTTTTGGTGTCAATCGACATTCGCGACGCTTATTTGCATGTTCCCGTCGGAAGGACTCATCAGCGCTTCCTTCGTTTTGCCATAGGTCAGGACCATTACCAGTTTGTGGCTCTGCCATTCGGCTTGGCCTCGGCGCCCAGAGTTTTTACAAAAATTCTGCCGCCTCTCATGGCAATTCTTCGAAGACAGGGGGTTGCGATTTTTCCCTACCTGGACGATCTTTTGATTGTGGCATCCTCAAAGGAGGAGGCGGTGATGGCTCGCAACCTATCCCTTCAGCTCCTGGAGGATTTCGGGTGGCTGGTCAATTGGGAGAAGTCGTCTCTGGAGCCGTCTCAGTCAATCCTGTTTTTAGGGATGCATTTCGACACGGTACGGGCAGTGGTGTCCCTACCCCCAGACAAGCGGACATGTCTACTTCGACATGTACAGACTATGAAGTCTTCGACAGCAATGTCCCTTCGGAAGTGTATGCGCCTCCTGGGTTTGATGGTGGCGTCCATGGAGACACTTCCGTTTGCCCAGTTTCATTCCAGGGCCCTCCAGAGGCTCATTCTGAGTCGTTGGGATCGATCGCAGGCTTCGCTGGATTGCAGCGTCATCATCTCTCACAGGGTACGAGAATCCCTAGAATGGTGGTTACGTCCAGAAGCGTTATCCTGGGGAAATCTTTCCTCCCTCCGAAGTGGTCGGTCATAACCACCGATGCCAGCCTGACGGGCTGGGGGGGTGTCTGGAACGACCTTTGGATCCAGGGAGTATGGTCATCGGAAGAGTCTATTCTACCGATCAATATCTTGGAATTGGGGGCAATTTTTCTTTGCCTCCAACACTGGACAGTCCCTTTGAGCGGTCTGCCAGTCCGAGTGCAGACAGACAAAGCGACGGCGGTCGCGTATATCAATCACCAAGGCGGGACGAGGAGTTCCAGGCTCATGATGGAGGTGTCTCGGATCCTGCTATGGGCCGAGACCAGGGTTTCAGCCATCTCTGCGATCCACATTCCAGGAGTCCAGAATACCACGGCGGACTTCCTCAGTCGCGAGAAGATGGATCCTGGAGAATGGAGTCTCCATCCGGAAATGTTTGCACTACTGTGCTCCCGTTGGGGAACCCCCCAAGTGGATTTGATGGCATCCAGGTTCAATGCCAAACTACCAACCTTCATATCCAGGTACAAGGACCCGAAGGCTGTGGCGGTGGATGCTCTGGTAGCTCCGTGGGACCATTTTGAACTGGTCTATGTGTTTCCGCCAATTTCCTTACTTCCTCTGGTGCTGCGTCGGATCAGACTGGAGAGAATTCCGGCTATGCTGATAGCCCCGGATTGGCCAAGGAGGACGTGGTTCTCGACACTGGTGTCGCTCTTGGCGGCTCCGCCATTTCCACTTCCTCTTCGCCCGGACCTGTTATCCCAGGGGCCCGTTCGTCATCCGGACTTGAAGTCTCTACGTTTGACGGCGTGGCTCTTGAGACCGAAATATTGACCCGTAGAGGTTTCTCAGCTGCAGTCATTGCCACTCTGCGAGCTGCTAGAGGTCCGGCCACTACTAAGATTTATCACAGAACTTGGGAAGCCTTATTTTCGTGGTGTTCGGGTTCCTCAAGGAATCCGAGGATTTTTTCCATTCCCAATCTGTTGGCTTTTCTACAGTACGGGTTGGACAAAGGTTTAGCAGTTAGCACTCTGAAGGGTCAGGTTTCTGCTTTGTCCGTGCTTTTTCGGAAGGCTATCGCCTCGCGTAGGGACGTTCGTTCTTTTTTTCAAGGAGTAACCCGTCAGTTTCCACCGCGGAAGGCACCTGTGTCTCCTTGGAGACTCAACCTTGTCTTGGAGGCTCTTCAGCATGTGCCCTTTGAGCCTATGGGTTCTACTAGCCTTTCGTTACTTTCTTGGAAGGTTGCATTCTTAGTGGCGGTAACCTCTTTAAGAAGGGTTTCTGAGTTGGCAGCACTTTCTTGCTCGCCGCCTTTCCTGGAGTTTTACCCGGATCGAATAGTGCTTCGCACACGGGGCGACTTTCTACCTAAGGTGGTGTCGCAGTTTCATGTTAACCAGGATATTGTGTTGCCCTCACTTTGTCCGGGCCCGAGGAATGCAAAGGAACGAGATTTGCACAAATTGGATTTAGTGCGGGCCTTGAAGTTCTATCTGTCTGTTACTCAAGGTTTTAGGAAGTCAGATTCTCTGTTTGTGATTCCAGCAGGTCGTAGACGTGGTCAACGAGCTTCCAAGGACTCTATAGCTCGTTGGATTCGGTCAGCCATTTTGGAGGCTTACCATCTTAAAGGCGAACCTTGCCCGATTAAGGTTCGAGCTCACTCCACGAGGGCTGTGGCTTCATCGTGGGCCTTTCATCAAGGGGCTTCGGCAGCTCAGCTCTGCCGAGAGGCGACCTGGCGTTCCGTCCACACATTTACAAAGTTTTATAAGGTGGACGTCAGTGCTTCCGCTGATGCGGCCTTAGGACGTAGGGTCCTGCAGGCAGCGGTAATCTAAGTTTTAAGTTAACTTGTATTTGGCGCCTGTTGCGCATTTATCTAGGTTGTTGGGTTTCTGCCTCTTTTGGTTTTTTTCCCACCCTAATTTTTGGACTGCTTTGGGACGTCCCACTAGTTATGGTGTGTCTCCCTTCCTTCATCTGCAGCTGAAAGAGGATTTTGGTAAGAACTTACCTGTAAAATCCTTTTCAGCGAAGAAGGAAGGGAGACTCACATCCCTCCCATGGCAGAAGTGTGTTATATTTACAGAAGCAGCGTGGCCCTTCTCTGATAGCGATTTTCTGAGCTGAGGTCGACGCGCTACGGCTCTGTTCCAGCATTGCCAGCTTATCGCAGTAGTCAGGTTCAGTGAGTAGTACCTGGGACTGTGTGGTTTTTCTTTGCCAAATGCATGCATAACCTGTACTTTTGTATTTTTCTCTGAAGTCCTTCAGAAGGGGTTATGTTGCTTCGCTGGTGATATTGTTCTTCCTTAAGCTTTGGTACGACTGAAGAGCTGAGTAGGAGGAGCCCGAGCTGGAGGGGCCGGTCAACACGCTTTCTAATCTGAGGTATTGATCCTATCTGGGGCTCCGCCTACCCACTAGTTATGGTGTGTCTCCCTTCCTTCTTCGCTGAAAAGGATTTTACAGGTAAGTTCTTACCAAAATCCGTCTGTTCCTTGTATGTGCTATTATTTGGTCACTATGTGGTGGTAATATGGTGTCTAGTCATGGTGCGGTGGTATCTGTCCACTGTATGTGATATTATTGATACAGTAAAGATGTATATCTTTGTACCGTGTTAGCCAGTAGATAGAAAAATATTTAGAGTTGAGAGTCCTCAGTGATTGATACTTTTTAATGGCTAACTGAAAAGATGGTAACAAATTGCAAGCTTTCGAGACTACTCAGGTCTCTTCATCAGGCTAGACTAATACAAAATCTGAAGAATCACATCCGTGTTGTGTATAAATATGTGATTCTTCAGATTTTGTATTAGTCAAGCCTGATGAAGAGACCTGAGTAGTCTCGAAAGCTTGCAATTTGTGACCATCTTTTCAGTTAGCCATTAAAAGGTATCAACCACTGAGGACTCTCACTCTAAATATTTTTCTCTCAACTCAGTATTGTGATATTATTGGTCATTTTAAAAATGCAAAAATAAATAAAAATATACCTAAATTGTATTGGATATTTGAACAAATGTTTAATGGGTTAGAGTAGAGTAGGGCCTGACCAAAAGAGTCTATCTTGTCGTGGTGGCGGCTTAAAAAATCTTTTGGACTGTGGACAGCCCCAAAAAAGTTTGCCAGTATGGGGCCCCGAAGTTCCTAGTGGCAGCCCTGTATAAGACACTGAATCATAAGACGCACCTAGGTTTTAGAGGAGGAAATTAGAAAAAAAAAAAACAAAAGATGTGGTCAATTCTCTACTTAATATCCCGCATCCTGGTATGCATGGCTCCCTTATCCCTATCCTGGTATTCATGGCCCCCTCATCCCTATCCAGGTATGCAGAGCCCACATCTCTGTCTTGGTGTGCATGGCCCCATCCTTATCCTGGCATGATTGGCCCCAATCCCCATCCTGGTATGCAGGGACCCCATCTCTGTACTTGTATGCATGGCCCCATCCTTATCATGGTATGATTGGCCCCTATCCTGGAATGCAGGGACCTCATCTCCATCCTGGTATGCATGATGACATTCTTATCCTGGTATGATTGGCCCTAATCCCTATCCTGGCATGCAGGGATCCCATCTGCGTCCTGGTATGCATGGCCCCAATCCCTATCCTGGTATGCATGGCCTCAATCCTTATCCTGGTATGCATGGCCCTAATCCTTATCCTGGTATGATTGGCCCCAATCCCTATCCTGGAATGCAGGGACCCCATCTCCATCCTGGTATGCAAGGCCATATCCATATCCTGTTATGATTGACCCCAATCCCTATCCTGGAATGCAGGGACCCCATCTTCGTCCTGGTATGCATGGCCCTAATCCTTATCCTGGTATGATTGGCCCCAGTCCCTATCCTGGAATGCAGGGACCCCATCTCCGTCCTGGTATGCATGGTCCTATCCTTATCCTGGTTTGATTGGCCCCAATCCCTATCCTGGAATGCAGGCACCCCATCTCCGTCCTGGTATGCATGGCCCTATCCTTATCCTGGTATGATTGGCCCCAATCCCTATCCTGGAATGCAGGGACCCCATCTCCGTCCTGGTATGCAAGGCCCTATCCTTATCTTGGTATGATTGGCCCCAATCCCTATCCTGGAATGCAGGCACCCCATCTCCGTCCTGGTATGCATGGCCCCATCCTTACCCTGGTATAATTGGCCCCAATCCCTATCCTGGAATGCAGGGACCCCATCTCCGTCCCGGTATGCATGGCCCTATCCTTATCCTGGTATGATTGGCGACAATCCCTATCCTGGAATGCAGGGACCCCATCTCCGTCCTGGTATGCATGGCCCTATCCTTATCCTGGTATGATTGACCCCCTTCCCTATCCTGGTATGCATGGCCCCATAAGAAAAAAAAACATTCTATTTACCTTCCCTGCGCGCCATAACAGCGTTCTGTTCCGGTGCCAGCAGCTGCTTTATGCCAGGACTATAGGAGTGGTGATTAGTGAATGAATATTCATTGCTCTTTAGCGAGCACAGTGTTAGTTGCAGCATCCGCTGGGTTCCTGCAGCTGCCGGCTTTCACGTGTGCCACTACTAAAGGGAAGGAATATTTCTTGCATTCCACAACTATGGGAGTGGAATGCAGTGAGTATTCATTGTCTTAAGTAGCCGACACACTAGAACGCCCAGCAGTTGCAGGAACCCGGCTGCTGCAACTAATACTGTGCATGCTATTAAAGAGAAATGAATATTCACTCCTTTCCACTCGCATGGGCGTGGAATGGAGTGAATATTCGTTTCTCTTTAGCAGCAGGCTCAGGAGTTAGCCACAGCAGCCTGCTCCTGCCTCCTGTGACCTGCTGCTCCCCACCTCCCACCACAGCCAGAGCAGGGACATCCGGACTGTAAGACGCACCCCCCATTTTTCCTCCACATTTTTGAAGGAAAAAAGTGCGTTTTATAGTCCGAAAAATACAATATTACAGGACTTGTACTTTTGGGTTCCTCAAGGGAATCTGACAGTTTCCTATCCACAACATATTTAAATTGATTCCTTTATATCCGTCCTAACAAACCTTATGAAGTAGATTTTCCAGTACGTCCCTCAGGACAGCACACCATGAGTTAGTCCTTCCTTGACCTTTGAAAAGACAATATCACAGAGCGGTTAAAATGCCCCTCCACCCTCCAGTGTTTTTCCTGTCCCCACATATGATAGTCTCATGAAAGATGCTCCTAGAGTGAAGATATCTTATCCTATGGAGCTTCATTGTAGGGACTCCTGGGCATTGCGGAGTCCTGGCCTTTCCCTGCCAAGCAGTCTGGGGCTGACACCTCTCTGAGTAGCCCTTCGAGACATTTACAAAGTTTACTTACAAACATTTACAAAGTTCCTAGTGGCAGCCCTGTATAAGACACACTGGATCATAAGACGCACCTAGGTTTTAGAGGAGGAAATTAGAAAAAAAAAAAAGCAAAAGATGTGGTCAATTCTCTACTTAATATCCCGATCCTGGTATGCATGGCTCCCTTATCCCTAACCTGGTATTCATGGCCCCCTCATCCCTATCCAGGTATGCAGAGCCCACATCTCTGTCTTGGTGTGCATGGCCCCATCCTTATCCTGGCATGATTGGCCCCAATCCCCATCCTGGTATGCAGGGACCCCATCTCTGTACTTGTATGCATGGCCCCATCCTTATCCTGGTATGATTGGCCCCAATCCCTATCCTGGAATGCAGGGACCTCATCTCCATCCTGGTATGCATGATGACATTCTTATCCTGGTATGATTGGCCCTAATCCCTATCCTGGCATGCAGGGATCCCATCTGCGTCCTGGTATGCATGGCCCCAATCCCTATCCTGGTATGCATGGCCTCAATCCTTATCCTGGTATGCATGGCCCTAATCCTTATCCTGGTATGATTGGCCCCAATCCCTATCCTGGAATGCAGGGACCCCATCTCCATCCTGGTATGCAAGGCCATATCCTTATCCTGGTATGATTGGCCCCAATCCCTATCCTGGAATGCAGGGACCCCATCTTCGTCCTGGTATGCATGGCCCTAATCCTTATCCTGGTATGATTGGCCCCATCCCTATCCTGGAATGCAGGGACCCCATCTCCGTCCTGGTATGCATGGTCCTATCCTTATCTGGTTTGATTGGCCCCAATCCCTATCCTGGAATGCAGGCACCCCATCTCCGTCCTGGTATGCATGGCCCTATCCTTATCCTGGTATGATTGGCCCCAATCCCTATCCTGGAATGCAGGGACCCCATCTCCGTCCTGGTATGCAAGGCCCTATCCTTATCTTGGTATGATTGGCCCCAATCCCTATCCTGGAATGCAGGCACCCCATCTCCGTCCTGGTATGCATGGCCCATCCTTACCTGGTATATTGGCCCCAATCCCTATCCTGGAATGCAGGACCCCATCTCCGTCCTGGTATGCATGGCCTATCCTTATCCTGGTATGATTGGCGACAATCCTATCCTGGAATGCAGGGACCCATCTCGTCCTGGTATGCATGGCCTATCCTTATCCTGGTATGATTGACCCCCTTCCCTATCCTGGTATGCATGGCCCCATAAGAAAAAAAAAACATTCTATTTACCTTCCCTGCGCGCCATCACAGCGTTCTGTTCCGGTGCCAGCAGCTGCTTTATGCCAGGACTATAGGAGTGGTGATTAGTGAATGAATATTCATTGCTCTTTAGCGAGCACAGTGTTAGTTGCAGCATCCGCTGGGTTCCTGCAGCTGCCGGCTTTCACGTGTGCCGCTACTAAAGGGAAGGAATATTTCTTGCATTCCACAACTATGGGAGTGGAATGCAGGGAGTATTCATTGTCTTAAGTAGCCGACACACTAGAACGCCCAGCAGTTGCAGGAACCTGGCTGCTGCAACTAATACTGTGCATGCTATTAAAGAGAAATGAATATTCACTCCTTTCCACTCGCATGGGCGTGGAATGGAGTGAATATTCGTTTCTCTTTAGCAGCAGGCTCAGGAGTTAGCCACAGCAGCCTGCTCCTGCCTCCTGTGACCTGCTGCTCCCCCACCTCCCCACCACAGCCAGAGCATGGACATCCGGACTGTAAGACGCACCCCCTATTTTTCCTCCACATTTTTGAAGGAAAAAAGTGCGTTTTATAGTCCGAAAAATACAATATTACAGGACTTGTACTTTTGGGTTCCTCAAGGGAATCTGACAGTTTCCTATCCACAACATATTTAAATTGATTCCTTTATATCCTTCCTAACAAACCTTATGAAGTAGATTTTCCAGTACGTCCCTCAGGACAGCACACCATGAGTTAGTCCTTCCTTGACCTTTGAAAAGACAATATCACAGAGCGGTTAAAATGCCCCTCCACCCTCCAGTGTTTTTCCTGTCCCCACATATGATAGTCTCATAAAAGATGCTCCTAGAGTGAAGATATCTTATCCTATGGAGCTTCATTGTAGGGACTCCTGGGCATTGCGGAGTCCTGGCCTTTCCCTGCCAAGCAGTCTGGGGCTGACACCTCTCTGAGTAGCCCTTCGAGTAGCCCTTTACAAAGTTTATTTACCTCTGCTGCCTCCACACCATCCCGTAACTTCACCACTTCCTTCCTCATATCCTTCACCTCTAGATACCAATAGAACAACAGCAGGAGCCAGTATTGCCGAGAGCCCACCATGGAGGGAAGCGGCGTCACAACCAAGAACACTCCATTGTTGCTTATGGTGCACTGGCTGGCTGTTGACTGAGGGACTTCTACACAGAGAGACATCGGCCCTGGACCGCTTGACAGGGGGGAAGGGTAGGCTGAGACCCCCGCTGATTCCCTTGAGTCCACACTAATACAGAGACTGATGGCTGAGGGACTTGATGCTAGCCACATGGCTTTATGCTGAAGCCAGGTCTCGTGCTGAAGTCTGGGTTCAGGTATAGAAGCTAGGTCTTGGACCTCTGGGCTAAAGTTAGTCCAAGTGTCTGGACTAAGTCTCATGGTTTGAATTCAGTTTGCCGCATTTCATTGTACAGGGCCTCATGATTGGACTTCAGAGTTTAACTTATGCCAGGGCCTCATGTTTGTGGCAGAATAACATTAGAATAACATTCAGATGTTTCCACTGTTATCCTGTCAAACCAGTATCAGTCTAACTACTCCATCTGTAGGAGGGTACATGGTATTCATACAGCACATTATCTCTATGAAGACTGCCATCCAACTGCACGTTCAGATGGGGATAGTCTGACAATTGAGATGTACCACTTAAAGTGAAGGTTCATCCTCAATTCACTGAGGGATTACTCTCAAATGTAAGTCTGTTCTTGTGACTTGCACTTTCAAGAGCGACCCTACCGTACGCCTATGTGCTCGTTCCTTATAGTACCTCCATGCCCCTCTGGCTTTGTGTCTGGTGCCTCTGGCTGCATGCATCATCTCGTGCCTCTGAGTGCGTGCCCCGTCTTGTGCCTTATGCCTCCGGGCTAACTCTTCACTCTGGTTAGAGATTCGTGTCTCTGGACCTAGATACCCCTTCCTTTGCCTCAGTCTTTGGAACTTGGCTGAGCCAAATGAGCAACTATGCTCGGATTGGCCTAGTATTTATTCTGTTTTAGAACAGGAGTCTCAGTTCAGCTAATGTCCATGCTCTGTCCAGTTATAAGTATTAAAACTTGGTCCTTAATTGCTAAAGTCGGGACACTCTTATATAGTTCAAGGGAGGCACATGTCTATCTAGTTCTTCCTATCACACAACTTACCACTGATCTGGGAGAAAAAAAAAATCCCATAAAGGTAGTTAAGGTAATTGCTGTTTTCCTCATGTTGGGGGGAAATGATCCTTCCCGATTCCACATAGAACAATTGGACTAGTTCTCTTAATCATCATGTCAACAGATTCTAGTACCATAATCTGTAATGTATTATTTATGAAATAAGGCATTGAGGCCCTCCTTGATTCAAAACAAATGTACAATCAGGAACCCACAGTCTTTGGGCTGTTACAGTAAAGAATCCGTAGTCCCACTGCCCTCAGTAGATAATCACTCTCTGTGATTGGAAAAAACCTTCTTTCCTCTTGATATAGATCATGGTTCCTGTCACCGTTCCACCTCTAGTGTAAAAATATAATTTAAAAGATCTCATGCTGTTTATTTATTTGCACAAGTGGAATCGCCTTCTAGGCCTTTATTTTCTCTAGCCTCAATTGAGCCCAAGTTTGATAGCTTGTCTTGGTTGCCCCAAAATATATATTTTTTATATAGTCTGCATTTGTTACTTGTATGGAGGATGGTTCTTCCTACCAGCCTCCTGAGTTTTACCAAGGTCCTGTTAGGAACCAGCCACAGATATAACAAATTAGTTGATTATTTTCTCCTATAGATACCTATATGGCTCGACTGATGGTGCAGGCATTTATATAGGCCACTTTCATTAATTCCAGAGTCCAGGCTCCCTGTGTCGTTGACATTGGCACCAGAGGATTGATGAACCATCTTCTCTATCAGGTGGTCTGATGCTGGTCCCAGTGTTGATAAAGGCAGGGAATGGTACCTGCCAGACTGCATATTTCCTTAGTTTCCATAGCATCCAGCACCTTACTTGAGGCCTAGAGATTTAAGGATTCAGACTACACATCCATGGGCTCCTGGGTGTGTAATCTACAGTGGGGAAAAAAGTATTTAGTCCGCCACCAATTGTGCAAGTTCTCCCACTTAAAAAGATGAGAGAGGCCTGTAATTGATATCATAGGCAGACCACAACTATGAGAGTCAAAATGAGAAAATCACCTTGTCTAATTTGGCAAGACTTATTTTGCAAACTATGGTGGAAAATAAGTATTTTGTCATTAACAAAAGTTCATCTCATTATTTTGTTATATATCCTTTGTTGGCAATGACAGAGGTCAAACGTTTTCTGTAAGTCTTCACAAGGTTGGCACACACTGTTGTTGGCCCATTCCTCCATGCAGATCTCTAGAGCAGTGATGTTTCGGGCCAGTCGCTGAGCAACACGGACTTTCAAATCCCTCCAAAGTTTTTTATGGGGTTGAGATCTGGAGACTGGCTAGGCCACTCCAGGACCTTCATATGCTTCTTACGAAGCCACTCCTTCGTTGCCCTGGCGAGTGCTTGGGATCATTATCATGCTGAAAGATCCATCCACGTTTCATCTTCAATACCCTTGCTGATGGAAGGAGGCTTGCACTCAAAATCTCATGATACATGGCCCATTCATTCTTTCATGTACACGGATCTGTTGTCCTGGTCCCTTTGCAGAGAAACAGCCCCAAAGCATGATGTTGCCACCCCTATGCTTCACAGTAGGTATGGTGTTCTTTGGATGCAACTCAGCATTCTATCTCCTCCAAACACGGCGAGTTTTGTTTCTACCAAACAGCTCTACTTTGGTTTCATTAGACCATATGGCATTCTCCCAATACTCTTTTGGATAATCCAAATGCTCTCCAGCAAACTTCAGACGGGCCCGGACATGTACTGGCTTAAGCAGGGGGGGCGCGTCTGACACTGCAGGATTTGAGTCCCTGGCGGCGTAGTGTGTTACTGATGGTAGCCTTTGTTACGGTGGTCCCAGCTCTATGCAGGTCATTCACTAGGTCCCCCCGTGTGGTTCTGGGTTTTTTGCTCACCGTTCTTGTGATTATTTTGACCCCACGGGGTGAGATCTTGCGTGGAGCCCCAGATCGAGGGAGATTACCAGTGGTCTTGTATGTCTTCCATTTTCTTATTATTGCTCCCACAGTTGATTTCATCACACCAAGCTGCTTGCCTATTGCAGATTCAGTCTTCCCAGCCTATTGCAGGTCTGTAATTTTGTTTCTGGTGTCCTTCGACAGCTCTTTGGTCTTCAGCATAGTGGAGTTTGGATGTGTGAGGTTGTGGACAGGTGTCTTTTATACTGATAACAAGTTCAAACAGGTGCCATTACTACAGGTAGTGAGTGGAGGACAGAGGAGCCACTTAAAGAAGAAGTTACAGGTCTGTGAGAGCCAGAAATCTTGCATGTTTTTAGGTGACCAAATACTTATTTTCCACCATAGTTTGCAAAATAAATCTTACCAAATCAGACAAGGTGATTTTCTGGATTTGTTTTCTCATTTTGACCTATGATATCAATTACAGGCCTCTCTCATCTTTTTAAGTGGGAGAACTTGCACAATTGGTGGCTGACTAAATAGTTGTCTAACAATCACTGCAGTTCATTATTGGTGTTGGGGTACAACAGAGGAGTGTCTTACTAATTTATTACATTTATACGGAATATTTGGCATTATAGACATATCAGGCACTTACTATGGTGATTTGTCTTTGCAGATTTCTACAATTGTAATCACAGATTGGTTGCTATATCTAGCCTGGGTATTGCCTGGAACTTTGATCATTTAGGGCTTCTGTATTCACCCTGGTGCTATTTCTCTGGTACTACTACTGGTGTGCCGTCTGGGGGGACGGACAGGAAAACGGGAATTGGACCTACCGGTAATTCGATTTGCAGGTGTCCCTCAAGACAGCACACTTTTTCCCGCCTCCCTTATGTTTATCTTTAGGCTTGCACAAGATTGATCTTCCTGCAGATCGTTCATTCATCATGTCGCTATGGCTCGAGACCGAGCTGTGGGAGGGTAAAATGTTTATCATGCGTATGAGTTCCCAGTGGCTCGTATAGACCACTTGCATCCATCTGACTTTCCTTTTTCCCCTCTTTCCCGTGTTTTGTGGATTAAATTAAAGGTTGTTTTTTCTGTTAGTAGCCAACCCATAATGGCATTGAATGTAGCGGTCAAATGCTGCAGTTGCTAAATTAGTTCCCAGGAAGTGGGCATTGTGTCAAAAAAAAAAAAAAAGAAAAATGGAATGTGACTTTACCATGAACTGTGGTGGGTTTTTTTTGTAGGGAAAACAAAATGATTTAAAAAAACAATAAATCACTCACCCATGGGCCAATTGGACCAGTTAGAACCCACTAAACATTGAGAAGCAGTAGGAAATAGGATTTATAATACTGCACACAAAGAATGATACCCCCACATAATTGTCACAACACAGTCGAACACTGTACCATCATGCAGGTTTATCCCAGAAGAAATCATCATAGGAAGCTTCTTTCAAGCTGACTACAGCTCACAATCTATGTATGGGAGGGATTAAATTAAAAAAGAGATGTGCTCCAGCAACGAAAAACCCACTTATGGAGTGAATAAAAACAGTAGTTTATTACATTCTTAAAAACTTGCATAAACCAGAGTGGGTGACAATAAATGAGTGTCCAGCAATATCACACCAACGCGTTTCAGCAACAAGCCCAGTTATTTATCATGTTTGCTCCAGGACATGAACGCCAAAGGTGCTTTAAGGGTGAATAGTCCTGAGACTCTAGTAGTCTGTGGCATTTTGTGGTGAATTTGGAATAACCAGTTGTTGTATTAATTGTGTTGAACATTGTAATAAATCAAACAAGAACAACCAGTCAGAAATCTGAGGAATAAGGTTCATTAGCGACATTTCCAATGGAATTGAATAGTCGATTGTAACTGGACATGAACATACAAAGCTGGAATGTTTGTCTCCTGCTAGTGTGCACCGCATTCACCATAAAGCCACACTTTCTTTTTTGTTCACAATAAATGAACCATTTTTCATCGTGTTCTGTATCTGATTTTCAGTCATTATTGGTCAGTGTATATTTACCATCCGTGTCATTCATTTTTTTTCTTGTATGCAAAAAGGTTTTCCAAGCTTTTATTAGTGAACGATTGACTGAACGCACACAGATGGGCTCTGTATACTGACTTTTTTTTTTGTGGACCAATTATTTGAATTGACAAATTTGGTCTGCAAATCGGACCACATTAGGACATGACTACCAAACTCATTAATGGGGTGTTTCTCCTCCTAACCACCCACTGTAGGTTGGCGCTTGTTGGGCTGTATATTTATGGTGGGGTTTTCTCCGGTGGTCGCGTTCCTCAGTGCCTCCATGACCTTAATCAATCTGCCCAGGTCCTTGTGACGCCATTGGGTCCTGATTGGCACGTGATCACTATCTGAACCACTCATGGCACTTGCAGATTCCCTGCGCTGTGAACGATCAGAGAAGAAAGTGTACAGCGGGCGTACGTATATTACCCCTGACACTGCTGTGACGGCCACAATAGTCTGCTTATGTTGTAAAAGCAATAAAACCTAAAAAATATAAATTTGGAACTACAGTAATCAGTCATCTGTAAAATAACACTAACTTGTCACTGCTACCGAACAGTGAATGGTGTAAAATCAGCCCTAGAAATAATAGAATTACTGTTTCTTCCTATTCCACTCTCCCACAACAATATTGTGCTCTGTATACGTCACCGCTCGGGGGCAGAGATCTTCATCTGCTGACGGAGAACATTTTAAAATATCAAAAGGTGTTTTTAAAATTCTGACTTGGCCTAGCCATGGACAGTAAGTCAGCCGTACTCGCATTACACCGCCTTATACACTGCTTATGAAGTAAAAAAGAGTGCAGAACGCCACTATTCTACACGTGTAAAAACAAATACCTTTCATAAAGATGGTGAAACATAAGCATCAGCGTACTACGGGACCATTTCTTTCCGTGTTTTTTCTTTCTTCAGCTTTCAAACAAACTTTAGAAGAGCAGAGATTGTAATGTTAAACATGAACATGCCCTCGATGTAGGCCCCCTCGTAACAATAATACTACTCCCCCTTGTTAGGCGGGGTCACACCAGTATATATTCTCCCATCCAAGAGAATTGGGCTGCTTATGCAAATCACACTCATCAAACTGAGAAAAGTTCGATCATAGTGAGCTCGGATTCTCTTGGATGAGATGATGGAAAAAAAATAATTTCTCCATCTTCTCCATTCTGTCAGTCCATGAATAGGGATGGGCGGACCAGTGAAAGTTCTGGTCTTGTACCAGAATAGTACCCGAACCTCCACCAGAACCATATTGAAAATAATGGATTCCTGAACTGCTAAGAAAAAAAAAATCTCTCTTTCTCTCCTGACTTCAGCAGAAAGTCTGTGTTCGGTGTTCATGCCCGACTAGTGAAGGTTCGGTAAAAAACCCTGCACATTTCTGTCCAGATTTGCCCATCTGTATCAATTAACATCAGACTGCACTCAGATGTCATCCAAGTGCAGTCCAATGTTTTCCACGGATTCATTGACTGGCATGGAGCGACTAAGTCCGAGAAAAAAGATCAGACCTGTGCAGTGTGATCACACTTGGATCGAAAATACGGTCATGTGCTCCAGCCCTTTTATTGATAGAGGAGTATCCTGACAGGCTGTAGTTTCCAAATGGGCTCACTTCTCTGGGGTTCCTCCTGCACTTGTCCTGCCAAAGCAACTATGCGCCGAAAATCAATTCAGCAAAATCAGAGCTTCAAATGGTTCTTGTGTTCGGAGCCCAGCAATGTGCCAAACAGAAGTTTACATCTATGTTTATGGCTGTACTGATTCTGGAGAATTCTTTTAAAGGGAGCCTGTCAGCAGAATTATGCACAGTAACCTACAGACATTGTCAGGTTGGCGCTGTTACGCTGATTAAAATGATGCCTGGGTTGATGAAATCCGTCTTGTGGTTGTTTCATTTTTCTTTGCAGTTTTCAGTTAATGAAATTCTCGTGCTTTGGGACAGGCCTGTGGATGTTCTTGCGCAGATTTACAGCATCGCTTGCAGATAGATCTTACTGCGCAGGCACCACTGCGGGCTCCATTTTGTTGGAGCAAAAAAAAAAAAATGGCTCCAGCAAAATGACGGCGGCACATGCGCAGTAGCATCTACCAGTGATAGATGCTACTGCGTTATTTCATCACTTAGGTATTGTTTTAATTAATGTAACAGTGCCCACCTGACAATGGTGTTAGTTTACTTAGCAAAATCCTGATGACAGGTTTGCTTAAAGTATAGGGGGTATGTCTCCAGTGGCACAAGCTGGGTGCTAGGATGGCATATCTTTGGAAAAATTGCAGTTTTCACTTTGCACATTTAGGTTGTCAAAATGGCCACTATACTTTGATAAATGTAGTTACCAAATTAGTCACTTATCTGGCTGTAATGAGGCATTCAGGTGCCAACCACTAAGGAGTATTTAGACCTCAGGTCCTAAAGGGATATTGTACGTGTAAAGGGGTAAAGGGAAGGCTGTGGGGCCGATGCACTGGAAGCTGTGTGGTGTTTTACCTCTGTGATGTCTATTATTCTAGGGCAGGGTTCCCCAACTCCAGTCCTCAAGGCCCACCAACAGGTCATGTTTTCAGGATTTCCTTAGTATTGCCCGGTGATAATTGCATCACCTGTGAATACAAAGGAAATCCTGAAAACATGACCTGTTGGTGGGCCTTGACTGGAGTTGGGGAACCCTGTTCCAGGGTGTTCTCCTCCCGTGAGGGAGCGTGCAGAGAAATTAGAGACAGAGTCCAGAATCACGTCAAACAGTTCTACTTTATTTTCCTCTGGACATAGCACATCCAAGACACAATAAGCATCTCTTACACGATACCAGCAATACATTCTTCACAATTCTGCCTCTTCCTCTTTGCTACACCAGTATGGACCACTAAGTATTGACGTGATGAGGAGCCCGGTGAAAACGGCACTTCGATCTCTTCCCTGGAGACACTTCAATCCAGCATAAGAAAGACACATCTACAAGGTCATCCACCCCTCTCTGGTTATCCTGCCCGAATACTTCTGATGGCCCACTCGCTTCTACGCTCATGCACGACCTCTTCTGCCTAGAGTTCCCACAGTGGTTCTTCCACTGGACTACTGCTACGTAAACCCACTCTCTTTGGGCTCACGCTTCCCCCTGTGAATCCTTCACCAGCTTCTTCATGGGTTGCTGGTCCCCTCTTCTTCCTACCCTATGCTCAGGGCCCAGGAACGTGGACGTCCTCACACTAGCAAGGTCCACCCCCGACTGACTCCCGCTAAGAGGAAGTCTTCCTGACATTCCTGCTTGGAGGCAATCCTTCCCTAGCAACAAGTCCCTAACTATTGTCCCTATAGGACTGGATGTGCTCTATGTCCCCATCTAGTGGCCAAACCCAAATACTGCATTGACATCTTTTTTATAACAATCTAACTGGATCTCTAATGTGCCCCCATTAGTGATCCCTCGCAAACTACTCTTAACCCATGAATATATACACTACCCTTCTAGTGCCCTCCTCTAATGACCCCAAGGATGCACTATCTACCTATAACTCAACCCCCACATACTAGACGTGACACTAATACATTACATCATACAAGGCATACATTTACACATGTTGACACAATTAAAGGGGATGAAACCTTAAAAGGTTAATACCCTTCACCTCCTTACATATGTGTCGCCTCTGCGGCCTTTACTGCATGGGGATTATCCTCATCACATTTATATATTGTGCGTTTGTTCAATTAGGTGTTTTTAATAGTATTTTCAATGTCATTTTAATATTTAAGAAGATCTTTCTTTTGTCTGCTGCTTTGCTTAAGCCTCCGATACCCCCCTCACATCCTCTACAGTTTTTTTTTCTGTTTTTCTGTGATCCTTCTAACATAGTAAAAAAAAAAATAAGACAACCATTGCACAACGATACCGATGTAAAGTAGTAGAAACTTTGTTATGACAATATGGTTTGAAGATATAAAAATTCAAAGTTTGAAAATTACAAGTTTTTCTAAATGTTCAGCTATTTTCATAATTAAACCTAAATCTATTGCTCTAAATATACCACTGACATTAAGTACAAGGTGTCACAAAAACAATCCCAAGAATCATGGTGGCTCAGTGGGTTCAAATCTGCAAGGAGTTTGTATATGTTTCCTCCAACAGACATACTGATAGGGAATTTAGATGGCCACCCCCAGCAATGACCACGTCTGTAAAGCGCTGCGGAATATGATGACACCATATAACTAAGCCTAATAAATACGGATCAGAAGGATCATTCCATTAGTATTCCATCATAAAGTGATAGGTCAGATTTCAAAAATGAGGTTTAGTCACAACTATCAAAACTAGCCCAGGAGGGAAGAGGCTTAAAGCATTTGGCGCATCTTCCAGCTGCCTCGTACCACCACAAATGTCCTCCCGTCAGTGACTGGAGAACATTTCTGTCAATTTATGACACTTTTTCTCAAGTCTAAGCAGGACTTGCATTGAAAAGCCATAGAAAGTAAAACTTGCAACCAGGTAAAATAATAATTAAAAAAAATATCAAACCCATTTGGAAACACTTGTGACCGTCGCAGTAGCGGCATGATGCAGGTCTTACTGCGACACTATAGGAAATCATTAAATGCGGTGTCACCGTGTAGTCCTAGCCTCCTGATATATACAGTCATAGGCTACCTTGTGCAGTCCTACCCGAGGCTTTAACTAAAGTTCAACCCTAAATAATGTATGTAAATTTTTTTATTCCTACAGCGCCATCATATTCTGCAACAGTTTACAATTCAGAAGGTATAAATACACTAGTCTTGAGGAGGAGGCAGGGTGGAGGCAGAGTAAGATTTCTGGTGTAAGGTATGCTACTCATGAATTAGACAAGTGGGCGGTGCTCTGTCCTGCCACAACTCCACCCACTTTGATGAATCGGGGCCTTTAGGTTTCTTGTAGTAACACTGGGTTGGTTGGCTTTCTAAATATGTGGGCAACCTTTGATTTTAGAAAATCAAAGATGTACAGATACATTCAGACTCCTGAAACCTGCAATAATAGAATACTTGGACTGATCATGTCACTAGAAACGTCTGCACAGTAGGGAGCACATCTTACCCTTAAAAACATCAAAATAGAAAGCTGGAATTGAACATACGCAAAGATAAGACTTTCTGCTGCAGAGTTTATTCACTCGTCTTCTCGGTGCACAATCCACAACCAAACGTCGTATGTGCAACAAAACTCAACAAAAGCGGGATCATGCTTTAACAAAAAAAACATTTCTGATCAATTTCATTACAGAAAATAAATCACTCAAACGCGGACTGGAACATTTGTTGTCCTATTTTGATGTACGCTTCTCTCTCCTCCTCCGTCATAAAGGACACAAGACTTGGGTTCTGACTGACCTCACTATACACATGGGGTTGGCCACCAACCATGACCACTGGGTCATCGGCCTCTTCATCCTGCTCTGCGCTGCTCATGGGTTTCGCCCCTTCTGGCTTTGCGCGTTTCTTCTCTTCATCGGACTCGCTGGTGTCGCTTTCTGAATCACTTTTGGTTATTTGAGTAACATTTGGGCCAGATCCAGATTTCATTTCGTGAATTAGGAGAGTCCTTAGCACTTCATTGTCAGCACCATCGTCCCTTATTGCCATTTTCGTCCACATTTTCTAGTTCTTCAGGTACTTTGGGAACAGATACAAGAATTGTATGCAAGTTAAAGAACTGAAAGAGGCTGCGATTGTGCCGAGAGAACCAAACCAACCTCTGATTTTATATTCCTACACAAACAAGACAAGGTCGTCTTTATACTGAGACGATATGCGGGAGCACAAACATGCACATGGAGGTTAAAGACATGGACCTACAATGAGGTTGGATTGGTTGATCTTGCACACGCATTGCTTAAGTGATAGATGCACCAAACGTCCTAATTTTAATGTGACATCCAGAAACGAGGTAGTGTTTTGTTTTACCGCCCTACAATAAAACTGTACTAAGGCTACAGTGTTCCAATCACCAGTCCCCGTGACCATCACAGATTATACAGAGGCCCGGGTGACTGGCATCTCACTCAATACTCACAGAGATCAGTCTTTGTTTCTTCTGGAAGCACCTCGGGGACAGACACCGTGCTTTCCTTCATCCACACCGGCTGCTCCTTCCCTTTCTTCTCTTTCACCTTTTTAAGCTCCGGCTCGTTGACATTAATGGTCACACTTTGGACATACATATTGTCCATAGATGAAGTTTTGTTTGCCCATCGCCCCAGGTTCCCTTGCATATCAACAGCTGCCATGTCAGAACTCTGTTCACAGCTGAAGTAAATAGGCTGAAATTATGACGGGCAGCCACCAGAATTTATATACTTCACATTCCTAAATATTCCAATAGTCTTCTCTCAAGCATTTACCATCTAACCCCTTACTGACCAGTCCATTGTGGGACTTCACAAACAAGCTACTTTCTCTTTTCATCAATGCCTTCTAATTGCTTCATATTTTTATGTTAAAAAGAACTCCTCCCATCAAAATTTGTATCCTCTTCATATTCTACAATCATCATATTATGCAGCACTGTGTACTTACATTTGCTCATTTTGCCTTTCTACCCAGATAATTCTTCTCTTTTCCATTAGGCCTATGACACCACATGAATAAATACTGACTTTCTAAGCTCTATGTAGAAACAGGAGGTCAATTTTCCCTTTTAAGTCATCAGTCACTGCAAAAGTCAGTGGCAGGGGGACGACGGAGCAGCTGGGTCAGGAATTAAATAGAGGAATGATTTCTGCAGTGACAAGAGACTTCCGGTTTCTACATAGAGCAGAAAAAAAAGAATTATCTGGGTAGAAAGGCAACATGAGCAATTGTAAGTACACAGTGCTATATAACATGATGACTTCAATATATTAAGACAAAAAAAACTTTGATTGGAGGATGAATGCTACTTTAACATATATACAATTACATCTGAGTGGTTGCTTTTCTTGTGGGATAAGTTTTTGTTATGTCACCAGTTATGTAGAATAATAAGTTCTATCACTGGGTCGGTATAGTTATTCCAATACCAAATTCATAGGTGTTTTAAGTTCATCGTCTTGTAATTTTGTAGACAATGGCCCAAGTTTATCAAGTTGTTCGGCTAAGCATACGGGAAATTTCGACAGTGGAAGGAAGAAGTAAACAGACTATGGCAGGTGCTATGACTCATGTTGGCTCTAGGTGACAGGACTCCGTAAATGTCCTTATTATGGCTACCTTAAGGCTGGCACTACTGGGGATTTTGGCCAGGACTCTTGAAGTGTTCGCCGTGTTTTGCTGCTACATCGTAGCTCAACACAAGTGAATGTGGGTCGCATTACAACTCCAAGGGCACTGCCACCATGACAAGCACGGCACAAAAAAAATCTGATGCAGTGGGACTTTTTGCGACGTCATTCTGTCAGTACCCTGGGTTCGCAATGTGCTCTCACTTACTTGTACAGCGCTGCGATGTAGCAGCGAAACATGGTGAACTTTGGTTGTGTGACATGTGAAAGCCAAAATTGCCATATAGCCCAAACCTTATAGGGCATTATATATAAAGTCATTGCGTACCATACAGCTAGGTCCCAAGCTGATGTTATAAAGCAGTATTGCTGGGAACACTATGGCTTTGATTGTAGGGCAACTATTTGTCACAGTTTTATGCTTTTATTATGATTACATGATGGTAATATATGAAATTATATGGGCGCTGTTACTGGAGGACTAATGTCAGTACATTACGGCTGGGTGGGCCATGTATATGGATACACCTAAATAAAATGGGAATGGTTGGTGATATCAACTTCCTGTTTGTGGCACATTAGTATATGGGAGGGGGAAAACTTTTCAAGATGGGTGGTGACTAGGGTTGAGCATTCCGATACCTGAAATCCAATGTAAGTCTATGGGAACAAAATATCGGAATTAAAAATATTCCGATATTTTGTTCCCATAGACTTACATTGGATTTCAGGTATCGGAACCGGGTTTCGGTATCGGAATGCTCAACCCTAGTGGTGACTATGGCTGCCATTTTGAAGTTGGCCATCTTGGATCCAACTTTATTGTTTTTAATGGGAAGAGGGTCATGTGACACATCAGACTTATTGAGAATTTCACAAGAAAACATTGGTGTGCTTGGTTTTATTGTAGCTTTATTCTTTCATGAGTTATTTACAAGTTTATCTTTGTTTACAGCCATTGACATGTCGCAGAGGTTAACACGTGAGGAGCGGATAGAAAGTGTGTTGATGTCTAGTGAACACAGTACCTGGGTCATTGCCACAGATTTCAATGCAAGACACCATATGCAAGAAGACTGTCACCATTCCCATTTTATTTAGGTGTGTCCATATAAATGGCCCACGCAAAAAAGTTTGCCTCATCACGTAAACTGAGGGTCCTGTTCCAATTTTTGTTTTGCCCATTCTGCAAATTCAGCGCGCCGATTTGGCATCAGTCGAACATCCCTTCAGCAGATATTAGCTACTCACAAATGACACCCTTACAAAATCCAGCTGCTGCAGCATCTCAACGAGCATCACCCAGATCGGCGTGCTGAATTTACAGAATAGGCAAAACAAAAATTGGAACATGACCCTCAGTTTACACAGAACATTATGTTCAGTGATGAGGCAAACTTTTTTGGGTGGGCCATTTATATGGATACACCTAAATAAAATGAGAATGGTGACAGTTTTCTTGCGTAGGGTGTCTTGCAATGATATCTGCTGCAATGACCCGGTTACTGCGTTCACCAGACATCAACACAATTTCTATCCGCTCCTCACGTGTTAACCTCTGTGACATGTCAATGGTTGTAAACAAAGAGAAACTTGTAAATAACTCATGAAAGAATAAAGTTACGATAAAACCAAGCACACCATTGTTTTTCTTGTGAAATTCTCAATAAAGTTTTATGTGTCACATGACCCTCTTCCCATTGGAAAAAATAAAGTTGGATCCAAAATGGCTGACTTCAAAATGGCCACCACCCATCTTGAAAAGTTTCCCCCTCCCATATACTAATGTTCCACAAACAGAAAGTTGATATCACCAACCATTCCCATTTTATTTAGGTGTATCCATATACATGGCCCACCCTGTACATCCAGGATGGCTAACGATAATCGAATAGCATTACAACCCAGGGTGTTATAGAGGCGCTACAGGGAGCTCTGCAGGGTCACTGTGGCAGCGGTGAGGGCTACTAAACTTTGCTGCTGTTGCCATCAGGCACTTACCTGTTTGCAAGCTCTGGGATATAGGTCGGCTGCGGCTCGAGCAGCTCACACGGGAGCACAATGTCTTCTGTCTCTTGGAGAAGCACAAAGATCGGTTCAATCTGCTCATTGAATTTTGCAAGTAACGTTCTGGCATCTCTTTTCGGCATTGATGAGAAGTCTTCTTCTACTTCAGCACTGCAGTAAGTGCAACGAAAGAGTTCTGCCGAAGAAACAGGAGAAATTATCTGCAAGAACCTTTAGCTACGTAGATGCCACTATTGTTATTTGCTGACCGCAGCATGTGGTTAGATGCAGTGGGAGAACAGTTACGGGGACAGCTGGTTTTTTAGTACATTATTTTGAAAAGTGAATGGTGTCATTCAAAACTACAGCGAGTCCCAGAAAAAATAAGTCCACTCAGAGCACAATGCACAGTCTGACTATGGGTCTGCGGACCCCACACTGCACCACGATATATGTCTGTAATGCTGCCATGTTTGGGTCAGGACATCCGTAGACTGACTGTACAGTACTTTGCGTTCTGGACTGGACTTAGACTGTTCATAACTCCTATAATTTAAAAAAAAAAAAAAAAGCACTGTAGCAGCAATGTGAGAACACAGCTCAGTGATCTAGTAATTATGGTGACTTTTCGGACCTGTGCAGCTACACGCAGTGTGTGATGTCGCCGTTACAAGAAAAATATAATTAGAAATAAAATAAATACCTGTAAATGGGTCAAACAGCTGGTTCACCTCCAGGTCAGAGTAGGTGCTGTGACACCCAGGACACTTAAAGGAAGCCCTTATGGTGGATTCTCGCTCATCTGACTCAATCTTGCGGCGAACATGATCCAGTTTATACTTGACCACATCTACTAGCACTTTGTAATTGATGTAATAATAGTTGTGCTTGGTGCTCTTCCCATTGGAGCCGGTTTCTACACGCATGCGACACTTGATGAATTTATCAGCCTTTAAGGTGTTGAGGATTGCTTTGAGCTGCTTCTTCTCAAACTTGAGGAGCAGAGCAATGTCATCCTCTTTCACGCAAGGATACCTGATGAGAACATCGAGGGTCAGCGAATGTTCCAACCCATAAAATCCTCGGACCATGTACTTGGCCAGTCGTTTCAGCGCGGCAGGGACTTCGGTCATGGGGTCTTGGTCTCCCATTGTGAAAAGACGGACCTCAACCTCTTATAGCTACAAAATAGAGGATTCAGGATTATACACTGCGCTGGTGAAGAATGGCCGTGAGGTAGAGGTTTCTCTATGTAGTATGCATCATTAATTACCAAGGGAAATGGCATCAGGCAGGAGGTACTTGGTGAATTTCCTGATTTCACCTGTGAGTGATGGAACATTAGGCGGCCTGCTGTGTGTCACCTTCACAATGAATTCCCTGGTGGTTCTTCTGCCAAAAGCCAGCAGTAAACACCTGAACGGGACTCTGGAGTGCACATGGCATTTATGATTTCAGGCCTTTGCATCATTCACTAAAGTCTGTTATGTCAGATCTAGGGTTCGGGAGTGTAGATGAATTAGATTATTGCTGTGAAGCAAGTCATGAAGGAACAATTGTGAAAAAGCAAACAAACTATGTGGAGCATCTCACAACCAGAGGCGTACAGGGTCATTGTTCCTGAATATTGCCACGTGTTCACGTGTCTCATTTCTTGGGGATTTTCTATAATTTGGAAACGTACAGTAAGAGATTGAGGTTTTACAATACAAATCTTCATTCAGATGCTGGAGACAAAAAATTTGGGTATTCGAGCCCTATGGGTTTTCAGTGCAAGTTAGAGTCGGGATCACACATGCGAGAAACTCGCAGTGCCGGGTGTTCATGCGAATGACTCGCACGAGAATCGTGCGAGTTTCTCGCATGTGTGATCCCGGCCTAAGGCTGGGGCTACACCGCAACTTCGGCAATGACACATTTTGCAAGTTAGCGCGGTCGCATTGTGATCCACAAGGTGAAGCAGCAAGCGAATCGCAGAGAGTAGGAGCCAGCAGGACTTTTTGCGACTTGCTTGTACCTGTTCATTATGTGATCCCATTCACTTACATTATGCAGCGATGTGGGGCAATACCGCAAACTTTGGCCACATGACCGGTGTCACAGATAAAGTCATGGAGTCGCAGCCTTAGACCTCATTCACACGTCAGAACTGAAACACGTATGTGACAAACAGTGCCGGCTTCATCAGCGTATGATCCGTATGCCCATTTTTCCCATCAGTGTTTTTACAGATGGAGAAATAAATAAAATGACACAGCTTGTCCTATACATTACAAAGTTAATCACGGACCGCACATTCATGTGCCGCATGTGTTTTTCACAGACCCATAGACTTGTATTGGCCCTTTTCATCCGTGCTGCTGAACAAAAAAAAAATGGTCACGACACTATAATGGGTTTGTATTCGCTCTGTGAAAAACATAGAAAACTAGATCTGAACTGAAAAAGTAAGTTAATGTGTATGCAAAATGTAAATGCATATTAACACATGACCATTACACAGAAAAACAGGCACAAAAAAACAAATATCCAAAAATGAAATAAAAAATCTTTTTGCAAAAATGCATGAAGGTAGTAATAATCATAAGGGTATTTAGTAAACATAATTTTGATCAAAATAATGTACAAGCCATCCCGCCACGTCAAGGCAACCCTCTGTGGGACAGTCCTACTCTAATATTGAAAACCTTTCCACTTGTCAAGTGACTTAAATGTGAACAAGGGCAGAGGGACTGAACCCACCAGTTGAAGCTCTGGCCAGACAGGATGGATTTTCTCAACTCAGAAAACAGGGCGGTCACACCCTTATATGCACGGAATGCACTATGAACTACATAGAAAACTAGATCTGAACTGAAAAAGTAAGTTAATGTGTATGCAAAATGTAAATGCATATTAACACATGACCATTACACAGAAAAACAGGCACAAAAAAACAAATATCCAAAAATGAAATAAAAAATCTTTTTGCAAAAATGCATGAAGGTAGTAATAATCATAAGGGTATTTAGTAAACATAATTTGATCAAAATAATGTACAAGCCATCCCGCCACGTCAAGGCAACCCTCTGTGGGACAGTCCTACTCTAATATTGAAAACCTTTCCACTTGTCAAGTGACTTAAATGTGAACAAGGGCAGAGGGACTGAACCCACCAGTTGAAGCTCTGGCCAGACAGGATGGATTTTCTCAACTCAGAAAACAGGGCGGTCACACCCTTATATGCACGGAATGCACTATGAACTACATAGAAAACTAGATCTGAACTGAAAAAGTAAGTTAATGTGTATGCAAAATGTAAATGCATATTAACACATGACCATTACACAAAAAAACAGGCACAAAAAAACAAATATCCAAAAATGAAATAAAAAATCTTTTTGCAAAAATGCATGAAGGTAGTAATAATCATAAGGGTATTTAGTAAACATAATTTTGATCAAATAATGTACAAGCCATCGCGCGCCACGTCAGGCAACCCTCTGTGGGGGTCCTACTTAATATTGAAAACCTTTCCACTTGTCAAGTGACTTAAATGTGAACAAGGGCAGAGGGACTGAAACCTGGTGGTTCAGTCCCTTGCCCTTGTTCACATTTAAGTCACTTGACAAGTGGAAGGTTTTCAATATTGAGTAGGACTGTCCCACAGAGGGTTGCCTTGACGTGGCGGATGGCTTTCATTTTTTGATCAAAATTATTTTACTAAATACCCTTATGATTATTACTACCTTCATGCATTTTTGCAAAAAGATTTTTTATTTCATTTTTGGATATTTGTTCTTTTTGTGCCTGTTGCTCTGTGAAAAAGCGGATAGAGAAAGTACCTGCAGAAAGGACGTGTGAATGAGGCCTTAGTGTGTATACAGTTATCCACTGTATCCAGTGTAGCAGAGGCACCGCTACTTCTCATAGCAGCATTGTAGAGGGCACATCTATGGGCCAGTGGCTCAACCGTGACGCTGGGCCAAGTTTTCAATCAGTCAGAATTGCCCAGCCTTAGAGCTCATTCAGACATCATTGCAAATCGCTCAGAGCACGGACAGCAATACATGGACGGCCATGACTCTCCTGACCCGAGCGTGACAGCCCCATAGACACATACAAGGCAGTTATTCTCCGGTCCGGAGAGCCGCGGCCGGTCCAGCATTGCACGCCGTGCTCGGACCACATTGCATGGTTATCTGAACGAGCCCTTCCGGGCCAGCAGGGGATTAGGAGGCAGGGAGAGGTGCGCTCCTGAAGATCAATGTTAAGAATAACCCTGTAAGCCGAGATATGGGAATCTATGTATGGATTCATGATTCATCTTGCAAAAAGTCTAAAAATAAATTTTTTGCACAAAAATCATCGATTTTGTGGGAATTTTATGCCACTTTTCAACCATGGATAGGAAAGTGAGCAGGGTTAACCAGTTGAATGCCTGTACGTCACATTTATGAATTCTTTAACAAGTTGCAGTTAAGTCACAATTCTCGCTCCAATACTGGGGAGGCATCAAACCTAGCGAAACATCTGCACGGGCGCGTTATATCTGTGCACTAACTGATAAAACATTGTGCCAGTCCGAAGATTTGGTGCACGTAACAGCAGCACAGTTTCTAGAAAAATGGACTTAAAAATTCCCCTTGTGATTATTCTCACCTTCTACGTTGCTGATGTTTCTGCTGCTACTTACCTTATTGTTTTATGTAATCAGCTTGTTCCAGTCCCTACAGCTTGGCTCAGTGGTTAATGAAGCCTCCCGTCACCTCCAACATGCAGAACATTCCCCAGCTGCGATCAGTCAGACATCAGGCGGTGTTCCCATCTGATAATGCCATTTTCTCCACTGTGGTTTTCTATCTGCACCAACAGCACTTTACTCTGAGGGTATGTTTCCACGATCCGGAATGCTTCAGGAATTGCTGCGTGTTTGACGCTGTGCGTTGGCGCAGCGTCAAACACGCAGCGTCCAGATGTTACAGCATAGTGGAGGGGATTTCAAGAAATCCCATTTCCACTATGCTGTAAAACACGCAGGCGGAAGACCTGTGTTTCCGGACATGCGGCGCGTCTTTTCAGACCGCAGCATGTCCTAGCGTATTGCGGCGCCGCAACGGCAATAACACAGGGCTATGTAGCCCTGTGATCATTCTGCATGTGTTCGGAGGTGTCCTGAACACCTCCGGAATGAGCGCGCGTCAGAAAGGGGGCGGGGCTTAGGACGGAGCAGAATTTCCGCTCCGTCAAATGCGCTGTGGTTCCGGACCGTGGAAACACAGCCTACTGGTTGCATTTTGTGGCGTTGTAAGACTGTATTTTCCTCTTTCTATGCACTTGGGTGCAGATTTGACACATTTTTTTTAGGTAAGGACTATGCTCTAGTCTTACCTGATTTACTAACCCTACTAGTTCATGTAAATAGTAGGCAGCTCCTGCACCCGTCCTCTATGGAGATGAGTACAGGGAGTCAGTCATGTCCACAAAATTCGATATGTACCTAAATTTAGGGTCAAACTTGTTTTAAAACACATCATTTCGTGCAGGCATGCTGAGATTCTGAACTTAAAAACACCATTGTAGATTTTTACATGCATTTTCCTATAAGGAAAGAACATAGTTCTACAGCTCCCATTGGGCATGAGCTTAAAAAACCCCAAAAACTCAGGAGAGAGCACAGCAATTACACTACGTGGTAACATGGCTTAAGGTTGAAGCAACAATGAAGTGCTGTGGTTTGGTGATTGTTTAATAAGAGGTCACTTGAAAACCGCGAGGCACCTACAATCGGCTGTTCAGTTTCACGGGAGAAACGACTACTCTTTTAACCTCTTCACCACCTTGGGATTTTACATTTTTGCGTTTTCATTTTTTGCTTCCCTTCTACCCAGAGTCACTTTTTTATTTTTTGGTCAATATGGCCGTGTGAGGGCCTGTTTTTTGCGGGATGAGTTGTACTTTTGAAAGACACCATTGATTTTACAATATATTGTACTTGAAATGGATAAAAAAAATTAAAAAAAAATTCTAATTGAAATAGAATTGCAAAAAAAGTGCAATTCCATAATTGTTTTGTTTTTTTACCATGTCCACTAAACGCTAAAACTGACCGGCCGGTATGATTCTCCAGGTTATTACCAGTTCGTAGATACCAAACATGTACTGGTTCTTTTTTTATTTAAGTGATGGAAAAAAAATCCAAAGTTTGTAAAAAAAAAAAAAAAACTCCATTTTCCGGGATCTAGAGCTGGGTGAGGGCTTATTTTTTGCTTGCCAAGCTGTTTATTGACACCATTTTGGGGCAGATATGATGTTTTGATCGCGTGTAGTTGCATTTCATTGCAATGTTGTGGCGACCAAGAAAAATGTAATTTTAGCAGTTTTAATTTTTTTCTTCATTATGCCTTTTACCGATTTGATTACCGTAATTCTTTTTATATTTTGATAGATCGGGCATTTCAGAACGTAGCAATACCAAATGTGTATTTTTGATTATTTTTTTTTTTGTTATGAATGCAACAAATGAGGTGTGATTTGAACTTTTATATATTTTTTAAAACATTTTTGTTTTACTTGCTTTAACCTCTTAACCCCTGGTTGGTGCAGGCTCTGGCGATGAACCCGCACCTTTTCCAGCACAACAGCTGATCTGATCAGCTGACTTGTGCCCCTAACAGCCGTGGGTGGAATCGCGATTCACCCGTGGCTGTTAACATGTTAAATTCCGCTGTCAAACTCTGACAGCGGCATTTAACATGCACGCGCAGGAAGTGCGTCATTAACTCCTCCCATCGGCGCCTGTGTCACATGACTGCAGGTCGCCGATGGGTTCGCATGACAACCTGTGGTCAGCAGGAGATCCCTGTGGTTGTCATAGTCGGATTTCTATGAGCGATGCCCAGCGGTTGGCGCTCATAGCAAGCGAGCATATCTGCTACATAGAGCAGGACTGCAGCCCTGCTCTATGTAGAACAAGCGATCGGATGATTGCAGCTTCTAATCTCCCATGGAGACTATTGAAGCAAGTAAAAAGTAAAAAAAGTTTTAAAAAATATTAAAATAAAAAAATATAAAAGTTCAAATCACCCCCATTCGCCCCATTCAAAATAAAATAAAAAAAATCAAATATACATATATTTGGTATTGCCACATTCAGAATCGCCCGATCTATCAATATATAAAAATAATTAATCCAATCGGTAAACAGCAAAGCGAGAAAAAAATCTAAATGCCATAATTACGTTTTTGTGGTCGCTGCAACATTGCAATAAAATGCAATAACTGGCGATCAAAAGAACGTATCTGCACCACAATGGTATTAATAAAAACCTCAGATCGGCACTCAAAAAATAAGCCCTCAGCCAGCCCAGATCCCGAAAAATGGAGACACTATGGGTCTCGGAAACTTTTTTTTTTTTTAATAAACTTTGGAATTTTTTTTCACCACTTAAATAAAAAAGAACCTAGACATGTTTGTTGTCTGTTAACTCGTAATGATCTGGAGAATCATAATGGCAGGTCCGTTTTAGCATTTAGTGAACATGGTAAAAAAAAATCCAAAAAAACAATTGTGGAATTGCACTTTTTTTGCAATTTTCATCGCATTTGGAATATTTTTCCCGATTTCCAGTACATGATATGGTAAAATCAATAGTGCCATTCAAAAGTACAACTCGTCCCGCAAAAAAACAAGCTCTCACATGGCCATATTGACGGAAAAATAAAAAGGTTATGGCAGTGGGAAGAAGGGGAGCAAAAAATGGAAACACAAAAACGGAAATACCCCTGGTCCATAAGGGGTTAATAGTATCCATAGGAGACTTGAAGCTGCGATCTTCTGCAAACTGCTCATCTGCTATGAACACTGGCCACTGGGTGGAGCTTATAGCAGATCGGCAATGAGAATCACAGGGGTCTCTTGCAGGCCCCCAATTGTCATGCCAGCCCATTGGCCCATGTGACAGGGGTGTTCATGGGCGGAGCTAGTGACGCACTTCTGGCACGGGCATGATAAATGCCGCTGTCAGAGATTGACAGCGGCATTTAACATGTTAACATCAGCAGGTAGATCACTATTCCACCCATGGCTGTTAGGGGCACATGATAGCTGATCAGATCAGCTGTCATGTGCCTGAAAACATATAGTATGTATCAAAGAGGGGGAGGCAACATATGACGTACCTATACGTAGTAGGTTGTAAAGGGGTTGGTTTAAAGTTATTGCTGATAAAGTGGTTAATCCTGGATGCCGATACAGTTGAAAATAATGATGAGAGAGAGCGCGACAGTTGACGCTTCCTTCTCCATCATTCTCCCTTGGTGTCTGATGTTCCAGCGCAGCCGGTGCGATGACATCTCTACTAGTGATGAGTGAACGTGCCTTGATAACATGTTATCCGAGCATGCTTGGGTGCTATCAGAGTATCTTGGGCGTGCTTGAATAATATGTTCGAGTCCCTGCGGCTGCATGTTTTGTGGATAGCCTGTTTGTTAGGCAGTTCTACTATATGGGTACGTACCCATTTGCAAAAAAAAACAACGGTCCGACTAACGGACCGAAAAAATGGCCGAGTGCTATGCGAGTGCCATGCGAATGTAATGCGATTTCCGTGCGATTTTGCAACAGAACATCCGTATGACATGCGTATGCAATGCGATTTTAACATGAGCTTTTACATACAGCAGTTCTCTCTATTGTTAGGATATGTGCACACGTTCGGGAATTGCCGTGGAAATACACATTTTATAGGTATGCATATTCCCGCCAGAAACTAGCGTTTTGCAAGCGTAATTAGCTTGCAGAATGCTAGCGTTTTCCTAGCGATCTGTAGCATCGCTTGGAAATCTAATTGACAGGTTGGTCACACGAGTCACACATAGTGTTTGACACGTGTGACCAACTTTTTACTATTGATGCCGCATCAATAGTAAAAAGATCTAATGTTAAAAATAATTTTAAAAAAATAATAAATCGTGCTATTCTCACCTTCCGGCGGCCCCCGCAGCCTTCCCGCCCCTCAGCGACGCTCCCGGCCAATCCCGTTCCCAGTGATGCTTAGCGACAATGACCCCAGATGACGTAGCATCACGCGAGACCGCTACGTCATCTGGGGTGATTCTCGCAAGGCATCCCTGGGAGCAGGAAAGCTGCGGGGGCTGCCGGAAGGTGACAATATCTCTATTTTTTATTTTAATTATTGTTTTAACATGGATATGGTACCCAGGGCCTGGAGGAGAGTCTCCCCTCCTCCAGACCCTGGGTACCATCCGCACATGAACCGCTTACTTTGCGCATGGTGGGCATAGCCACATGCGGAAAGTAAGCGGTTCAATGCATTCCTATGGTGGCGGAATCGCCGCGAATCCGGAAAAAGAATGAATATGCTGCGTTTTTATCCGCGATGCGTTGTTTTTTGCGGAAAAAAACGCAACATGTGCACAAAAATTGCGAAATGCATTCTTCTAATGGGATGCTTAATGCATGCGTTTTTTCAGCGTTTTTGCAGTGGAAAACTGCTGCAAAAACGCTAAAAAAACGCAAAAAATCCTCAACGTGTGCACATAGCCTAAAAGCTCATGTTAAAATCGCATTTTAAAACCAAATATTCTTCAAAGCAGACATAATAAATTATATATATATATATATATATATTTATATATATCAGTACAGACCAAAAGTTTGGACACACCTTCTCATTTAAAGGTTTTTCTGTATTTTCAGGACTATGAAAATTGTACATTCACATTGAAGGCATCAAAACTATGAATTAACAACATGTGGAATTATATACTTAACAAAAAAGTGTGAAACAACTGAAATTATGTCTTATATTCTAGGTTCTTCAAAGTAGCCACCTTTTGCTTTGATGACTGCTTTGCACACTCTTGGCATTCTCTTGATGAGCTTCAAGAGGTAGTCACCAGAAATGGTTTTCACTCCACAGGTGTACCCTGTCAGGTTTAATAAGTGGGATTTCTGGCCTTATAAATGGGGTTGGGACCATCAGTTGTGTTGTGCAGAAGTCTAGTGGATACACAGCTGATAGTCCTACCGAATAGACTGTTAAAATTTGTTTTATGGCAAAAAAAAGCAGCTAAGTAAAGAAAAACGAGTGGCCATCATTACTTTAAGAAATGAAGGTCAGTCAGTCCGAAAAACCCAAACCATCTCGATTGGGTTCAGGTCTGGTGACTGTCGTGACCAGGTCATCTGGCGTAGCACCCCAACACTCTCCTTCTTGGTCAAATAGCCCTTACACAGCCTGGAGGTGTGTTTGGGGTCATTGTCCTGTTGAAAAATAAATGATGGTCCAACTAAACGCAAACCGGATGGAATAGCATGCTGCTGCAAGATGCTGTGGTAGCCATGCTGGTTCAGTATGCCTTCAATTTTGAATAAATCCCCAACAGTGTCACCAGCAAAGCACCCCCACACCATCACACCTCCGCCTCCATGCTTCACGGTGGGAACCAGGCATGTAGAATCCATCTGTTGACTTTTTCTGCTTGCAAAGCAGTAATCAAAGCAAAAGGTGGCTTCTTTGAAGAACCTAGAATATAAGACATATTTTACCCTTCGCCACGACAGCACCCACTTGAGAGAGGGATCCGCCCATAGGAACAGGAAACCTACAGAGATAAAAGAGGGCGGTCCGCCTCTCCTCCTCAGTTGGTTTCCTGTTCCTATGGGAAACTGCAGGATATCCCTACAGGGAAGAAATACCTGATATTGCAGCTGCCTGTGCGGTCTTTTTGGGAACGGCAGGAGCTCCTTATCGGAAGCAGCGTCGGGGGAGTGCTGTAATCCGGCTCCCCCCTCGTCTGACACGCATATGGGATCCAAAATGGTGGGTCCGGGTCAGGCCGACCGCGATTTTGCGAGGTGCACCATTGTGGGGGTCCAGGATAGCAGCCCCAGCACACGGAGAAAGCGTGGCACAGAAGGGCCGGAGTCAGCGTTGGAGCCGACAGGAAGCGGTAAGGGGGAACTTCTGGGTCACTGGAAGTTCCCCAGCAATGACGCAGACACATTCAGAGGGCTGAGGAAGCAGAGACGCCACCCCGCCCACTCGCCTGCCCCCTCCACCCAGCTCCATCCACTCCATCCACAACAAAAAAAAAAAAAAAAAGAGATGATCGATTCAGTGATATATGCTGCGGCTGCTGCACAAATTGCAAAGCAGCCCAGTTCAGCATAACATCATGTATCCCCGGGACAGAGGATGTGTGTGTATGGATTATGTGTGTGTTTTGGTTTATAATATTTATATATATTTATAATATTATTATATGTGGGTGTGTATGTGTGTGTATATATATATATTATATATATATATAATGGCGCATAGTTATATAAAAAAAAAAGTGAGGAGCGGGGGAGGAGGAGGTACTAGAAGGCAACAGGAAGTGGCAGATAAAAAGCCCTGCTAATGGTACTGCCACACTAAACAATCCTGCTAGCGATCACGATAACGACGCATACTAATGCGATCGCTAGCGGGATTGTTTCTATATCGCTAGTAGCAGCCTAATTTAGCGATGTCGTTAAGGACGCTATCGCGTTAGCGATCTCCTTAACGACTTTAGCGGTACCGCTAGATCGCTAAAAAATGGTGCCACACTCAGCGATATATACTTACCAGCGGGGCGCCGACGATAAAAATAGGGTCCGGAACGATGAGAACGACGAGCGAGATCACAGCAGGATCTCAGCAGGGGCCACGTCGCTGGTAGATGCCGCACACAACAACATCGCTAACGGGATCGCTAAATAGTGACGTTTTTTAGCGATCCCGTTAGCGATGTTGTTTAGTGTGGCATACCCTTAAAAAGTAGCAGCGTGCAAGCATGTCTTCCCCAGGACAAAGCACGCATCCCCCGGCAGAGGATACTGAAGCTCCGTCCAGAGACCACAAATACTCGGACGTAAGCCACAGAACCCACGCCACGAGACCTGTTTCACCGCCTTCCCAAACGGTACTGACAGCTTCACTGGGTGAGTTATCACTATCTGCCTATAAAAAGCTGACAGGTGTCTCTCTCTCTCTCCCTCTTTGAATAATCATTCAGGCTAAGAAAAAAGGAAAAACAAAGAGTGTGGCCTCTGCAGGTGCCCACTAGCTCAAACATATACAAAAAGGTTATGTAAAATATGCATAAAAGATACAGTGCAACAAGCGTCCGTATCAGAATCGGACATAAGGGCTATAATAAGAGCAGAACTACAGGCCCTTAATCAGCCCAAAAAAGCACCCATACGGGAGAAAAAGAAAAAAGCAATAATTTCCAGTTCTGACTCAGATCCAGAGGAAGGGATAGCATCCGATACAGCAGAATCATCTGCATCCTCTGCGTCCTCATCCTCCTCAAATATGGGGGGGGCGTTCATGTTTTCCCTTAGAGGATATGGACAGTCTAGTGAAATCTGTCAGAAACACCATGGGCTGTCCAGATGTAAAGGGACCTCAAACCACTCAAGAGGTCATGTTCGCAGGCCTAACAGATAGGAAAAGAAGAGCGTTCCCAGTAATTTCGGCCATTAAAGCCTTAATTAAGAAGGAGTGGGAAAAACAGGATCAGAGGGGTTATCTTCCCTCCGCCTCAAAGAGAAGGCACCCCTTCAGCGACGAGGAATTATCAAACTGGTCTAAAGTTCCAAAAGTTGATGCAGCGATCGCCTCTTCCTCAAAACAGTCATCCTTACCGGTGGAAGATGCAGGATTATTAAAAGATCCCCTTGACCGCAGAGCCGAAGCCTCACTTAAAAGAGCGTGGGAAGCAGCTATTGGCACATTTAAACCTACGATAGCCAGTACTTGTATGGCCCGTTCTATGCTGGTCTGGATTGATCAACTTGACCAACAAATAGAGAAGAAAATTTCCAGAGACAAGTTACGAGCTGCTATTCCCCTAATTCGAGGAGCGGCCGCCTTCATAGCCGATGCCTCGGCCGACTCACTACGCCTGGCGGCCAGAACAACAGGCCTATTAAATAATGCCAGACGTAGTCTATGGCTTAAGAGTTGGAGAGGAGACACACAATCCAAATCAAAACTCTGTACTATTCCGTGTGATGGTGAGTTTTTATTTGGGAAAGAATTGGATAACATCCTCAAAAAGGCATTAGAAAGAAAGAAGGCCTTCCCTAACCCCCCTCTTCCATCCTTTAGGAGAGCGTTTAAGAGGAGATCATTTGGTAAAGGAAGAACAACTGAAAACCAAAACCGCTGGTCATCAAAGGAAGGCAAAAATAAAGGTGCTATGTTCAGAGGACATACCTTCCGTAGGGAAAGATAAAATGCACCAACCAGTCCCCCCAGTAGGGGGAAGACTGAAATCATTCTTCCAGGAATGGGGAAAAATATCTACCAATATATGGGTCCTGGACATAGTTAAACATGGGTTTAAAAATAAGATTTCATCAAATTCCCCAAAATACATTTATACTAACATCCTTAAGCTGCCCGGTACAACAACAGGCCCTTGAAAATGAAATAACAAATCTCATAATTAAAAACGTATTGATCTGGTGCCTGTAGAGCAAGAAGGGAAAGGATTTTACTCCCGCTCTTCCTAGTTTCAAAACCTGATGGCTCATTCAGAACAATTATCAATCTGAAAAGATTAAACTCGTTCATCAGGAATGAAAAATTTAAAATGGAATCCATTAGATCGGCAATTAAACTGCTTTTTCCCAACTGCATGATGGCAGGTTTAGATCTAAAAGACGCTTATTATCATCTTCCAATCCATTCCAGATACCAAAAATACCTCAGAGTGGCAGTTTCCTTAGACGGCAGCATACATCATTTCCAGTTTGCAGCGATGCCATTTGGACTTTCGATCGCACCAAGAGTGTTTACAAAGGTGATGCTGGAAGTAATGGCCTTCCTACGGCAAAAAAGATACCCTAATAATACCTTATCTGGATGACTTTTTGATAATAGGGAACTCGGTAGCACAATGTACCACACGGGTTAATGACGCAATCTTATCCCTACAGGCTCTAGGCTGGCTCATAAACAGCAAGAAATCCAGGTTTGAGCCGCAGTCCGTCCAGTCCTTTCTAGGCCTCCAATTAGATTCAACAGTGCAGAAATGTCTACTGCCACAGGTAAAAATATCAGCGATAAAAACAAAAGTCAGTGCAGCAATAAGGAAACCTCGCATGACTCTGAGAGAAGCAATGTCCCTATTGGGGTCCCTCACTTCATGTATTCCGGCGGTTAAGTGGGCGCAATTTCACACCCGAGATCTACAGCACCAAATAATATCAGAAGAAGCCTATGCTACAGGTCATCTAACAATCAAAATCACCTTATCCCACGTAGTAATACATTCATTATACTGGTGGTTAGATGATAATAAATTATCAGAAGGAGTAGACTGGGTAATAACACCTTCTCGTATCATTACCACTGACGCCAGCCCTACAGGATGGGGAGCTCACATGGGAGAAATTTTTTCCCAGGGCCGGTGGGGAAGAAAACAAATAAACGATTCCTCAAATTTAAAAGAATTAAAAGCGGTGGGTCATGCCCTATATCATTTCCTTCCGCAGCTTCAAGGAAAACATGTGAGAATCCTCTCAGACAACACCACAGTAGTGGCATATATCAACAAACAAGGCGGAACACGGTCGGACAAATTAATGTCTTCCACAAAATAAATATTTTCTTTAGCCGAGGAAAAATTTGTTTCTCTGTCAGCTCTTCACATCAGAGGCATAAACAATTCAGAAGCGGACTTCCTAAGTCGCCACACCCTGCGACAAGGAGAGTGGTGCCTAAACAAAAAAATATTCAGAAACATTGTGTCATTATGGGGCCTTCCGCAGATAGACCTTTTTGCCACTCGACAGAACAGACAACTACCAAGATTCGCCTCCCTGAGTATGGCAGATCAGCCAGAAATTCTGGATGCCCTTCAAAGTCCGTGGCAGTTCAGGCTAGCATATGCCTTTCCCCCGATCATATTGCTACCGCAAGTCATCAGGAATATCAGGGCAGACAGGGCACGGATAATATTGATAGCCCCATTCTGGCCCAAGAGACCTTGGTTCTCATGCCCTCAAATGATGTCCTTGACAGATCCCTGGATACTTCCTTCAACTCCCAGGCTTCTCTCTCAAGGGCCTTTCTTCCACCCTCAAGTGGACAGTCTCCACTTGACGGCGTGGAACTTGAGGGGGAAATACTGAGAACAAGGGGGTTCTCTGAGGAATTAATCAACACCTTCTTACATAGCAGAAAGCCAACCACTACTAAAATCTACACCAAGATATGGAGAAGATTTTTAGAATTCCATCCAGATCTCAACTTTAAAGAGATTCCGATAAAATTTATCTTAGAATTTCTGCAAAAAGGGAAAGATCTAGGATTATCAGTAAACACACTTAGAGTCCAAGTATCTGCACTAGGAGCACTCTATAGTTATAATCTAGCTGGTAATAGATGGATAGCTAGATTCATCCAGGCTTGTGAACGAATTACACCAGTTCATATATCTAGAATTGCTCCTTGGGATCTAAACTTGGTTCTAGACGCCCTAACAGGTCCGCCCTTTGAACCGTTAGATTGCATACCCCTTAAGATTATATCTCTTAAAATGGTACTCTTGGTAGCATTAACCTCAGCCAGAAGAGTCAGTGACATGCAGGCATTATCTATAGATCCTCCATTTCTGCTATCATTCCAGGATCAGTTAATCTTAAAACCTGACCCCTCATATTTACCAAAAGTGGCAGGGAAGTTCCATAGATCGCAGGAAATTCACCTACCCTCCTTTTTTAGTAACCCTTCTTCTCCGTCAGAAGAGAAATATCACATGTTAGATGTGAAAAGAATAGTGTTAAAATTTATTGAAAGATCGGCTAGCTGGAGGAAGAGTAGGGCTCTTTTTATATCCTTCCAGGGCCAAAGGAAGGGATACGGGGTCATGAAAGCCACCCTATCTCGGTGGATCAGAGAAGCAATCTGTCTGGCGTATACTGCAAAAAATTAAGATCCCCCAGAAGGCATAAAAGCACATTCCGCCAGGGCCATGGCATCCTCCTGGGCAGAAAGAGGAGACGTCCCAATCGAGTCTATATGTAAGGCCGCAACTTGGTCGTCTCCTTCCACTTTTTACAACCACTACAGGCTTGATTTATCATCCTCCTCTGACCTATCCTTTGGTAGAGCAGTTCTCAGCACGGTGGTCCCTCCCAGGTGAAAGTCTCTGAAAGTCTCTCAAGTGGGTGCTGTCGTGGCGAAGGGTAAAAAGCCGGATTACGTACCGGTAATGCTCTTTTAATGAGTCCACGACAGCACCCACTCAGTTCCCTCCCTGAAAGTTAATAGACTGTGTATATACCTTCTTGAATGAAATGAAGAAATTGAAAAATATAAATGCCTAATACTGGCGGTCCTCCGGGTACTCTGAAATCCAACTGAGGAGGAGAGGCGGACAGCCCTCTTTTATCTCTGTAGGTTTCCTGTTTCTATGGGCGGATCCCTCTCTCAAGTGGGTGCTGTCGTGGACTCATTAAAAGAGCATTACTGGTACGTAATCCGTCTTTTTCAGTTGTTTCACACATTTTTGTAAAGTGTAATGTATAATTCCACATGTGTTAATTCATAGTTTTGATGCCTTCAGTGTGATTCTACAATTTTCATAGCCATGAAAATACAGAAAAATCTTTGAATGAGGTGTGTCCAAACTTTTGGTCTGTACTGTATATATATCATTGACACACACATATATTTATATTTCATAGAGATATATATATTGCAGAATAGGCGATAATTCAATTGTAGGCTTCTGTAAAATCAATGTAGAACCTGACAGTATATGACACATGGTTTACGTACATACAGTAAACTATTGCATATCATTTTGATTTATATATGTCCCTGACTACTAATGTTATTTGTGTATGTGTGTAAAAATTTGGAGATGTAGGTGTTAAATTCAAGTATTTATTCATGGAAAAAAATTGTGTGGGCTCCTGCGCAATTTTCTCCACCAGAGAGGTAAACCAGTGACTGAGGGCAGATACTAAAATCCTCGGGTCAGCCTGTGAGTGAGTGGAGCATCAGTGACGTCAGCGGTAGTTACTAATGCTGCACAGCCTCCCCGCCTGACCCGCGGTGAACTCGGCACCATGGGAAAATGTTCAGAAACTTTCCCACACTACAGAGTTCATGTCTGGTCAGGCGGGGAGGCTGCGCAGACAGCTTATCCTTCACTCCACAGTGGTTTACAGCTGGGCCGGTCCTATTAGCACCGCTCCCGGTTGTAAACTATTTAACACCTTGATTCTGATTGCGGCGTGGGACAGGACTGTACGGCGGACAGGTATGGGTACATTGTTGGCTTTTTGTTTTATTTTTTACAGGAGAACAAGAGCATCGCTTGGATTGAGAGTTTAACAAAGTTGGAAAACCTGTGTGTTTTATTATTTCATTAAAAGAATTTATTCCTAATGTGTGTGTTTTTTTTAACCCTTTCATACTATTGGATTAATTATGGATAGGTGTCTTATTGACACCACTCCATTATTAATCAGGCTTAATATCACCTTACAATAGCAAGGTGACATTAACCCCTTATTACCCTATATGCCACCAATACACGGCAGGGGGAAGAGAGAGGCTAAGTGCCGGAATTGGCGCACCTAACAGATGAGCCTTTTCTGTGGTGGCAGGGGGCAGATGTTTTGAGCCGGGGGGGGCAAAAACCATGGTCCCTTTCTAGGCTCTTAATATCTGCCCTAAGTCACTGGCTTTCCCTTTCTGGCGGAGAAAATTGCGCAGGAGCCCACACAATTTTTTTTCCATGAATAAATACTTTAACACCAACATCTCTAAATTTTTACACACATACACTAATAACATTAGTAGTCAGGGATATATATAAATCGAAATGATATGCAATGGTTTACTCTAGGCCAGGGGTCTCAAACTCGGCAGAGTAAATGGGCTGCACATAAAAAAAAAATTTAAGCTGGAGGGCCGCATTCCTTCCAAACTTAATACAGTACAATGCTGTACTTAATACTCGTACACACACTGCTCCGCTCTGTCCACCTCGTACACACACGGCTCCACTCCATCCACCACGTACACACATGGCTCCGCTCCGTCCACCTCGTACACACACGGCTCCACTCCACCCACCACTTACACACACGGCTCCTCTCCGTACACCTCGTACACACGCGGCTCTGCTTTGTACACACACGGCTCCGCTCTGTCCACCTCGTACACACATGGCTCAGCTCCGTCCACCTCGTACACACACGACTCCTCTTCGTACACACACGGCTTCTCTCCGTACACCTCGTACACACGCGGTTCCGCTTCGTACACACACGGCTTCTCTCCGTACACCTCGTACACACGTGGTTCCGCTTCGTACACACACGGCTCCGCTCCGTACACCTCATACACACACGGCTCCACTCCGTACACCTCGTACACACACGGCTCTGCTCCGTACACTTCGTACACACACGGCTCCGCTCCGTACACCTTGTACACACGCGGCTCTGCTCCGTACACCCCGCTCCATACACTTCATACACACACGGCTCCGCACACCTTGTACACACATGGCTGCGCTCCATACACTTCAAACACACACAGGTTTGCTCCGTCCACCTCGTACACACACGGCTCTGCTACATCCACCCTGTAAACCTCTCCTGATCCCACACATAAACTTACCCTCATCCAGCACCATAACAACCAGCACAGACAGCAGGGTAGCAGCGTCCTGCATACACTGAGGACCCTGATTATGTGACCCCTGACTCCTCCCCCTCCTGTGACCTCATCACAGGTCCTGTGAACACAGAACAGCCATAGCATGTTCCTGAATGCGCGCCTTCCACCTTCTGCCTGCCTCAGGGACTGAGCTCGCTCCTGAATGCGCTAGTGAGCATGAGACGTGGTGCACAGCGAGCCGCAGATGCCTGCCTCAGGGGCCGCATGCGGCCCGCGTTTTTGAGACCTCTGCTCTAGGCAAACCATGTGTCATATCCTGTCGGGTTCGGCAATGATTTTACAGAAGCCGACAATTGAATTATCACCTACTCTGCTATATATATCTCTATGAAATATATATATATAAACACCTATTCTATGTGTTTTATATTGTAACATGTCAGTGTGATTTTACTGTATAGCCGCATATGAATTGCCGGCTTTTCAAAGGATATCGGTGCGTAAAAATCGAACAGCACTCGCATGGTGCAAGTGCTGTGCGTTTTTTTTTCTCGCACCTATTGACTTGAATTAGCGAGTCTCGTCCGGGATACGCAGCATGCTGCAATTTTTTTTCACAGTCCGATTTTAGCTGAGAAAAAAAATCTCAGATGAGATGTCACCTATTGAATAACATTGATCCGAGTGCAATCCGATTTTTTTATCAGATTGCACTCGTCCGTGTTTCTCGCAAGTGGATATGTGCCCTATGGAGAACTATCAGGTGCTTTATACTATTTAGAGGACTATGGGGAGTGCATTATACTGTATGGAGATGTATGGTGTGCATTATACTATATGGAAGACTATGGGGAGTGCATTATACTATATGGAGGACTATAGGGAGTGCATTATACTATATGGAAGACTACGGGCAGTGCATTATATTATATGGAGGACTACGGGGAGTGCATTATACTGTGTGGAGGACTATGGGGAGTGCATTATTATATAGTGCAGTGCATTATACTATATGGAGGACTGTGGGGAGTACATTGTACTATTTGAAGGACTATGGAAAGTAAATAACACTATGTGGAGGATGATGAGGTGCAGTATACTATATGGAGGACTATAGGGCCTATTATACTATATGGAGGGTTATGTGGGAGCCTTTATACTTTATGGAGGGTTATGTGGGAGTCTTTATAATGTATGGAAGCAATTGTATAGTGTGAAGGTTTGTGTGGGGTCCATCATACTGTGTGGGGGCCATTATACTGTCAGTAGGCCCATTGTACTACATGGAGGTCACAGTTGGGGGATCATACTGTGTTGGGGGTCCTCATACTTCGGCAGGGGAGTTGCTGTGGGCTAAAGTAGGGTCATCATACTGTGCAGACGGAGGGTACTGTGGAGGAATTCACTGTGGGAGTATACAGTGTTTCTGTAGCACTTTTGTTGGCATCCTAATTTATAGATGCAATGAAAGGGGAATCTAGGGCTTCAGAAGGAGGAAACTTACTTTATAAGGACTGGAAAGTTGTGAGAAATGCTCTTTTGTGACCCTGCCAAATATTTAGCTTTTTTGTTGGTGGGGGAGCCCAATTAGAAATTCTGTTATGGGGCCCCATGATTTCTGTGTACACCCTTAGAATCATAGAATCATAGAATCATAGAATGGTAGAGTTGGAAGGGACCTCCTGGGCCTTCTGGTCCAACCCCCTGCTCAAAGCAGGATTCTCTAAATCATCCCAGACAGATGTCTATCCAGCCTCTGTTTGAAGACTTCCATTGATGGAGAACTCACCACCTCTCGTGGCAGCCTGTTCCACTCATTGATCACTCTAACTGTCAAAAAGTTTTTTCTAATATCTAATCTGTGTCTCCTCCCATTCAGTTTCATCCCATTGCTTCTAGTCTTTCCTTGTGCAAATGAGAATAAAGATGATCCTTCTACAATGTGACAGCCCTTGAGATATTTGTAGACAGCTATTAAGTCTCCTCTCAGTCTTCTTTTTTGCAAGCTAAACATTCCCAAATCCTGCAACCGTTCCTCATAGGACATGGTTTGCAGACCGGTCACCATTCTGGTGGCTCTTCTCTGAACTTGCTCCAGTTTGTTGATGTCTTTTTTAAAATGTGATGCCCAAAACTGGACACAGTATTCCAGATGAGGTCTGACCAAAGAGGAGTAGAGGGCAATAATGACCTCACGTGATCTAGACTGTATGCTTCTGTTGATACATCCTAGAATTGCATTTGCCTTTTTGCTGCTGCATCACACTGTTGACTCATGTTAAGTCTGTGATCAATTAGTATACCCAAGTATTTTTCACATGTGCTGTTACTTAGCCCTATTCCTCCCATTTTGTATATGCTTTTTTCATTTTTATTGCCCAGATGTAGTACTTTGCATTTTTCCCTGTTAAAATCCATTCTGTTAGTTGCTGCCCACTGCTCCAGTTTATGTATATCTTTTTGAATCCTCTCTCTCTCTTCTCTAGTATTAGCTACCCCTCCTAGCTTTGTGTCATCAGCAAATTTGATCAGTTTACCCTCAATTCCTTCATCTAAATCATTGATAAAGATGTTGAACAATACAGGGCCCAAAACAGAGCCTTGTGGTACCCCACTTGAGACATTCTTCCAACTGGATGTGCAGCCATTTACAACCACTCTTTGGGTCCGATCACTAAGCCAGTTATGAATCCACCTAACAGTTGCCTTGTCCATTCCATACTTAGTCATTTTTTCAATAAGGATTGTGTGAGATACTTTGTCAAATGCTTTGCTGAAGTCAAGATATACTATATCTACAGCATTTCCCTGATCCACCCAGTCAGTGATTCTGTCATAGAAGGAAATTAAGTTAGTCTGACATGACTTATTAGTTACAAACCCATGCTGACTCTGTTTAATCACTTCATTCTTATCCAGGTACTTGCATACATGTTCTTTAATAATTTGTTCAAAGATCTTTCCTGGTATAGAAGTCAGACTCACCGGCCTGTAGTTCCCTGGGTCCACCTTCTTCCCCTTTTTGAAGATAGGAACAACATTTGCTCTTCTCCAGTCTTCTGGGACTTCTCCTGTTCTCCAAGAATTTTCAAAGATTATGGACAGTGGTACAAGAATTTCTTCTGCTATCTCCTTCAGTACCCTGGGGTGTAATTCATCTGGACCTGGAGACTTGAATTCATTTATGTTAGCTAAGTGTTTCCTCACTGTCTTTCTGTTTATAGATATCCTGGATTCTTCTATTCCTATAATAGGACAGTGAAGATCAGTTGATGTTACATTTCCTTTCTGAGAGAAAACAGATGCAAAATAGGAATTTAAAAGTTCAGCCTTCTCAACATCCTGACTTACCATTTCATCATTTTCATCCTGTAAAAATCCTATAGCATCTTTGACTTTTCTTTTACTTTTGACGTATCCCCAAAATCCTTTTTTGTTGCTTTTGACGTCACTTGCAAGCCTTAATTCATTGTCAGCTTTAGATAATCTGACCCTTGATTATGAGGGTATGTTGACATGTTACAGACTATTCATCTGAAGCCACCCTATTAGGACAAATGGAACCAATTTTCAGTTGCCTGAATTTCTGCAATAAATACATTCACACGTGTTTTCAGCTCGCGTGCAGAAGTAACCACACATGTATGAAGTAATTGTAAACTATGTGCTAAAACTGTGGTATGCTCTAGTCTTACCTGATTTGCAAATCTGACTAGTTAATTTAAATAGTATCTCCTACGCCCGTCCTCTATAGGGGTTTTAGTCACATTTGCAAAGTTCAACACTTATCAGAACTTAGGCTAAGCTTAAGCTTGTTTTAAAATGTTTTAAGAAGTGGCCTTTTTCTTCTTTGATGTGGATTACTTGTAGAATCCAAGCCTCATCTTGATTCTCCACAGCTTCCATCATTATGGAGGAACTACTTCAACCTGAAAATGGCAAAAGTTGCTAAATTTTTGTGTAACTGCGCATTGCCTAAACATTTTGTGACTTTTCAAAGTGTTTTACATCTGTTTTCCAGTGGAAACACTTTAATGACTTGCCTCTAATATTTTGACAACGTTTTTAATTACTTTAAAAGTAGTAAAAAATAAAAAAAAACTGTATAAATTTGATATCACTGTAATCATCCTAACCTCGAGAATCTAACCATCTGCTATACAAACTAAACCCAAAAGACCATGCAGGTTTGCTGTTGTTTTTCCACATTTCGCCCATTTAGATGTTTCCAGTTTTTCAGTATAATGTAATGTTTTTTGAAGGGAGCCATACACAAGCCCTTGCATGTCTGTCGACATAAAAAACAGTCATGGCTCTTGGAAGAAAAAACTAAAGCTGAAAAATGTAAAGTGGACCAGATGGGTAGGTGTCAAGCTGGGCTACATGGCAAATGGAAGTGTGGATTTCTCTGGAATAAGACATCAGATCGTAGACATCCAGGTATCACTGTATTCAGCTTCCTATGACCTACAGGCCCATATAGACGGCTAAGGAGGGACGATCCTACTGACAGCAGACTTAGTTTAAAGAGTGCCAGTTTTATTAAAGTGGTTCATGCTTACCTTGTCAGAAACTTGCACCAAAATTTTGGTGCATTTTTTTGACGCACTGTGTTTCATGTTAACCCACGCCCCTTATAGTGAGACCACTCCTATTTGTCATACAAGGTTTAACTGCTTGCCCTCACCCTTCTTCCAAGAGCCATAACATTTTTATTTTTCTGTCCACAAAATTGTGTGAGGGCCTCTTTTTGACAAACGAGTTGTATTTTTGTACCATTGACACCATGCACTAAAAGTCAGTAAGCAATTCCAAGTGTGAAGAAATTGCAAAAAAAAGGGCAATTCCACAATTGTTTTTTGTATCTTTGTATTCACCATTTTCTCTGTTTGGTACAATTGACCTAGCAATATGATTCCCCAGGTCAGAACAATTACGCAGATACAAATGTGTTTTGTTTTTTTTTTAAGTGGTGAAAAAAATTCAGAATTTTGTAAGATTTTTTATTTTTTTTTGCTTTTGTCACTATTTTCCAATACTTTGGGATATGGGGCTGAGTGAAGGCTTATTTTTTTTGCACCCTGAACCGACATTTTTACTGATACGATTTTAGGTTAGATACAATGTTTTGATCGCCTCTCACTGCATTTTATTGCATTGTTGCAGCGACCAAAAAAACCGTAATTCTGGAGTTTCAATATTTTCTCTTTACGCCGTTTACCAATACGGTTAGTTTACGTTATATTTTGATCTGACTTTTATGAACGCAGCGAAACCAAATATGTGTTTTTTTAATAGTTTTATTTTAAATAGTATAAAATACTGACCAAACACTCACATGTATAGAGTCCAGTGGGCGGTCCTACTAGTGATTGATGGGCGGTCCTACTAGTGATTGACAGCTATCTCTGCAAGTAATATATGGAAGACTGTCAATCACTTGAGAGGACAGCCAAAAGGTCTGTGGGTGAGATACTAAGTGTAAATGGAACGAATGTGTTCTGACATGCATGGAAGTAATAAGATTGATCTCAGTGGCAGAAGCAAAATAATAATCTTATAGTTATGCTACTTTTTTTTTCAAAGAAGTAATGCAATGTCAGTGAGCTTGGTATAGCTACTGTACTTTTAATTTCATAGCTAATGATTGTGCTTTCTTGCTGTGGAATTTAATTAGGTACAAAAATTATTTTCTTCTGTCACATAGAAAAATGGAAAAAATATATATTTTCATGATTTAAAGGGAATCTGTCAGCACCTGGGACACTTAAAATATTACTATGGGAATACAGGTAATAGAATGGTAATAACAGGCATCCCAAATGCATCAGCAAAACGTGGGAGTGTGGCATGTCGTCATGTCAGCACACTCCCACTCTATACACCAGCTCAAATAAGCAACAAATTGAAGGAGGAAAAAATGGAGCCAAACGGTGCTCATCAATAGAGTAAAAAACATCCAATTTTTATTGATATCAAATTTTTAGAAAAGGTAATAATAACAAAAATAATACCAGTGATACATACAAAACAGGGGATACCCCCACCTCCCTGGCAAGTGCCCACCAACAGCCTCTATATAGGATTAACAACAGAGGGAAATGACCATTTAGTAGTGCATTAGAAAAGATATATGCATTTCATACTCATAACCATTTACAAATCAACATACTTGAGCAGCATAATATTGCACATTCCCCATGGCCATATACCTCCAATGAATCATGTCTAAGACAGAAAAATAATTATAGAGAGCAGCTGGACAATGAATCTGACAAATAGAGTTGACATCTTAACTGACCAATATCATGTGCCTGATCACAGTATTAGGCTGGAGTCACACTGGCGACAGAATCGGACGACTGCAATACGATGAAATATCGCATTGCAGTCTGCCCTATGTTAATCTATGGAGCAGCTCCCAGTATCAGATTTTTTGTAGTCCGTTTTAAACGTCCGAGTGCAATCGCAGCATGCTGCGACTGTCACCGATTGTGGGTCGACTATCGCCAATGCAAGTCTATGGGAGCGATGAAAAGACGGATTTTGGTAAGAACTTACCTGTAAAATCCTTTTCAGCGAAGGAAGGAAAGGAGACACACTAGTTCATAACTAGTGGGTAGGCGGAGCCCAGATAGGATTGACACATCAGATTAAAAAGGGTGTTGACCGACCCCTCCAGCTTTCTCCAGTCGTACCCAAGCTTAAGAAAGAGCAATATCACCAGCGGAGCAACATAACCCCTTCTGAAGGACTTCAGAGAAAAATAGAAAGTACAGGTTATGCATGCATTTGGCAAAGAAAAACCACACAGTTCCAGGTACTACTCACTGAACCTGACTACTGCGATAAGCTGGCAATGCTGGAACAGAGTCGTAGCGCGTCGACCTCAGCTCAGAAAATCGCTATCAAAGAAGGGTCACGCTGCATCTGTAAATATAACAACACACTTCTGCCATGGGAGGGAGCTGTGTCTCCTTTCCTTCCTTCGCTGAAAAGGATTTTACAGGTAAGTTCTTACCAAAATCCGTCTTTCAGCTGCAGATGGAAGGAAAGGAGACACACTAGTTCATAACTAGTGGGACGTCCCAAAGCAGTCCAAAAATTAGGGTGGGAAAAAAACCAAAAGAGGCAGAAACCCAACAACCTAGATAAACGCACAACAGGCGCCAAATACAAGTTAACTAAAACTTAAATTACCGCTGCCTGCAGGACCCTACGTCCTAAGGCCGCATCAGCGGAAGCACTGACGTCCACCTTATAAAACTTTGTAAATGTGTGGACGGAACACCAGGTCGCCGCTCGCAGAGCTGAGCTGCCGAAGCTCCTTGATGAAAGGCCCACGATGAAGCCACAGCCCTCGTGGAGTGAGCTCGAATCTTAATCGGGCAAGGTTCGCCTTTCAGACGGTAAGCCTCCAAAATGGCCGACCGAATCCAACGAGCTATAGAGTACTTGGAAGCTCGTTGACCACGCCTGCGACCTGCTGGAATCACAAACAGGGAATCTGACTTCCGAAAACCTTGAGTAACAGACAAATAGAACTTCAAGGCCCGCACTAAATCCAATTTGTGCAAGTCTCGTTCCTTTGCATTCCTCGGACCCGGGCAAAGCGAGGGCAACACAATATCCTGGTTAACATGAAATTGCGACACCACCTTAGGTAGAAAGTCACCCCGTGTGCGAAGCACTACCCGATCCGGGAAAAACTCCAGAAAAGGAGGCGAGCAAGAAAGAGCTGCCAACTCAGAAACCCTTCTTAAAGAGGTCACCGCCACTAAGAAGGCAACCTTCCAAGAAAGTAAGGAAAGGCTAGCAGAAGCCATAGGCTCAAAAGGCACATGTTGAAGAGCCTCCAAGACAAGGTTGAGCCGCCAAGGAGACACAGGTGCCTTCCGGGAGGAAACTGACGGGTTACTCCGCGAAAAAAAGGAACGCACATCCCTACGCGAGGCGATAGCCTTCCGAAACAGCAAGAACAGGGCAGAAACCTGACCTTTCAGAGTGCTAACTGCTAAACCTTTGTACAACCCGTACTGCAGAAAAGCCAACAGATTGGGAATGGAAAAAATCCTTGGGTTCCTTGAAGAACCCAAACACCACGAAAAGAAGGCTTCCCAAGTCTTGTTATAAATCTTAGTGGACCTCCGGCAGCTCGCAGAGTGGCAATGACTTCAGCCGAGAAACCTCTACGGGTCAATATTTCGGTCTCAAGAGCCACGCCGTCAAACGCAGAGACTTCAAGTCCGGATGACGAACGGGCCCCTGGGATAACAGGTCTGGACGAAGAGGAAGTGGAAATGGCGGAGCCGCCAAAAGCGACACCAGCGTCGAGAACCACGTCCTCCTTGGCCAATCCGGGGCTATCAACATAGCCAGAATTCTCTCCAGTCTGATCCGACGCAGCACCAGAGGAAGCAAGGATATCGGCGGAAACACATATACTAGCTCGAAATGGTCCCACGGAGCCACCAGAGCATCCACCGCCACAGCCTTCGGATCCTTGTACCTGGATATGAAGGTCGGTAGTTTGGCATTGACCCTGGATGCCATCAAATCCACTTGGGGAGTTCCCCAACGGGAGCACAGCAGAGCAAAAATTTCCGGATGGAGACTCCATTCTCCAGGATCCATCTTCTCGCGACTGAGGAAGTCCGCCGTGGTATTCTGGACTCCTGGAATGTGAATCGCAGAGATGGCTGGAACCCTGGTCTCGGCCCATAGCAGGATCCGAGACACCTCCATCATGAGCCTGGAGCTCCTCGTCCCGCCTTGATGGTTGATATACACAACCGCCGTCACGTTGTCTGTCTGCACTCGAACTGGTAGACCGCTCAAAGGGACCATCCAGTGTTGGAGGCAAAGGAAAATTGCTCTCAATTCCAGGATGTTGATCGGTAGAACCGACTCTTCCGATGACCATACTCCCTGGATCCAAAGATCGTTCCATACACCCCCCCAGCCCGTCAGGTGCGATCGATCCCAACGACCCAGAATGAGTCTTTGGAGGGCCCTGGAATGAAATTGGGCAAATGGAAGTGCCTCCATGGATGCCACCATCAAACCCAGAAGGCGCATACACTTCCAAAGGGACATTGCTGTCGCAGACTTCATGATCTGTACATGTCGGAGAAGACATGCCCTCTTGTCTGGAGGTAGGGACACCACCGCCCGTACCGTGTCGAAATGCATTCCCAAAAATAGGATTGACTGCGATGGTTCCAGAGACGACTTTTCCCAATTGACCAGCCACCCGAAATCCTCCAGGATCTGAAGGGATAGATTGCGAGCCGTCACCGCCTCCTCCTTTGAGGACGCCACAATCAAAAGATCGTCCAGGTAGGGAAAAATCGTAACCCCCTGTCTTCGAAGAATTGCCATGAGAGGTGCCAGAATTTTTGTAAAAACTCTGGGCGCCGAGGCCAAGCCGAATGGCAGAGCCACAAACTGGTAATGGTCCTGACCTATGGCAAAACGAAGAAAGCGCTGATGAGCCCTTCCGACGGGAACATGCAAATAAGCGTCGCGAATGTCGATTGACACCAAAAAGTCGTTCTGCGACAGGGCTGCCACCACGGAGTGAAGTGACTCCATGCGGAATTTGTGGGTGAGGACATGCCGATTCAATCTTTTGAGATCCAGAATAGGACGAAATTTGTTCTCCTTTTTGGGAACCACAAAAAGACTGGAATAAAATCCTCCTCCCCGGTCCTCCGGCGGTACCGGTATTACCACACCCTTCTGCAGAAGGGAGTCGACCTCTCGCAGCAGAGCGGCAATTAACTCGGGCTCTGACGGTGTGCGAGACTGGCAAAACCGGTCCGGGGGTCGAGAAGAAAACTCTATGAAATAGACTGCCGACACGACCCTCGTTACCCAAGTGTCCGTAACGTGGGAAATCCAAGTCGCTTTGAATTGGAGCAGGCGACCCCCCACTCGAGAGCCCTCGAGTGGAAACCTGGCGTCAGTCCATCTTGGCGGACTTCTTGTCAGCTTCCCGCTTGTCTTGACGGAAACTTGATTTCCAGGGAGTGCGGGATTTCTGAGTGAACTTTTTTCCCGAAAAAGAGGGACGACCCGATCCCCAAGAGGACTGACCGAATCGTCCCTTGGATCGAAAGGATCACCGGCCACTACCGGCATCAGGTCTGCCAGGCGAAGAAGCCATAGCCTTTCGCTGTGGTAAAGCCGCTTCTTTTGTCTTTGCCTTGGCAATCAGCTCTGAGAGGTCAGATCCAAATAACTGACTTCCCTTGTAGGCTAGAGACAGCAAACCTTGTTTTGACACTGCGTCCCCAGTCCACTGTCTAAGCCACAGTGCTCTTCTAACTGTGACCGCCGAAGCTTGCGCCCTGGACAACAGTGATGCAGTATCCAGACCTGCATCATAGCTATAACAGACTGCAGTCTCCAATAAATCGAGAAGCCCATCTACCTCGGATAACGGAGATCCATTTTGCAACGCCATTCGTATACGATCCAACCAGCACAGGGAAGCCTTACAAGCACACATGGATCCTAGCACCGCTTTGAATCCATGACCCGAGGCCTCGTAGTTGGATTTCGCCGCTATCTCCGTTTTTCTGTCTAGCGGGTCCTGCAGACTCGCCTTCCCTTTAACAGGGAGCAATGAGGATTTACTGAGCTGTGATAAAGGAACATCCACTTCAGGAGAAGGAATCCAATTATCAATCAACTCCGTAGAGCACGGATATAGTGCCTCAAAAAAACGTGTTCCTTGAAAACGTTTATCTGGACACCGGCGTTCCTTCTCTACTGCTTCATTAAGCTCATCCAGAGCTGGCAATGTCGCTCGTGACTTACGGTACTCCTGGTACATCCGAGGCGACTTACCAGGACGTGTAGTTACCTCCTCCGGCAACTGTAAAGCCTCTCTCATGGCTTCAATAAAAGCCTCTGTTCGGCCCAAAGAGGCAGAATGTCCCTGCCGATCCTTATCCGAACCGGATAACTCCCCATCTGAATTTGAAGGGGAACCCTGACCGCATTCCACATCAGAGAGTTCTGATTCGCTATGCGGAAAGGATGATACCGGCCTGTGTCGCTTCCTTCCATGAGAGGATCTAGCTGACACCCAATGACCTAAAAGGTCCGAAAGGCCATCAATAGAGCGAGCGATGGCATCCAATTTGGCATCGCTGTGACTTCCAATTGCTGCGCTTGACGTCGAGGTCTGCGTATCAGATACGCGCGACTGATCCTGAAGCAGATTTGGCACACGGTCCGCACCTTCTGGACCCTGATCCGACATGCCCTCACACAGTATATGGCAGGTCAAAGCCTGTCAGTAACTAGAAAAAAGTGTGGCTTCTCAAGCGGATGCAGCAAGCCGCTGAAGGGTTAAAGCTCTTAGTGAGAGAGCTACCCCAGCTGTATCAGCAGAATATTCAGCAAAATAATTAGCCCTTACAAGTCCTGATCCCAAACTGGGATAGAACCTATGGCGGTTGCTGAAAGAGTTAACCCTTTAAAAGGGGTTAATGTCGCCGGCTCCCCACTACTCCCTTATTAAAATAGAAGGGGTGTGCGAGCTCAAGGCAAAATAAAGTCTCTATATGAGACCGCAGCTGCAAAATAACGCTATCTGTTCTTGTTACACAGATAGGTTCCTGCGCTGTGGGGGTGAGGGCGTTTGACTCACCCAGCTGGCCGCGGTGATGTATATGGTGTACGGGAGGAGCGGAGCAGGAAGGAGCCCGTGGAAGCCTTTTCTAATGGCCGCCGCGCTGAGTGAAGCCGGAAGAGAAGCGCCTAATCGCGCGCTTCTGCACCAGAAGCCCGGGAGCGTGAAGCCACGCCCCCCGTCGGCTTCAAAAAAAGAGCGCAAACTCCTTCGCTCTCTGCTCCCCCTGTCCTGCAGGCATCTGCCTGCGGACAAAATACAGTCACCAAACATGTCAATATTACATGTAACAGCGGCTGCCGCAGCAGCCGCTGAAAGCACTCACACACACTTTAATAAAAATGTGGGGTACTCACCAGCCGAGCGCCACAGGGACCCCCAGGGGTTTCTGGCGCTATGCCCATGCTTCCCCCCAGGGCGGGGAACGCAGTGACCCAGATGCGTGGTTTGCGTCCCGCCAGGGAAGCCATCCTCATCCCCCAGGGCCGGCAGGGTTCTGCAGGGACCACCATTAGGGTAATACAGATCCGCCAAGGGAGAGGTGGGAGTCCAGCAGCGCTGAGACCCCTGAGACCTCTAGACCACTTCTGGTGATCCAAGTCTCTTGTCCGATTAAAATAATAAAATCTTCTGAGGAGATGCTTCCAGCAGCGACCTATCCTCTGGGACCTCAAATTTTAGACTGGAGAAAGCTGGAGTAGGAGGAGCCAGTGCTGGAGGGGTCGGTCAACACTCTTTTTAATCTGAGGTGTCAATCCTATCTGGGCTCCGCCTACCCACTAGTTATGAACTAGTGTGTCTCCTTTCCTTCCATCTGCAGCTGAAAATCGGATTACAAACGGACCGCACGTGTGACTTGCGATTAAATCGCATCGGTGTCCTTTAGAAAAGCCGGCAATTCATCCCCGGCTATACTGTAAAATCACACTGACAGCTTTAATAAAGAATAGAAAGAATAGATATACACACATAGAATACATATATACAGTATATATATATATATATATATATATATATATATATATGTCATTGTGACATATATATATATATATATATATATATATATATATATATATATATATATCAATATTTATAGTTCATACACTTCTACATACTGTAATAGCCGCTAATTCAATTGCCGGCTTTTGTGAAATCACAGAAGCCGACATGAAGTGATACATTGTTTCCACACAGTTAACCATGTCATTTCCTGTATTTTGATATATGGTTTGAACTTACAATTACATAAGTGTATGTGTGCAAAATTTCAGACATGTAGGGGTTAATTAAAGGTGTAAATTCGTTGAAAAAAATGCGTGGGCTCCCGCTGTATTTTCTCCACCAGACAGACAAAGCAAGCGAGTGGGGGCAGATAATAATAGCCTAGGGAGGGTACATTTTTTTTGTGCCCCCCCTGGCTACTAACATCTGCCCCCAGACACCCCAGAAAGGGCAAATCTCTAATTAGATTCGCCCTTTCTGGCACTTTGCCCGTCTATTCCCATTGCCCTGTAGCGGTGGCGAATGGGTTAATAAGGGGTTAAAGCCACCTTGCTATTGAAAGGTCACTTTAAGCCAGGTTAATAATTGAGAGCTGTCAATTAGACAACTATCAATTATTAATCCTATTGAAGGAAATAAAAAAAACACACACTTTAAGAATAAATAATTTTAATGAAATAAAAACATATTTTTGACCATCTTTTATTTAACTCTTAATCCGTGCGAAGCCCTTGATCTTCTATAATAAAGAAAAAATAATAAAACAACATTATTCTTACCTATCTGACGATCTGTCACGTCCCACGATGTAATCCTTCACAAAGGGTTAACTAGCAATCAGCTAAGCAGAGCAAGTAATCCTGCGTGCTCAGCTGATAGCTCCTGAATGAATGAGCTTATCTCCTGCCGACAGGAGAGGATGTGATTAATGAATGAAGCTTAATTGATTGTTTCCCACTTTCACTTTAGGTCAGGTCACTGAAGTGAAAGTGGCAATAAATCAATTAAGCTCCATTCATTAATCACTTCCTCTCCTTTCGCTGGGAGAGGAAGTTATTAATTCGGGGTGTTACAGCTAGGAGACACCATTAGCTCTCTGCGAGCTGTAACCTGTTAACCCTTTCTGATGGATTACAGCGTGGGACCTGACTGTGCATCGGATTGGTAAGAATAATGTTGCTTTTTTATTTTATTTTTATTACAGGAAATGGTTTTAGCAGGAAAATAAAATATGGTCAAAAACTGTGTGATTATTTAATTAAACTTCTTTTTTATTAAAGTGTGTGTGTTTGATTTTTCTTTCATACAATAGGATTAATAATTGACAGTTGTCTAATTGACAGCTCTCAATTATTAACCTGGCTTAAAGTGACCTTTCAATAGCAAGGTGGCTTTAACCCCTTATTAACCCATTCGCCACCGCTACAGGGCAATGGGAATAGACGGGCAAAGTGCCAGAAAGGGCGAATCTAATTAGAGATTTGCCCTTTCTGGGGTGTCTGGGGGCAGATGTTAGTAGCCAGGGGGGCACAAAAAAAATGTACCCTCCCTAGGCTATTATTATCTGCCCCCACTCGCTTGCTTTGTCTGTCTGGTGGAGAAAATACAGCGGGAGCCCACGCATTTTTTTTCAACGAATTTGCACCTTTAATTAACCCCTACATGTCTGAAATTTTGCACACATACACTTATGTAATTGTAAGTTCAAACCATATATCAAAATACAGGAAATGACATGGTTAACTGTGTGGAAACAATGTATCATTTCATGTCGGCTTCTGTGATTTCACAAAAGCCGGCAATTGAATTAGCGGCTATTACAGTATGTACAAGTCTAGGAACTATAAATATATATATATATATATATATATATATAACACATGTCACAATGACATGTATATATATATGTGTTCTATGTTATATCTATTCTTTCTTTTGTGATTTAAATACTATTCTTTTGGATCCATTATATGTCAGTTTTGCAAGCCTGCGAGAAATTCTCGCAAGTCGGATGAAAATCGGATGTTACAAGGTACACACACATGCGACTAAATCGCATCTTTGAAGGAAAATCGGATGCCAGGCGGATGTGTGATGTTTACATTTTGCTCCGATAATCGACCGACTAAAACGGTCCGATTTTTTGTAGTTGTGTGTGACTCCAGCCTTATTGCACAATCCCTATGGCCCAAAGTCAGAAGAAGAGAAAAAGCTGTCTCAACCTAAAATAAGGTGTAGCAAGTCAGGGCTTACCGAAGGGGGCGCTGCAGGGAGGAGAGTCAGTGGAAAGAGACACCCCGACGCGTGTTTCGCGGCAATGGAAACGCCGCTTCCTCAAGGGGATGTTAAAGGGAATCTGTCACCCTAAATTGGCGGGATATTTAAATGATGGCAGTCAGGTCAGATGGGCGGTGTTTTGGGTACTTGCCTTAACATGTTGTTCACCGCTGTCTCCATTATTTCTGGGAATTGTAGTCGTTGCCCTCCATATAACGCACCTGCGCATTGCAATCTTGAATTGCGCATGCGCAGTATGCTTTGCCCGCAGATTGCAATGCGCAGGCGCGTTATATGGAGGGCAACGACTACAATTCCCAGAAATAATGGAGACAGTGGTGAACAACATGTTAAGGCAAGTACCCAAAACACCGCCCATCTGACCTGACTGCCATCATTTAAATATCCCGCCAATTTAGGGTGACAGATTCCCTTTAAGAAGTATCTGAAGGACCTTCAAATAGGCCTCTGAACCCGGTCACATGTGTACCTGCGACAAATGGCCTCAATCGTTGCGGCGCGTGCACAGTGAAGTCGAAAGGTCCTATAATAGCAGAACGGTAAGTTCACTGCGCATGCGCCAATGCCAAAAGACGCTGTGAGTGGCATTAAAGGTGAAGAGATGGCGCATGCGCGCTGGGCACAGCCGTTCCCATATGCACATGTAGACGTCACAGAGACGCCCATGTGCAGCTAAGATACAGATGGGCCCATAAACGCGATGCGCACCAACACCCATAAGTCACTAGTGTATCACATGCCAGTGTTCAGTTTATTTTTCTGGATAAGACTTATATGGGATGGATAGTCTTGAGTCCGGCGTTAGGAGAATAAGAATAAGACAGGAGAAAGAAAAGTCAATAGCTGTTAAAGCGCCGTATAGCAAACTGAACATGAGCATTATTCACTACATTTTGACATAGAGAATGCTTTCGGAAATAATAATAATGGCAAATATCATTGAAATGTATCATATTAGCAAATATATAAGAATAATCTCACAGGTAAATATATAAAACATGTATGAATAGCTATACAGTGTACAAAATATGGCCTTTCTTCATATCATAACATCTCCATAAGATTTATGTCGTACAAATTGTTTCAGTAGTGGATATTGTATATTATTCTTCAAGCCAGCTGGAAATGAAGTTCATTCTCCATGGGAGTAGTTATCTTGAAAGGGTTTCAAAAGCCGAGATGAGGTCCCACCAATAAAGAGTTACTAATGACAAAATGTGAATAAAAGTAAAAACATAAAAATAAAATAATAAAAACAATACATTCATTTGGACAAAAAAGGGGGTATCCCGAATAGAGATAGACTGAGGGACAGGAAGTTGCAGATCATGACAAAGCGGGCACAGTAGGACTCATAGGAAAGGGGCAAAGCTTAATGCCTCATTCAAGCCCTTTGGGCCATAGGGATTGTGCAATAATACTGTGATCAGGCACATGATATTGGTCAGTTAAGATATCAACTCTGCTATTTGTCAGATTCATTGTCCAGCTGCTCTCTATTATTATTTTTCTGTCTTAGACATGATTCATTGGAGGTATATGGCCATGGGGAATGTGCAATATTATGCTGCTCAAGTATGTTGATTTGTAAATGGTTATGAGTATGAAATGCATATATCTTTTCTAATGCACTACTAAATGGTCATTTCCCTCTGTTGTTAATCCTATATAGAGGCTGTTGGTGGGGGTATCCCCTGTTTTGTATGTATCACTGGTATTATTCTTGTTATCATTACCTTTTTTAAAAATTTGATATCAATAAAAATTGGGTGTTTTTCACTCTATTGATGAGCACCGTTTGGCTCCATTTTTTCCTCCTTCAATTTGTAGGTAATAGAATGGTACCTATGTGCCTCATAGATGCAGTCTAGTTGTTGAGATATATAGGTTTAATCTTTTATGTTAATTTCTTCCAGGCTCCAGGGCGTGCAGCGCCTGGAAGAAATCCCTGCCTCCTGATTTTATTACAATAGCACCCCATCCCATGCATGTCACACTGACCTGTGATGTGCAGTTGTGGCTCCATAATCCCACACACTGCGCCCTGCATTCGCACTATTATCCACCCTTCCATGGGCAGTGTCTACATCCTTCTTTTGGTAAGGCGAGTCACTGCCCAATAGCAGCTGGCACCTGCGCAGAAGAAGGATGTCAGCTGTGACTTGTCAAAAATCACATCTGGCATCAAGCCCTGAGGTTAGTAATGGAGAGGTGTCTATCAGACACCATTACTAACCCAGTAATAATAATAAACCCTCCTCCCCCAAAAAAAAAAACCCCTGCACACAAAAAACTTTATTTGAATAAAGACATCCGTGACGCGTTCCCTGGTTCGCCAATTTATGTAAAAAAAAAAAAATCCTCATACAGGTACGACGCAGTCTAGTGTGATGCGCCACTTCTGGGGCAGCTGAGAGCATGTATTTTGAGGCGGGGAAGGGTTCTATGACCATGGATCTTCCCAGCCTGACAATATCAGCCCGCAGCTGTCTGCTTTACCTTTGCTGGTTATCAAAAAATAGGGGGAACCCACGTTGTTTTTTTCATTTATTGTACATGTACAGTAAACTACAAATGCAAAGTACTAATTATATATCTAATAGACATCTAGCCACCCCATATTATATATTTAATTATCTATCATCCATTTACCTCATATCTAACTATTTTTATCTTTGCACATCTTTAACCCCTGCCCGACATGCTCCGTATATGTACGGCGCCACAGGAGTTGCTTCGCGCTGTGACCAGGTTAAGATGGCTGCTGTCTCTGACAGAAGACCATCCCAGCATGTCGCCCTGGGGGTCTGTACCACTCCCTTCCCTCGCCTGGTTAACCTCTTTGGCGCTGATTGACTGAACAATTTGATCAGCACCAAAGGGGTTAAACTAAAATAGCGATTCCCACTCTGACTCCATCTTTTCTTCAGAATTGGCGTGCAGAGTGGTTGTGAGACCCCCCTGTGTTACCTGAGAGAATCAATGGTGACCAGTGCAATCCCCCTGCGATCTGTGCCTCCTGCCATCTACTGTGCTGTGTCTCCTGGTGCTGTGATCTGCCTCCTGCTCCTCCGCTGTGTGCAGGTTACTGTGTGACTGCTCTGTGATCAAGCAGTTCCCCAATCCCTGTCCCAGACCCCATCTCCTCCTCTCAGTTGAGTTCCGCGGAGGAAACTGACGGGTTACTCCGCGAAAAAAGGAACGCACATCCCTACGCGAGGCGATAGCCTTCCGAAACAGCAAGAACAGGGCAGAAACCTGACCTTTCAGAGTGCTAACTGCTAAACCTTTGTACAACCCGTACTGCAGAAAAGCCAACAGATTGGGAATGGAAAAAATCCTTGGGTTCCTTGAAGAACCCAAACACCACGAAAAGAAGGCTTCCCAAGTCTTGTTATAAATCTTAGTGGACCTCCGGCAGCTCGCAGAGTGGCAATGACTTCAGCCGAGAAACCTCTACGGGTCAATATTTCGGTCTCAAGAGCCACGCCGTCAAACGCAGAGACTTCAAGTCCGGATGACGAACGGGCCCCTGGGATAACAGGTCTGGACGAAGAGGAAGTGGAAATGGCGGAGCCGCCAAAAGCGACACCAGCGTCGAGAACCACGTCCTCCTTGGCCAATCCGGGGCTATCAACATAGCCAGAATTCTCTCCAGTCTGATCCGACGCAGCACCAGAGGAAGCAAGGATATCGGCGGAAACACATATACTAGCTCGAAATGGTCCCACGGAGCCACCAGAGCATCCACCGCCACAGCCTTCGGATCCTTGTACCTGGATATGAAGGTCGGTAGTTTGGCATTGACCCTGGATGCCATCAAATCCACTTGGGGAGTTCCCCAACGGGAGCACAGCAGAGCAAAAATTTCCGGATGGAGACTCCATTCTCCAGGATCCATCTTCTCGCGACTGAGGAAGTCCGCCGTGGTATTCTGGACTCCTGGAATGTGAATCGCAGAGATGGCTGGAACCCTGGTCTCGGCCCATAGCAGGATCCGAGACACCTCCATCATGAGCCTGGAGCTCCTCGTCCCGCCTTGATGGTTGATATACACAACCGCCGTCACGTTGTCTGTCTGCACTCGAACTGGTAGACCGCTCAAAGGGACCATCCAGTGTTGGAGGCAAAGGAAAATTGCTCTCAATTCCAGGATGTTGATCGGTAGAACCGACTCTTCCGATGACCATACTCCCTGGATCCAAAGATCGTTCCATACACCCCCCCAGCCCGTCAGGTGCGATCGATCCCAACGACCCAGAATGAGTCTTTGGAGGGCCCTGGAATGAAATTGGGCAAATGGAAGTGCCTCCATGGATGCCACCATCAAACCCAGAAGGCGCATACACTTCCAAAGGGACATTGCTGTCGCAGACTTCATGATCTGTACATGTCGGAGAAGACATGCCCTCTTGTCTGGAGGTAGGGACACCACCGCCCGTACCGTGTCGAAATGCATTCCCAAAAATAGGATTGACTGCGATGGTTCCAGAGACGACTTTTCCCAATTGACCAGCCACCCGAAATCCTCCAGGATCTGAAGGGATAGATTGCGAGCCGTCACCGCCTCCTCCTTTGAGGACGCCACAATCAAAAGATCGTCCAGGTAGGGAAAAATCGTAACCCCCTGTCTTCGAAGAATTGCCATGAGAGGTGCCAGAATTTTTGTAAAAACTCTGGGCGCCGAGGCCAAGCCGAATGGCAGAGCCACAAACTGGTAATGGTCCTGACCTATGGCAAAACGAAGAAAGCGCTGATGAGCCCTTCCGACGGGAACATGCAAATAAGCGTCGCGAATGTCGATTGACACCAAAAAGTCGTTCTGCGACAGGGCTGCCACCACGGAGTGAAGTGACTCCATGCGGAATTTGTGGGTGAGGACATGCCGATTCAATCTTTTGAGATCCAGAATAGGACGAAATTTGTTCTCCTTTTTGGGAACCACAAAAAGACTGGAATAAAATCCTCCTCCCCGGTCCTCCGGCGGTACCGGTATTACCACACCCTTCTGCAGAAGGGAGTCGACCTCTCGCAGCAGAGCGGCAATTAACTCGGGCTCTGACGGTGTGCGAGACTGGCAAAACCGGTCCGGGGGTCGAGAAGAAAACTCTATGAAATAGACTGCCGACACGACCCTCGTTACCCAAGTGTCCGTAACGTGGGAAATCCAAGTCGCTTTGAATTGGAGCAGGCGACCCCCCACTCGAGAGCCCTCGAGTGGAAACCTGGCGTCAGTCCATCTTGGCGGACTTCTTGTCAGCTTCCCGCTTGTCTTGACGGAAACTTGATTTCCAGGGAGTGCGGGATTTCTGAGTGAACTTTTTTCCCGAAAAAGAGGGACGACCCGATCCCCAAGAGGACTGACCGAATCGTCCCTTGGATCGAAAGGATCACCGGCCACTACCGGCATCAGGTCTGCCAGGCGAAGAAGCCATAGCCTTTCGCTGTGGTAAAGCCGCTTCTTTTGTCTTTGCCTTGGCAATCAGCTCTGAGAGGTCAGATCCAAATAACTGACTTCCCTTGTAGGCTAGAGACAGCAAACCTTGTTTTGACACTGCGTCCCCAGTCCACTGTCTAAGCCACAGTGCTCTTCTAACTGTGACCGCCGAAGCTTGCGCCCTGGACAACAGTGATGCAGTATCCAGACCTGCATCATAGCTATAACAGACTGCAGTCTCCAATAAATCGAGAAGCCCATCTACCTCGGATAACGGAGATCCATTTTGCAACGCCATTCGTATACGATCCAACCAGCACAGGGAAGCCTTACAAGCACACATGGATCCTAGCACCGCTTTGAATCCATGACCCGAGGCCTCGTAGTTGGATTTCGCCGCTATCTCCGTTTTTCTGTCTAGCGGGTCCTGCAGACTCGCCTTCCCTTTAACAGGGAGCAATGAGGATTTACTGAGCTGTGATAAAGGAACATCCACTTCAGGAGAAGGAATCCAATTATCAATCAACTCCGTAGAGCACGGATATAGTGCCTCAAAAAAACGTGTTCCTTGAAAACGTTTATCTGGACACCGGCGTTCCTTCTCTACTGCTTCATTAAGCTCATCCAGAGCTGGCAATGTCGCTCGTGACTTACGGTACTCCTGGTACATCCGAGGCGACTTACCAGGACGTGTAGTTACCTCCTCCGGCAACTGTAAAGCCTCTCTCATGGCTTCAATAAAAGCCTCTGTTCGGCCCAAAGAGGCAGAATGTCCCTGCCGATCCTTATCCGAACCGGATAACTCCCCATCTGAATTTGAAGGGGAACCCTGACCGCATTCCACATCAGAGAGTTCTGATTCGCTATGCGGAAAGGATGATACCGGCCTGTGTCGCTTCCTTCCATAGAGGATCTAGCTGACACCCAATGACCTAAAAGGTCCGAAAGGCCATCAATAGAGCGAGCGATGGCATCCAATTTGGCATCGCTGTGACTTCCAATTGCTGCGCTTGACGTCGAGGTCTGCGTATCAGATACGCGCGACTGATCCTGAAGCAGATTTGGCACACGGTCCGCACCTTCTGGACCCTGATCCGACATGCCCTCACACAGTATATGGCAGGTCAAAGCCTGTCAGTAACTAGAAAAAAAGTGTGGCTTCTCAAGCGGATGCAGCAAGCCGCTGAAGGGTTAAAGCTCTTAGTGAGAGAGCTACCCCAGCTGTATCAGCAGAATATTCAGCAAAATAATTAGCCCTTACAAGTCCTGATCCCAAACTGGGATAGAACCTATGGCGGTTGCTGAAAGAGTTAACCCTTTAAAAGGGGTTAATGTCGCCGGCTCCCCACTACTCCCTTATTAAAATAGAAGGGGTGTGCGAGCTCAAGGCAAAATAAAGTCTCTATATGAGACCGCAGCTGCAAAATAACGCTATCTGTTCTTGTTACACAGATAGGTTCCTGCGCTGTGGGGGTGAGGGCGTTTGACTCACCCAGCTGGCCGCGGTGATGTATATGGTGTACGGGAGGAGCGGAGCAGGAAGGAGCCCGTGGAAGCCTTTTCTAATGGCCGCCGCGCTGAGTGAAGCCGGAAGAGAAGCGCCTAATCGCGCGCTTCTGCACCAGAAGCCCGGGAGCGTGAAGCCACGCCCCCCGTCGGCTTCAAAAAAAGAGCGCAAACTCCTTCGCTCTCTGCTCCCCCTGTCCTGCAGGCATCTGCCTGCGGACAAAATACAGTCACCAAACATGTCAATATTACATGTAACAGCGGCTGCCGCAGCAGCCGCTGAAAGCACTCACACACACTTTAATAAAAATGTGGGGTACTCACCAGCCGAGCGCCACAGGGACCCCCAGGGGTTTCTGGCGCTATGCCCATGCTTCCCCCCAGGGCGGGGAACGCAGTGACCCCAGATGCGTGGTTTGCGTCCCCGCCAGGGAAGCCATCCTCATCCCCCAGGGCCGGCAGGGTTCTGCAGGGACCACCATTAGGGTAATACAGATCCGCCAAGGGAGAGTGTGGGAGTCCAGCAGCGCTGAGACCCCTGAGACCTCTAGACCACTTCTGGTGATCCAAGTCTCTTGTCCGATTAAAATAATAAAATCTTCTGAGGAGATGCTTCCAGCAGCGACCTATCCTCTGGGACCTCAAATTTTAGACTGGAGAAAGCTGGAGTAGGAGGAGCCAGTGCTGGAGGGGTCGGTCAACACTCTTTTTAATCTGAGGTGTCAATCCTATCTGGGCTCCGCCTACCCACTAGTTATGAACTAGTGTGTCTCCTTTCCTTCCATCTGCAGCTGAAAATCGGATTACAAACGGACCGCACGTGTGACTTGCGATTAAATCGCATCGGTGTCCTTTAGAAAAGCCGGCAATTCATCCCCGGCTATACTGTAAAATCACACTGACAGCTTTAATAAAGAATAGAAAGAATAGATATACACACATAGAATACATATATACAGTATATATAATATATATATATATATATATATATATGTCATTGTGACATATATATATATATATATATATATATATATATATATATATATATATATACATATATTTATAGTTCATACACTTCTACATACTGTAATAGCCGCTAATTCAATTGCCGGCTTTTGTGAAATCACAGAAGCCGACATGAAGTGATACATTGTTTCCACACAGTTAACCATGTCATTTCCTGTATTTTGATATATGGTTTGAACTTACAATTACATAAGTGTATGTGTGCAAAATTTCAGACATGTAGGGGTTAATTAAAGGTGTAAATTCGTTGAAAAAAAATGCGTGGGCTCCCGCTGTATTTTCTCCACCAGACAGACAAAGCAAGCGAGTGGGGGCAGATAATAATAGCCTAGGGAGGGTACATTTTTTTGTGCCCCCCCTGGCTACTAACATCTGCCCCCAGACACCCCAGAAAGGGCAAATCTCTAATTAGATTCGCCCTTTCTGGCACTTTGCCCGTCTATTCCCATTGCCCTGTAGCGGTGGCGAATGGGTTAATAAGGGGTTAAAGCCACCTTGCTATTGAAAGGTCACTTTAAGCCAGGTTAATAATTGAGAGCTGTCAATTAGACAACTATCAATTATTAATCCTATTGAAGGAAATAAAAAAAACACACACTTTAAGAATAAATAATTTTAATGAAATAAAAACATATTTTTGACCATCTTTTATTTAACTCTTAATCCGTGCGAAGCCCTTGATCTTCTATAATAAAGAAAAAATAATAAAACAACATTATTCTTACCTATCTGACGATCTGTCACGTCCCACGATGTAATCCTTCACAAAGGGTTAACTAGCAATCAGCTAAGCAGAGCAAGTAATCCTGCGTGCTCAGCTGATAGCTCCTGAATGAATGAGCTTATCTCCTGCCGACAGGAGAGGATGTGATTAATGAATGAAGCTTAATTGATTGTTTCCCACTTTCACTTTAGGTCAGGTCACTGAAGTGAAAGTGGCAATAAATCAATTAAGCTCCATTCATTAATCACTTCCTCTCCTTTCGCTGGGAGAGGAAGTTATTAATTCGGGGTGTTACAGCTAGGAGACACCATTAGCTCTCTGCGAGCTGTAACCTGTTAACCCTTTCTGATGGATTACAGCGTGGGACCTGACTGTGCATCGGATTGGTAAGAATAATGTTGCTTTTTATTTTATTTTTATTACAGGAAATGGTTTTAGCAGGAAAATAAAATATGGTCAAAAACTGTGTGATTATTTAATTAAACTTCTTTTTTATTAAAGTGTGTGTGTTTGATTTTTCTTTCATACAATAGGATTAATAATTGACAGTTGTCTAATTGACAGCTCTCAATTATTAACCTGGCTTAAAGTGACCTTTCAATAGCAAGGTGGCTTTAACCCCTTATTAACCCATTCGCCACCGCTACAGGGCAATGGGAATAGACGGGCAAAGTGCCAGAAAGGGCGAATCTAATTAGAGATTTGCCCTTTCTGGGGTGTCTGGGGGCAGATGTTAGTAGCCAGGGGGGCACAAAAAAAATGTACCCTCCCTAGGCTATTATTATCTGCCCCCACTCGCTTGCTTTGTCTGTCTGGTGGAGAAAATACAGCGGGAGCCCACGCATTTTTTTTCAACGAATTTGCACCTTTAATTAACCCCTACATGTCTGAAATTTTGCACACATACACTTATGTAATTGTAAGTTCAAACCATATATCAAAATACAGGAAATGACATGGTTAACTGTGTGGAAACAATGTATCATTTCATGTCGGCTTCTGTGATTTCACAAAAGCCGGCAATTGAATTAGCGGCTATTACAGTATGTACAAGTCTAGGAACTATAAATATATATAATATATATATATATATATATAACACATGTCACAATGACATGTATATATATATGTGTTCTATGTGTATATATCTATTCTTTCTTTTGTGATTTAAATACTATTCTTTTGGATCCATTATATGTCAGTTTTGCAAGCCTGCGAGAAATTCTCGCAAGTCGGATGAAAATCGGATGTTACAAGGTACACACACATGCGACTAAATCGCATCTTTGAAGGAAAATCGGATGCCAGGCGGATGTGTGATGTTTACATTTTGCTCCGATAATCGACCGACTAAAACGGTCCGATTTTTGTAGTTGTGTGTGACTCCAGCCTTATTGCACAATCCCTATGGCCCAAAGTCAGAAGAAGAGAAAAAGCTGTCTCAACCTAAAATAAGGTGTAGCAAGTCAGGGCTTACCGAAGGGGGCGCTGCAGGGAGGAGAGTCAGTGGAAAGAGACACCCCGACGCGTGTTTCGCGGCAATGGAAACGCCGCTTCCTCAAGGGGATGTTAAAGGGAATCTGTCACCCTAAATTGGCGGGATATTTAAATGATGGCAGTCAGGTCAGATGGGCGGTGTTTTGGGTACTTGCCTTAACATGTTGTTCACCGCTGTCTCCATTATTTCTGGGAATTGTAGTCGTTGCCCTCCATATAACGCACCTGCGCATTGCAATCTTGAATTGCGCATGCGCAGTATGCTTTGCCCGCAGATTGCAATGCGCAGGCGCGTTATATGGAGGGCAACGACTACAATTCCCAGAAATAATGGAGACAGTGGTGAACAACATGTTAAGGCAAGTACCCAAAACACCGCCCATCTGACCTGACTGCCATCATTTAAATATCCCGCCAATTTAGGGTGACAGATTCCCTTTAAGAAGTATCTGAAGGACCTTCAAATAGGCCTCTGAACCCGGTCACATGTGTACCTGCGACAAATGGCCTCAATCGTTGCGGCGCGTGCACAGTGAAGTCGAAAGGTCCTATAATAGCAGAACGGTAAGTTCACTGCGCATGCGCCAATGCCAAAAGACGCTGTGAGTGGCATTAAAGGTGAAGAGATGGCGCATGCGCGCTGGGCACAGCCGTTCCCATATGCACATGTAGACGTCACAGAGACGCCCATGTGCAGCTAAGATACAGATGGGCCCATAAACGCGATGCGCACCAACACCCATAAGTCACTAGTGTATCACATGCCAGTGTTCAGTTTATTTTTCTGGATAAGACTTATATGGGATGGATAGTCTTGAGTCCGGCGTTAGGAGAATAAGAATAAGACAGGAGAAAGAAAAGTCAATAGCTGTTAAAGCGCCGTATAGCAAACTGAACATGAGCATTATTCACTACATTTTGACATAGAGAATGCTTTCGGAAATAATAATAATGGCAAATATCATTGAAATGTATCATATTAGCAAATATATAAGAATAATCTCACAGGTAAATATATAAAACATGTATGAATAGCTATACAGTGTACAAAATATGGCCTTTCTTCATATCATAACATCTCCATAAGATTTATGTCGTACAAATTGTTTCAGTAGTGGATATTGTATATTATTCTTCAAGCCAGCTGGAAATGAAGTTCATTCTCCATGGGAGTAGTTATCTTGAAAGGGTTTCAAAAGCCGAGATGAGGTCCCACCAATAAAGAGTTACTAATGACAAAATGTGAATAAAAGTAAAAACATAAAAATAAAATAATAAAAACAATACATTCATTTGGACAAAAAAGGGGGTATCCCGAATAGAGATAGACTGAGGGACAGGAAGTTGCAGATCATGACAAAGCGGGCACAGTAGGACTCATAGGAAAGGGCAAAGCTTAATGCCTCATTCAAGCCCTTTGGGCCATAGGGATTGTGCAATAATACTGTGATCAGGCACATGATATTGGTCAGTTAAGATATCAACTCTGCTATTTGTCAGATTCATTGTCCAGCTGCTCTCTATTATTATTTTTCTGTCTTAGACATGATTCATTGGAGGTATATGGCCATGGGGAATGTGCAATATTATGCTGCTCAAGTATGTTGATTTGTAAATGGTTATGAGTATGAAATGCATATATCTTTTCTAATGCACTACTAAATGGTCATTTCCCTCTGTTGTTAATCCTATATAGAGGCTGTTGGTGGGGGTATCCCCTGTTTTGTATGTATCACTGGTATTATTCTTGTTATCATTACCTTTTTTAAAAATTTGATATCAATAAAAATTGGGTGTTTTTCACTCTATTGATGAGCACCGTTTTGGCTCCATTTTTTCCTCCTTCAATTTGTAGGTAATAGAATGGTACCTATGTGCCTCATAGATGCAGTCTAGTTGTTGAGATATATAGGTTTAATCTTTTATGTTAATTTCTTCCAGGCTCCAGGGCGTGCAGCGCCTGGAAGAAATCCCTGCCTCCTGATTTTATTACAATAGCACCCCATCCCATGCATGTCACACTGACCTGTGATGTGCAGTTGTGGCTCCATAATCCCACACCTGCGCCCTGCATTCGCACTATTATCCACCCTTCCATGGGCAGTGTCTACATCCTTCTTTTGGTAAGGCGAGTCACTGCCCAATAGCAGCTGGCACCTGCGCAGAAGAAGGATGTCAGCTGTGACTTGTCAAAAATCACATCTGGCATCAAGCCCTGAGGTTAGTAATGGAGAGGTGTCTATCAGACACCATTACTAACCCAGTAATAATAATAAACCCTCCTCCCCCCAAAAAAAAAACCCCTGCACACAAAAAACTTTATTTGAATAAAGACATCCGTGACGCGTTCCCTGGTTCGCCAATTTATGTAAAAAAAAAAAAATCCTCATACAGGTACGACGCAGTCTAGTGTGATGCGCCACTTCTGGGGCAGCTGAGAGCATGTATTTTGAGGCGGGGAAGGGTTCTATGACCATGGATCTTCCCAGCCTGACAATATCAGCCCGCAGCTGTCTGCTTTACCTTTGCTGGTTATCAAAAAATAGGGGGAACCCACGTTGTTTTTTTCATTTATTGTACATGTACAGTAAACTACAAATGCAAAGTACTAATTATATATCTAATAGACATCTAGCCACCCCATATTATATATTTAATTATCTATCATCCATTTACCTCATATCTAACTATTTTTATCTTTGCACATCTTTAACCCCTGCCCGACATGCTCCGTATATGTACGGCGCCACAGGAGTTGCTTCGCGCTGTGACCAGGTTAAGATGGCTGCTGTCTCTGACAGAAGACCATCCCAGCATGTCGCCCTGGGGGTCTGTACCACTCCCTTCCCTCGCCTGGTTAACCTCTTTGGCGCTGATTGACTGAACAATTTGATCAGCACCAAAGGGGTTAAACTAAAATAGCGATTCCCACTCTGACTCCATCTTTTCTTCAGAATTGGCGTGCAGAGTGGTTGTGAGACCCCCCTGTGTTACCTGAGAGAATCAATGGTGACCAGTGCAATCCCCCTGCGATCTGTGCCTCCTGCCATCTACTGTGCTGTGTCTCCTGGTGCTGTGATCTGCCTCCTGCTCCTCCGCTGTGTGCAGGTTACTGTGTGACTGCTCTGTGATCAAGCAGTTCCCCAATCCCTGTCCCAGACCCCATCTCCTCCTCTCAGTTGAGTTTTTTGTGTGCAGGGCATCCTGCGGTGAGCATTCGTGCTCTTCCCGTGGTCGCAGCGCTCTGATCAGTATTGCTGCTGATCAGACACTGAGCCAAGGGGCTTTTTCTTTTTTAGAGTAGCGGACGTTGCAGTGTGACATCCGATTTTTTGTAAAAAAAAAAAAAGTTAGTGCTGGGTATATTTATAGGTAGGGCATTAGTGTAGTGAACTGTAAGTTTTTTTTTTTTTATACAATTTTTTTTTACATCTGATTTTTCTGTTCATATTGTGTTTCTTAAGTTTTTACCTTTTCCATTTTTTCTGTCTCCTTTTTTTTTTTATAATAAATAATTCCCTTTACACAAGCCCCACACAATACACGAGTAAAAGCATCACTTACACACACACACATACTCAGTGTTTTTAAAAATAAAATAAAGTTTGCCTATTCGTCAATAAGACGCTCTTCACTAGAGGAGGCAGTCAGTGAGGAGGGACGCCCAGCAAGGCGCTCTGGGACCCAGGCAACTCCTACAGCAATAGATCCCATATGGACTGCACCCACTGAAAATTATCAGACTGATATTCCTGATTTCATCGGCAGCTCAGCAATCTATGGCAGCTACTTACAAGCAATGTGTGTTTAAATACATTTATTTTCTTCATAGAATCTTCTTGTCCCACACTTTCACTTGTGTGAATGTGACTACTATGCTTTTGATGTCGCCACAGACTTTTTGAATATCATCTGCCCCAGAGGTTATGACAGCACAGACCACAGTAAAGGGCAGAACTTGGACCAAATTCACATATATAATGGCAACTGTTTTGTGAACTTGGCACATATAAAAACACTACTGTTTTTGGTAGAAAAAAAATGCTAAATAACTGTACCAAACACAAGATTGTGGAATGATAGAACTTCTCAAAGCTTGTACATTTAGGTACATTTTTCTTGTCATTAAATTTGTTTTCCAAAAACTTTTATTAGGGTTTTATATAACAATGGGAAGGGAAGGGAAAGAAGGGAAGGGGCAGTGAGGGGAAAGACAGAAAGGGAAAAAGGGACCATGTGGTCCTTGAAACCCATAGGATAGAAAGCAACAAGTTAACTTTTACAAACATCTCAATAACTCAATATCAACAAAGGCATTGAATACAAATAGATAAAAAAATAATAAAAAAAAAATAATAAAAAAAAACAAAAAAAAACAAAACAGTAAGGTAATGCTGTATAATACCTTTGATAAGCATTAAGGAAATAGAGTAATCCATCTGGACCATTTTCTGGTATATTTGTCAAACTTATTATTCACCTGAGCTATTTTTTGTTCGAAAGCTTTATGGAGGGTAATTTTTTCGATAATGTCTTGGATTTTGGGGGGATCTGGTCTTTTCCAATTAAAGGCGATAGAGTTTTTAGTGACTAGTAAGATGTGGATCACTAAAGGAAGAGAAATGCTCAATGTCGTCTGAGTTTAATGATAAGGCCGGCGTCACAGTTTGTTGCACAACTTTCTCGCATCAACACCCGGGCATGGCCGCCAGCTCTCAGACCTGAGTGCGCGGCTGCATAGAAATAGATGCAGCCGTACACTCGGGTCCGAGAGTGGGCGGCCGTGCCGGGTGTTGATGCGAGAAAGTCGTGCGACTTACTCGCATCAAACTCGCCAGTGTGACGCCGGCCTAAGAGGGCTAGTTGAGATGACAGAGTAATGGGTTTGGGAAGTAGTGAATTGATTAAGGCTGATATGTCATTCCAAAGGGGTTTGATTAGAGGGCAGTTCCAGAATATATGAAATAAGTTACCATATTGGCCGCATCCCCTCCAGCAAGTTGACGGATTTTCCGGATTTATCTTGCAAAGTCTAGCTGGAGTATAGTACCATCTAGTCAACATTTTGTGATGGGCCTCCTGAAGAGACATGGAGATAGTGGCGGCATAGGAAATGGAGCAAGCCTGTTCCCAATCTGCTGACTCTGGGGCTATATGAAGTTCTTTCTCCCATCTCAGCAGATTATGGGATCTGACAAACACTTGGCTTTTATTTAACCACATGTATATATATGAGGTGCTCCAAAAAATATTATGGTTTATGTTGATTATGAGGTTAGCTGCGGGTTCTGATAAGTTTGGCTTGGTTGAAAGAAATTTTTCAATTAGGTCTTTAAGTATAATGTACTGACAGAATGAAGAAGATGAGACATTGAATCTCTCTTTTATTAGGGTGAAAGGATGTGGATGTTTTCATTATAAAGGTCTTTAACTCTTTTAACGCCATGTGTTGCCCAAATGGAATCAATATCTTGATTGTAAAGGGTGCAAATTAATTGGAGTGGGAGATTTTTAAGGAAAGTAAATTTGTTTGAGCCCCGTTTTTGTTTGGAAAGTAATTTCCAGGCGTCCAACGTAGCACTAAATATGGGGTGGGAAAGAGAGGGTGTTTTTTTAAGTAGGATTTCATCTAGGATTAGGCGATAAGGTGGGATATTTTTATTAAGGAATTGTTCCAGCTCACACCAAGCTGGGGGATCTGGAAGGGGCCACCAGAATAGACACTGTTTGATTAGAAAGGACTGGTAATATGCCGAGATGTTAGGTAAGCCTGCACCACCAAATCTTTTGTTATTATAAAGGATATTGGTGGCAATCCTCGCCTTTCTATTGCCCCATATAAAGTTATTGGTGCGGGTTTGTAAACTTGTTAGGCAAGGGACTGAGATCGGTAATGGCAATGATCGAAATACATACAGGATTTTTGGGAGGATGTAGGATTTAAAAGTGATAATCCTCCCCCACCATGAGAGGCCTTTGTCTCCAAATGAGGACATGTCTTTGGAAATAGATTTGTTAAGAGAGGCTAAATTAACCGGGATCAGGGAGGAGATAGAACTAGAAAATTTCAAGCCTAGATAGGTTATGTAGTCATTAAATTTGAAGAAGATTCAGGATCTGGGAATGGACACAGCAGAATGAGGAGTCATCAGTCTTCTAGAAACAGTAAAAAAATAATCTGAAAATCCTTAAAGCCGGCTAAAACACATTTAAGAAACTCTTTAAAATGTTTTCTGTGCTTTCGATATCTCTAGGCTACATCGTCCATCAATATCAAAAATTGTGGAGATTTGACGACAGGCACCTCTGTGATGTACCAGAGGCACTATGAATGGATCCCTACCGATCTGCTTTAGGATAAGCCATAAACAGGCTTGGACTGGCCCACCGGGGAACCGGAGGATTCTCCGGTGGGCCCAGGCACTGACACCTGCTGGCATACTGGCCAGCAGCTGCCTAGGGCCCCCACTGCTCCAAGTGCCCCCATCCAGTGGGCAGCTGCTATGGGGGCTCCCAGTGCCAGCAGAGCATCAGCGGTGACAGGAAGCAGAAGCCAGCTGCTGCGTCCTTGCTACTAAAGAGAAATGAATATTCACTGCTCCCCACGCCCCCCCATGGGCGTGGAGAGGGGTGAATATTAATTTCACTTTAGCTTACTGGGCAAAGCAGTGACAGAAAAAGTCATCAGGACGCAAGAGCACTCTGTTACTTACAAACAGTGCTCAGCAGTCTGCAGCAGGCGATCATGTCAGCTGTTATCAGTGACGCCTGCACTGCTCTCTGACTAACTGTGGGTGGAGCTGCAAGTAGGACGTCCTCCCAGCATGCCATCACCACTACTCCCGGCTCTGATGCTCAGAGCTACTCAGAGAGCAGTGCGGGTGTCACTGATAACACGGATAACATGTTCGGCCGCTGCAGACTGCGGAGCACTATTTGTAAGTAACAGAGCGCTCTTGTGGCCTGATGACTTTTTCTGGCACCGCTCTTCCCTGCGATGAACAAGCAGGTAGAGTGGAGCAGCTCTTGGTAAGGCTAACACTGATTGGCCACAGCGCAGCCAATCAGTGTTAGCTTTGTTTGTGTCCTCTTCTCCCCGGCTGTACAGCACAGCTCAGGTAATGAGCTGCTGTCATCTATAGCGCACTCTCCTTCCCCTGCAGTGTAAGCAGCAGAGGGAGATAGAGAACTCCCTGCTACAGCTGCAAAGGTTGAACAAGGGCCCCCTGCCAGCCTAAAAGTAAGTGTAAATAGGGGGCCTTTAGTCTGGGGTGATAGAGGGGGAGGGGCTAAGTTACTTAGGGATAAATGAGGACCCCATTACCTCATCTCTTTCACTCCTGACTGCACCCCCTCACCCCTGAATCACTCAACTGAGCCCTCTCCCACTATATGACCCCTGATTGAGCCCCCCTTGTATCACCCCTAACTGCCCCCCTCTCCTGTATCACCCCTGCTGATTCCCCTCACCCCGGAATCACCCTGACTGCTCCACCTCCCTCTATCTGACCCCTGACTGAGCCCCCTCCCCTGTATCTCCCCTGCTGAATCCAGTCGCCCTGGAATCACCCTGACTGAGCCCCTCTACCCATGTATTACCCCTGACTGTACCCCCTCTTTTTGTATCACCACTGACTACACTCCCTCCCCATATCACCCCTGCTGAACCCCCTCACCCCGGAATCACCCTGACTGAGCCCCTCTACCCCTGTATCACCCCTGACTGCACCACCTCCCCCTGTATCATCCTGACTGAGCCTCTTTCCCCTGTATTACCGACTGCACCACCTCCCCCTGTATCATCCTGACTGCGCCACCTCCACGTGTATCACCCCTGGCTGCGCCACCTGCCTAGGGCCAGTTTTAGGCAAAGTGGGGCCCTAGGCAAAGTTTAAAATGGGGCTCCAAATGCTAACACATTGCACATCACACAGAAGCATTTCGGTTGTATTTACATGAACTGAGTTCAGGACGCTAAATGAGTGTGATCGACAATATTGAAATCGTTCAACACTTGTTTCCCGGGCCTCTTTCCAACGTCTGAGAAAGAATGATGGGGATAAAACAATCACTAATGGATGACTAATAGATCCCCATACAGTATCATGTTATCAGCAGCACATCTACAGTTTACACCAGCAATGTGCTGCTGAGAACAATGATTTTTGTTCCGGCATAAACAATCCAATCACTCGATGAATATGTAGCATTTTGCTTGTTCAGTATAATACACCCCATAGTCCTCCATATATTATAATGAGCACCACAGTCCTCCATATTGTAAAATGCACACCCTATAGTCCTCCATATAATATAATATACTATATGGAGGACTATGGGGCATAATACACTCCTCATAGTAATCCATCTAGTTTAATACACTCCCTATAGTCCTCCATATATTAAAATACACTCCTCAATCCTCTATATAGTATAATACACTCCATATAGTCCTCCATATATTAAAATACACTGCTCATAGTGCTCCATATAGTATAATGCACCGCCATAGTCATCCATGTACTACAACTCACTTCCCATAGTATAATGCACCCCATAGTTCTTCATATAGTATAATGTATTCCCCATAGTCCTTGATACAGTATAATGCAACCACCCCAGAGTATAATGCAGCCACTCCACAGAATATAATGTAACCCCCCATAGAATATAATGCAGCCCCTCCATAGAATACAATGTAGCCCTCCTCATATAGTATAATGCAGCCCCCATAGAATAAAATGTAGCCCCCTCAAAGTATAATGAAGCCCCCATACAATATAATCTAGCCCCCTCATAGAATGAGTATGATGCAATCACCCCTCATAGAATATAATAAATATAATACAGCCCCCATAGAATATAATGTAGAATCAAATAGAATATACTACATCCCACCTCCCCATACAATATAATGTAGCCCCATCAAAGAGTATGATGCAATCGTCCCTCATAACATCTAATGCAGCCCCCCATAGAATATAATACAGTCCACCTCCCCATAGAATATAATGTAGCCCCCCATAGTATATAACACAGCCTCCCCCATAGAATATAATGTATAATGTACCCCCCATAGTATATAACATAGTATATAAAATAAAAAAGCAAAAAACACAATCCTCACCTCTCCTCATGCCCTGCGCTGCTCCTGTCTCAGCGGCTGCACTGCCCGGCACACACTGAGTGCACAATGACATGACATCGCCGCGCACCCGCAGTGTCAGAGGCATCATTGCTTTGAACTGTACTGACAGACGTCGGTATAGTTCAATGGGGCAGAGGCGGGGGGAATCGGCGCTGGCGGGCCCCCCTGCCTCACAGGGGCCCCATAGTGGCTGCGTGATGTGCCACTAGCTGGGGGCCCCTGGGAGAACGGGGGCCCTAGGCAGCTGCCTGCCCCTAACGCCGGCCCTGCACCTCCCCCTGTATCACCCTGACTGTGCCACATCCCCCGGTATAACCCCTGACTACATCACATCCCCCTGTATCACCGACAGCACCACCTCCTCCTCTATAACCCCTGACTACATCACATCCCCCCGTATCACCGTGACTGCGCCACCTCCCCCTGTATAACCCGACTGACTGCGTCACCTCCCTCTGTATCACCCTGACTGCCCCACCTCCACCTGTATCACCCTGACTGTGTCACCTCCACCTGTATCACCCTGACTGCGCCATCTCCTCCTGTATAACCCGACTGACTGCATCATCTCCCTCTATATCACCCTGACAGCGCCACCTCCCCCTGTATCACCCTGACTGCGCCACCTCCCCCTGTATCTCCGACTGCGCCACCTCCCCCTGTATCTCCCTGACTGCGCCATCTCCCCCTGTATAACCCGACTGACTGCGCCACCTCCACCTGTATCACCCTGACTGCGCCACCTCCCCCTGTATCTCCGACTGCGCCACCTCCCCCTGTATCACCCTGACTGCGCCATCTCCCCCTGTATCACCCTGACTGCGCCACCTCCCCCTGTATCTCCGACTGCGCCACCTCCCCTGTATCACCCTGACTGCGCCATCTCCCCCTGTATAACCCGACTGACTGCGCCACCTCCACCTGTATCACCCTGACTGCGCCACATCCACCTGTATCTCCCTGACTGCGCCACATCCACCTGTATCTCCGACTGCGCTACCTCCACCTGTATCACCCTGACTGCGCCACCTCTCCCTGTATCACCCTGACTGAGCCACCTCCACCTGTATCACCTTGACTGAGCCACCTCCACCTGTATCACCTTGACTGAGCCACCTCCACCTGTATCACCTTGACTGAGCCTTTCTCCCCGTATCACCCTGACTCCACCATCTCCTCCTGTATAACCCCTGACTGACTGCGTCACCTCCCTCTATATCACCCTGACTGCGCCACCTCCCCCTGTATCTCCAACTGCACTACCTCCGCCTGTATCACCCGAGTCACCTCCCCCTGTATCACCCTGGGGCCGGGGTCAGACATGCGAGAAACTCGCACCAGTCTCGCATGTCAATACACAGTGTAACAGGCCAGAATATACCCCGTCCCAGACTATGCCCAGGGTTAAAGTGGCCTAGGTCAGAGTATACCCCGGGGTATATTCTGGCCTAGGCCACATTATACCCCTCCAGGCCAGAATATTTAGCCCGGGGGTGTAAAATAGCCTGGGCCAAACTATGCCTGGGGTTAAAGTGGCCTAGGCCAGAGTATACCCTGGGCATATTCTAACCTAGGCCAAAGTATATTCTGGCCTAGGCCACATTATACCCCTCCAGCGAATCTGTTGAATTGAGACATTGTCATCCACACAAAAGTCAGTGACTCTATGGATTGGTTGACATATCCTGCAAGCTTCAATCTGCAGTCAACATAACATGCACTTTACCTTGAAAATAAGCATGATCATTTTAATGTTATCAGTGTTTGCCTTTAAACATTTATATTGTAGCAATGACTTGCTAGTCTAAGGTCAGGGATAAAAAGTCGCATGCAACATTCGCACACAAAGTCACCGTGTGTCCCTGTCCTAAAGGGTGAGCAGGAAAAACACACCAATATTTGGGCTTGGAGGGGTATAGTTTAGCCTAGGCCAGAATATACCCGGGGTATACTCTGGCCTAGGCCACTTTAACTCTGGGCATAGTCTGGGACGGGGTATATTCTTGCCTGTTACACTGGCACTGCCGCCGGTACTCGGGACCGGAGCGTGCGGCTGCATAAAAATACATGCAGCCGCACGCTCCTGTCCGAGTGACGGTGGCAGTGGCGGGTATTGACATGAGAGACTCGTGTGAGTTTCTCGCATGACTGAGCCCCTCTTCCCTGTATCACCCCTGGCTGACTGCATCACCTCCCTCTGTATTACCCTGACTGAGCCCCTCTCCCCCTGTATTACCCAATTGCGTTACCTCCCTCTGTATCACCGACTGAGCCCCTCTCCCCCTGTATTACCCAATTGCGTTACCTCCCTCTGTATTACCCTGACTGAGCCCTCTCCCCCTGTATTACCCAATTGCGTTACCTCCCTCTGTATCACCCTGACTGAGCCCTTCTCCCCCTGTATCACCCCTGACTGACTGAGCCCCCTTCCCCTGTATCACCCCTGACTGACTGAGCCCCCTTCCCCTGTATCACCCCTGACTGTATCCCCTCTCCCCCTGTATCACCCCTGACTGAGCCCCTCTCCCCCTGTATCACCCCTGACTGTATCCCCTCCCCCTGTATCACCCCTGACTGACTGGGCCACCTCCCCCTGTATCACCCCTGACTGAGCCCCTCTCCCCCTGTATCACCCCTGACTGTATCCCTCCCCCTGTATCACCCCTGACTGTATCCCCTCCCCCTGTATCACCCCTGACTGTATCCCCTCCCCCTGTATCACCCCTGACTGACTGGGCCACCTCCCCCTGTATCACCCCTGACTGAGTCCCCTCCCCCTGTATCACCCCTGACTGTATCCCCTCCCCCTGTATCACCCCTGACTGTATCCCCTCCCCCTGTATCACCCCTGACTGTATCCCCTCCCCCTGTATCACCCCTGACTGTATCCCCTCCCCCTGTATCACCCCTGACTGACTGGGCCACCTCCCCCTGTATCACCCCTGACTGATCCCCTCCCCCTTATCACCCCTGACTGTATCCCCTCCCCTGTATCACCCCTGACTGTACTGCCGACACCGACGTCTCCCCTGTATCACCCCTGACTGAGCCCCTCCCCCTGTATCACCCCTGACTACCCCTTTATATACTAACTTTCTTTCCTACTACTAACAAAATGAGGCCCTTCATAAAACGTTATGGCCTTATAGGTGGCAGAGAGATTTCTGTAAAAAGTGTATGGGGGGATGTGAAGGAAAACTCTTTCGATATTACTCCAATGTCATATATAAGTGAAGAGGGGGCATTCACATAAGTATTTGCTGCAGAAATAAAACAGCAAACAGCGAAAATATCCACATACATTGTGCAGACATTGCTGCGTTTACTACTATGTAATGTCGCACCTTTACCACTGACCTGATTCTTTGTATTGCAAAGGATGTAATCGGTGGTGAATGTTAAATCTGCATCGGTCAATTCCCACTGTGGATTTTCTCCAGTATAGATGTCATAAAATCCCCTCCACTACACTGGTGCTATAACACACTGGCTTAGTGGTTAATAAACACCAGGGGACAGTTTGAACCAAAATGTGGGCGCCAACCCCTGCTATATCATTAAGACGTGTGCTCCCTTATGTTATGCCCTGATATTAGCGTGTTATATCGCACATTTGGTGGTCTTGTATTTATTTCTATGTAGCTAAATAGTGGGGCCCCAAGAATGATTTTCTCTGGTGGGCCCAAGGTACTCCAGTCCGACGCTGGCCATAAATATGACATTTCCAGCTTACTAAGCTTATAATGAAGACGCTGCACAAGGAGGCGTTTAGATTTTAATATTTTTTTAGTTTGTTTACAAGCAAAACAAATTCATAGAAGTTACTTTGTACAATAGCTGTACACAATATTACAGTAAATGGTGGAGAAGACAGAAAATGTCCCCAAACTTCAGACTGGGGCTATCCACAAAGTTCGGTCACGGACAGCTACCCTGAGCGACCTTCAGTACCTAGGTAATCATTAGGCATCATCCACCAACGTTACATGCGACTTTGGCTTGATTTTTGCTCTACAGTAGATGCACCATGGTGGGATTTACCTGTCATTATTAAGGCTGCAGCTTGTTTTCTCTATCCACAGGAGTAACTTATCATGTGAGTGCAACCTCAACAACATTTTATGTAAATTGGAGAACAAATAAAAAAGTCGCAAAAATAGTTCAAGACAGAAGAAAAGGACTACAGCTCTGGCAAAAATTAAGAGACCACTGCAAAATTTTCAGTTTGTCTGATTTTTCTCTTTATAGGAATATTTTTGAGTAAAATGTAAATTGCTCTTTTATTCTATAAACTACTGACAACATGTCTCCGAATTTCCAAGCAATAAATTTTGTATTTATTTTCAGAAAATGAGAAATGGTCAAAATAACAAAAAAATGCAGTGCTTGCAGATCTCAAATATAATGCTTAGAAAACAAGTTCATAATAATGTAGAAACAATACTATATAACTCAGGAAGAGTTCAGAAATCAATATTATGAGGAATAACCATAATTTTTAATCACAGCTTTCATGCGCCTTGGCATGCTTTCCACCAGTCTTTCACGCTGCTTCTGGGTGACCTTATGCCACTCCTGGTACAAAATTTAAGCAGTTCTTCATTATTTGATGGCTTGTGACTATCCATCTTCCTCTTGATTACATTCCAGAGGTTTTCAATGGGGTTCAGGTCTGGAGATTGGGCTGGCCATGACAGGGATTTGATGTGGTGGTCTTTCATCAATACATTGATTGACCTAGCTGTGTGGCATGGCGCATTGTCCTGCTGGAAAAACCAGTCCTCAGTGTTGGGGAACATTCCCTGAGCAGAAGGAATCAACTGTTTTTCCAGGAAAACATTGTATGCGGCTTGATTCATACGTCCTTTGCAAAAATTAACCTGCCCAATTCCAGCCTTGCTGAAGCATCCCCAGATCATCACCGATCTTGCACCAAATTTCACAGTGGGTGCAAGACACTGTGGCTTGTACACCTCTCCAGGTCTCCGTCTAACCATTAGACGGCCCGGTGTTGTGCAAAGCTGAAAATTAGACTCATCAGAGAAGATTACCTTACTCCAATTCTCTATAGTCCAATCCTTATTGTCTTTGGCAAACTTCAGCCAGGCTCTCCTTTGCTTCCCATTGCTGAAACGTTTTTTTCTAGCTTTACATGACTTGAGCCCTGCCTGTAGAAGCCTGTTATGAACTGTTCTGGCCGTGCACTTCACCCAGCTGCCATTCCTTTTGTAGATCACTTGATGTCATCCTGCAGTTTCTGAGTGACATTCTAATAAGGTGACGGTCATCCCGGTCAGTGGAGAGTCGTTTTCGCCCTCTGCTGGTCTGTAGCTTTGTTGTCCCCAATGTCTGCTGCTTGACCTTGTTGTAATGGACTGTTGTCTTAGAAATTTTGAGGATGGAGGCAACATGACACTCACTTTATCCCTCTGCTAGTAAAACCAGAATTGAGCCCTTCTTTTCCTCACTCAAGACTTTTCTTTTAAACTCCTAAGGCATGGTTAAAAGTTATTTTTTCATTCCTATTACTTTTGGGATATTACTAGCACTTGTTTTGCCATCCAGCTTGTCCTATTGCAAGAGGATTGTGAACACCACAGCAGTATTTTTTATACTTTCTTTCATTAAATAAGATTTGGTTCAGCTGATCACCTAATCAGAAGCACATTAAGTAGAATGAGGTGTATTCTGGTTGGAATTCAACTGACACTGGAATAGAATGGCTGTCAGACATGTAGAGAAGCTGATTCTTATAAAACTCTTAATTTTTGCCAGAGCTGTATTTTTGACCATGCATCAAAATATGCCATTTTGAAGATTTTGACGGCAAAAATGGCAACTAGTTTCACAAGACAAAAGGAAAGCGACTTAAACATCCCCACAAATGATGAATCTGGACCTTAGAGCATATAAGCCCAGCCGCAGTTTCTACAACTGCTTCTATGCTTCAATTATGGGCTTTACTTGAGAAATATCTGTGTTTTACCTGCCCCATTGGGAACACATGGCAGTGTACATGGCACGTAGGTTATGCCCAAGGAATCCTATGGCATGTGGTGGAGTCAAAAGCACTAAATTGATTGATCTTAATAAGTTTAATGCAACACAATCACCGGCGGCCACCGCACTCAGCCACGCCCCTTCCTGTTTAGGCTCCACCCATTTCCAACAGTCAATATGTCAAAAACCGTTGCTGATCACGGCAGTTGTTCCTATTTTACACTTTGCAAACATAATTAGAGCAAACCACAGCTATGTCGGCTGTCTTTACGTCTCCTTAGTACAGCCACAAAAAGCAGTCAGAAGCTCTGATGACTGCTCTGGGGGGACCAATTTTAGCTAAAGATGGGTTTATAGCTTGGACCCTCAACCAAAGAATCATTGATATGTCTGAATAACAGAAGCTTTCTATACTAGGGTAGTCTGTTTGAGCTTACCTAATTCTTCACAAGACTGAGATCTAATATTTCCCTTTAGGCCAACTCTACACAGTGGGGCACATTTAGTACTGCGGTCGGTGGACCAAGCCCTGGCACTTCATGAGAACGTTCACCAGCCTGAGTTATATCTATCAAGTGTTTCTATTGGCAATATTACAAAATCCAGGTATTTGCCTTCTGCTAGGTCTGTGCATCAAACATTAATAAATAGATTGGGTCTTTCCCCCCCCCCCCCCCCAAGAGATTGTTCATGTCATGTGACACTTTAGGACTAAGGGTCCCGTTACACATAGCGACAAACCAGCGATCCCGACAATGATATGCACTTGTCAGGATCGCTGGTGTGTCGCTACATGATCACTGCTGAGCTGCCAAACAGGCAGCTCTCAGCAGCGATCAGGACAGCGACTATGCGGGTAACAAGCGACGCACGTTGCTTAGTTACCCGCAGTGTACCTTAGATACCAGCGCGCTGGTGCAGGGAGCTGGTAACCAAGGTACACATCGGGTTTCCAGGCTCGGCGCTTAATAACCCACTGTGTACCTTGGTTACCAGCTCCCCTGCACAAGCGCGCTGGTATCTAACGTACACATCGGGTTTCCAGGCGCCGCCCGATGCCTGGAAACCCGATGTTTACCTTGGTTACCAGCTCCAGCTTATCGCTGGTCTCCTGCCTGTCACAGGCAGCGATACGCGCTGGCCAGCGGGACACCAGCGATCAAAAAATGGTCCAGGACATTCAGTGACGATCAGCGACACCCAGCAGGGGGGCTGATCGTCGCTGAGTGTCACACTAAGCGAGATCGCTGGCTAGGTTGCTGCTACGTCACAAAATCGGTGACGTTTCAGCGATCTCGCTATGTGTAACGGGGCCTTTAGTCCAGTTGGACACATTAATACATCTACCTATAGTATGACTGTGGGAATTAACTGACAAAGATGGGAGACAGACAGGAGACAAAATTGCTTTAAAAGATAAACATCACCACAATATTCTCTGAGGAAAAAAAAAAGTAGAAACTAAAGAAGATCATCTACGCACTAAATGCCACATGATAAAGATTGCATTGATGCCATAAATCACGTGGTCAGATGTAGTTAAGTACAGCTGATTTTATACAAAGCCCCCTCCCCAAGTGCCTTTGGTTCAGTAGAGAATCACAATAGCAGCAGTTTAAAATTGCGAGTTACTTTGTCCTCGTTAGAAAGACAATGGTGCCTTTCTTTACCCCTGTATACAGCCCAAGGGTTTGAAGCGCCCCATGCCTTCTCCTCACCAAGGCATGCAGGGATGGGGGCAGTCCCGGAGGTAGGCTTCAAACTTGCTCTCTGACACGGACATCATTGTGGTATATGTAGTCAGCTGTTGGGAATACACACAAAAAATAATAAAACAAAAGCAGGCAGCATAAGGAAATGTAGAGTGCGCAGAATCTAAACAAGTCTGTGTAGCATGGTGATGCAGTATATTGTACAGCGTTCTGTGACCATTTCTGTAACTAAAGCTATATGTATGTAAGTGTAGGTAAAAAAAATCTCTGCATTCACCAGAAAGTTGTCAGACTAATCCTTTTGTCGGGTTATATGATGTTCATCAGAGTCCACAATAGTCGACACTTAGTAGTATTATCAATTGTGTAAGGGATGCCAACTACGAAGTAAAGACAGAAGGCACCCGGGCATCAGACAGGTGAGCGCATAGCATTTATCTCTTTTTTTTTTTGCAACTGATGATTCTATTTCAAATAATTGATGAGAAATACAATGCTCTCACCCATCTGATGCTCGGGGTCATTCTGTCTTTGCTTAGTAGTTGGCATACATTTATACAGGCAAATACAGGGATTTTTATGTACTCACAGTAAAATCCTTTTCTCCGAGACGCTCATTGGGAGACACAGACCATGGGTGTTATGCTGCTGCCACTAGGAGGACACTAAGCTAATACACAAAGGAATTGGCTCCTCCTCCACAGTATACACCCTCTGCTGGCTCTAGCCTGAACCAGTTCGGTGCAAAAGCAGTAGGAGAAGATTAACATCATATCAAGGTACAATTATTCACATAATATTAGTGATCACCACATCTAATGCTGTGTCTCCCAATGAGCGTCTCTGAGAAAAGGATTTTACGGTGAGTACAAAAAATCCCTGTTTCTCCATCGACTCATTGGGAGACACAGACCATGGGACATCCTAAAGCAGTCCATGGGTGGGAAACAGCACGGCAGCTGAAACCTTAATATACACCACAAATAATCTGGTCTACCGATACGCCTTTGTCGAATTCAGAATTTATCTGCCAAGGGCAGCCTGTGAAAAGGCTTAAGGATCAATACTGTAATGCTTAACTAACGAGAGAAGACTGGACCAAGTTGCAGCCCTGCAACCTTGCTGTATCGACGTCCGGGGCCGAATGACCCAGGATGCATCCAGTGACGTAGTGGAGGTTACGCTGAGGATCGGAGGGATAGGAGACCTCAGACTCGGAAAGCTTCTTAAATTGGAGAGCAGCTATATCAGGCTACTGTAGCCTTTTTTTTTTTTTTTTTTTTAAAAAAGGCAGCTATGCCTTTCCTGTGTCGCTCTGGAAATGTAGAGAGGGAATCCGATTTGGAGAAAGACGCTGTTCCGAAAGTGTGAGTGCTCTCTCCGAATCCAAAGTTTGGAGAGCCTTCCCAGTGCGATGAACCGGAGGTGGGCAGAGCAAGGGCAAGAGTATGTTCTTATTCAGATGAAAAGAAGAACAACATTAGGCAAGAAGGCCAGAGAAATCCTTAACACCACCTTGCCCTGTTGAAAAACAAGAATGGAGGTTTGCAAGACAAAGCCATCAATTCCGAAAAACCGCGTGATGTTTGTGACAGCCATAAGAAAGGGAACTTTCCAAGAAGGAAGAGTGAAAGATACATCTTACAGGAGTTTGAAGAAGTCCACTTATAAAGCACCTGAGATCAGATCAAAAACCCCAAGGCTCCGAAGGCCACTTGTAGGGAGGATTAAGGTACGGCAGTCCCTGTGCGCAGGTCTTAACCTGCGATTTGGAAGGTATTCTTTGAAAACAGGATGGATAGAAGACAGTGCCAGGCTCGAATGGAAACCTCTTGGAGGAACTGCAATATGAACGAAAAAGCAAACACAAGCGGGAAACAAAAGTGGTTGTTAAAAACACCAAGGGAAAAAAGCTTTCTGAAATATGATGGTAAATACGCCTGAGAGTAAATTTCTGGACATTGATGATAACGGTGAACGCTACATGTGGCGTTCAATGCCCAGGTCATTAAGCCCAGCACTCTCGAGTCCTGGCGGGAAATGGCCTCTTGAAAAAGAAGATCTGGACGGTTTGGTAACCGCAGAGGTAGGGGTCTAGATGCACTAGAGCCGCGTACCATGACTGTCGTATTCAGTCTGGTGCGACGAAAACAACCGTGTGATTCCCTCCGCCTTGAAACTCTGGAGAACACCTGGAATTAGCAGAAGAGGCGGAAAAAAAGTAATGGAAGCAAAACTGATGCCACGGAAGCACCGGGTCATGTGACCAGAGGACAAATGAGTCCCAGAACGGATCTAGACATGCCGGGACCTTGGCGTTTAGCGTAGAGGCCATTGAGGTCTATATGCAGCGTTACCCAGAAATGCAAACCATGCTAAAAGGTTTCGAGGGAAATGAACTAGTGTTCAGGAATCAGGCCTTGGCGGCTGAGGGAAAAGTGCGCCCAATTTCCTACCCCTAGAACATAAACTGCCAACAAAAGGTAAATGTTTTGAATCGGCCTATTGCAGAATGCGAGCTACGTCCAGCATAGCTTCTGTACTTCGTGAGCCGTCCTGACCACAGATGTATGCCACAGCCGTGGCATGGACTGATCGGATTCGGAGGGAATAAACATTGGAAAGCAGGCAGAAATGCTGGATGACTAGACTAACTGCCCGGATCTCAAGAAAATTAATCAGGAGACCTGATTCTCAAAGGGCAAGCGTCCCTGGACCATCTGGAGACGGGAGCGCACTCTCCAACCTAGGAGACTGGCGTCAGTTGTCAACACCTGCGAGGGATCAGGAAGAAAGTACTGTATCTGAATCAATAAGGACAACATCCACTACCTCAGAGCCACCTGATCCGGAGGGACTGGCGAAAAAAAAAGCGGTCCAGAGAGTATGGATATCGGTCCCACGCTGGTAGCAATGTTCGCAACAGAGGACGGAGACCTGCGTTCCAGACTGCAGGGAATAGGGGACGGCCGAGAGGAAACGTCTGAGCCTCCTGAATCAGTGAAAATCTTTCCTGAAGGGGGAATTATCAACACTTGGGAAGTGTCTAGTCCTGAAACGAGGATCCACTGAGATGGGGCTGGAAAGGAATTGCGAAGGATCACTAACCGACCTAAACGAGTGAGAGTGTCCACGGTGATGTTGACTGTCTGCGCAGGCTTGAAGGGGCGATCTCTTGATAAGGAGGTCGTCTGGGCAGAATGGAATCACCATACCGCGGGAGTACGGGACAGAAATAACGACTGCCATGACCTAGAAGAACAGCCTGGGAGCAGAGGCGAGACCAAAGGTTAAAGATATGAACTGAAAATGGTTGACTGAGCTGGCGAAGTGGAGAAATCCTTGTCGGACTGAGAAGGATTGGAATGAGAGGTGAAAACCTAGTAAAAAATTCCATTTTGAAATGACACACCATGACCAACTTGATCGTCAGTTTCACGTCTAGGAACGCACGGTTCAGTCCTTCTTTGGAACCACGAACAGGTATAGGTAAGACCGATTGAACCTGTCTATGTGTGGGACCATGACAACGGTTCCGTAGATGCGGAGTACGAGAATGGCCTAAAAAAGTGGGGCCGCTTGTTCCTTTTGTCCTTAAAAGACAGGACCAGAGGAAATGAGTTGGCGAGGGGAACAGGAATTCTATGTCCGTATCTGGAAACCACTAGATTTCCGACCCATGGTAGAGAGTAATCGCCAGCCAGACCTGATAAAACAGGAGTAGGCGGATGCCTACCGCGTACTGGTCTTTCAGATACTGCAATGAGTCATTGAGCAGAGAAACTTGTGGGAAGGGGTACCCTTGAGTTTGGACCGTGAGGGTCTGCGTTATGGAAGAGCTTAAAGAAGTTAGAGATTTCTTTGAAGCGGAATGTTGTCGCCACCCTAGGAGCCATAGGGCTCTGCTGATGGTAATGGCGTTGGAGCTATAACAGCGTCACCGTCTGTTGTATCCAGGGATGCATGTACCCATAATCCCTGACCCAGGCTATTTGGGAATCCAGACTACCCACGTAGTGAGGCAAGCTATTGTCTTGACTGTACTTGGCTAGGGCCCTAGTCCAAAACATCATGACTCTGGCCACCTAGGTGACAGCGAGAGAAGGGAAGAGAGTTGCCTCGGAAACCTCAGAAGGCTGACTGCGGCCCAATTGGACGGTCAGTGGGGATTGTAATAGACAAGTCATCAGCCAAAGACAGTAGAGGTTAGTAAGCGAGCCGCAATGTAGGATCCATTGTTGGTGACTCCGTCCACTTTCTTTTTAGAGTGTGGACAAAAAGGGTACCGTGATTAAACGGCCTTAGCTCAGGGAATCCTTTGTCCGGCAACTGCTATATCTCTGACGTATGTCTCAGTGAGATAAAGACTAATTTTTTACATTGTACGGCTCTCAGAGCTCTATTAACCGGTTCGATGAGGGCATCTAAGGATTCTTGGTAGACTGGCGAATCCGGATATACGGCCACATGAGACTCATATCCTGAGTCATGTTTGGTGCAATCTCCAGTGATGGGGAGCTGGAGACGGAGCATGCGTACACCAAAAAACAGCAGAATGCCTGGGGAACGAGTTACTGAGACGTTAGCTAGAAAACTGGGCATTCTTTGCTGCCGTCAACCCGTCTGAAGACTCAAAGGGCAGAGGAGCCTTCCTCGTAACGTAAACTGAAGACGGAGGCATTGCTCATTCGTTGGGCTCCTTTGAGAAGATGCAGACTGCACAGATTGCAGTGGGGAGCCTTCGCGGCAGCGGGGCATTAAACGCAGTACACTAGGCGGAAGAGTGCATTGTATGACTCAGTGCCCCAATTTCAAATGTCCGTGCCGCCAGAGATGGCAGACGCGTAGGGGTGACAAGGAGAAAACATAGGTCCCCGAAGATTGCAAACCACTCGCTATCCGCACTGATTATCTTCTCAATGCACCATCCCTTTGATAGGGAGGTGGAGAGGTTTTGTTAGCCTCCAGACACCATCCACTTTTGAAGGATCGGGCAGATCACTGCACCTGGAGGTCCCGCAAAGGAGGCAGATCCTCCATGGGGGGGATCTGTACCCGCACAAAAAATTCTCTCACATGAATAGTGAGGAACCAGGCGTCACCCCAGCTCGTTATTTTCCTTACTCATTAGTTTAACCATGGAACATCGGATAGTCCTGGAGACACAGGAGTTGAAAAAAAACAGTCGCCATCCGCACCGATTATGTCCTCAATCCACCATCCCTTTGATAGGGAGGTGGAGAGGTTTGCACGAAGCCTCGGATAGATTGCCGCAGGGAAGGGGTTAAGCGCAGCGCAAGCTTACCCAGGGTCCTGTGTGCTGCCCATCTTAAGAGGAAGGCTGTACAGAGTCCGTCAGATGCCGGAGTTTTTCTTTTTCTCTCTCCCCAACTCAGAAGATGCGGCGTTGAAGAGCAATGGCGGTCGGGACTGAGTTGGCACTTCTAGTTTCCGACGAGAAGCGCCAAAACTGTGGAGAGCAACAAAAGACTGTGGGCGGAGCTACCCTGGAGGGCGGAACTGAGGCCTACCCGGGTCAAAAAACCGGGGACTAAATTAGAAGGTGCAGCCGATGACTAAGACCGCGGCGGAGGCTCCTTTGAAGAAGCAGCGGCGGTTTCCATGAGGAGGCCGCGGCAGTTGATAGGGCTGCAGCGGCGGCTGTTGGACGGCCGCGGCGGTGATGGACCACCTAAGGGGGCAGCGGCTGTGGCTCCCCGGGAAGGCCGCAGCGGCGGCTCCTATTAGGAGGCTGCGGCGGCTATCATGAGAAGGCCGCGGCAGGGTCTGGATCAGGGCGGGCCGCGGCACTGTTCTATGAGGAGGCCGCGGCGGCGGCGGCTCTGAGGAAGTCGCGGCGGCTGCAGTGAGAGAGGCCGTGGCTGCGAGAGGGGGGGGGGGCTACGGCCAGTGGAGAAAAGACCGTGGCTGCGGCTTCTTTGAGGAGGCCGCAGTGGCGAATCAGGCTCTTATGAGAAAAAAGGGGGCCGGCGTGGTAGCGAGAAAAAGGCCGCGGCTGCGGCTCCCTGGGAAGGCCGCGGCAGTGAGGGCCGCGGCAGCGTCTCAGGGCGGGCCACGGCAGCGGTGCTGGGTCAGGCCGCGGCGACGTTGCTGGAGCAGGCCGCGACGGCGGTGCTGCAGAGGGCCCGCTGACATACTGGGGCCAAGTACTCACTGTGCATATGCAGCTGTGGCTCCTCAATCCGCCATCCCTTTGATAGGGAGGCAGAGAGGGTAAGCTTCCAGCACCAGGCGGTCTTTCAATGTGGTTCAAACTGACATCCTGCTAGCCCATGTGAAGCCCTGGCTCTGGAAAGGGGTACATGGGGGTGATACCCCGTGTTCCCGTCCGTAGAGGATGTGGGGAGAACGGACTAGTGTTGAGCATTCCGATACTGCAAATATCGGGTATCGGCCGATATTAGCTGTATCGGAATTCCGATTCCGAGTTCCGATATTTTCGTCTTATCGGATACCGGAATCGGAATTGTCACTGTCACTGTCAGTGTCCGTCGGTCGGGTCTGTCAGGAGTCAGCGGCACTTACCTGGCAGAAGATCTCCGGCGGTCACATCCCGGACTGCTTCATGGCCGCCATCTTCTTTCCCCGGCGGTCACATGCAGTTTCTCGCGATAACTGCAGTGACTGCTGGGTAATCGCGGCCGTAAAGCAGTCAGTCCGATGACGTCACCGCCGGGGAAGCAGGTAATCAGCTGTGCTGCGTCGCGATGACAGGCTCTGCCTGTCATTGCGATGTAGCACAGCTGGATCGTCGTGGGACTGTCGTTCTGGACTGCGTCGGACAGGTAGTATACTGTTGGTTTGTTTTTTTTCTTTTTTTACAGGAGATCGATGGCGTCGCAGGAATGAGAGTATAATAAAATTAATGAAAACTGTGTTGTCTCTTTTATTTCATTAAAATACTTTTTTCTTGCTTTGTCTTTTTTTTATGCATTTAATAACTTTGGGATTAATAATGGATCGGTGTCTTATTGACGCCTATCCATTATTAACCGGGCTTATTGTCACCGTGCAATCAACGGTGACAATAACCCCTTATTACCCCGCTTGCCACCGCTACAGGGCAAGTGGGAAGAGCCGGGTAAAGTGCCACAATTGGCACATCTTTTGATGCGCCAAATGTGGGGCTGCTGTAGCCTGGTATTATCAGGCTGTTGAGGGCCAAAATCCATGGGCCTTGACAGTCTTTTAATACCAGGCCGCAGCAGTCTGCATTTTACTTGGCTGGTTAACAAAAATAGGGGGGATCCCCACGCCGTTTTTTTTTTCGAGGGGATCCCCTATTTTTGTTAACCAGCCAAGCTAAGCAGACTGCTGTGGCCTGGTATTATCAGGCTTGCAAGGTCCATGGATATTGGATCCTTACCAGCCTGAAAAACCAGGCCTCAGCGGTCTGCTTCATCTGGCTGGTTAACAAAAATAGGGGGGGACCCCACGCCAATTTTTTTCGAGGGGATCCCCTATTTTTGTTAATCAGCCAAGATATGCAGACTGCTGTGGCCTGGTATTATCAGGCTGGCAAGGTCCATGGATCTTGGCTCCTTAACAGCCTGAAAATCCAGGCCTCAGCGGTCTGCTTCATCTGGCTGGTTAACAAAAATAGGGGGGACCCCACGCCAATTTTTTTCGAGGGGATCCCCTATTTTTGTTAATCAGCCAAGATATGCAGACTGCTGTGGCCTAGTATTATCAGGCTGACAAGGTCCATGGATCTTGGCTCCTTAACAGCCTGAAAATCCAGGCCTCAGCGGTCTGCTTCATCTGGCTGGTTAACAAAAATAGGAGGGAACCCCTATTTTTGTTAATCAGTTCCCTCTGACGTCACTGATTGTGTCCCTGGCTGACCTGAAGTGAAAGTGGAAAGCAATCAATTAAGCTTTCCACTTAAGGGCCCGTCTCACATAGCGATATCGCTACCGAGATCGCTGCTGAGTCACTAGTTTTGTGACGCAGCAGCGAGCTCACCAGCGATATCGCTGTGTGTGACATTCAGCGACGATCAGCCCCCCTGCCGGGTATCGCTGATCGTCGCTGAAATGTCAGGACCTTTTTTTGATCGCTGGTTTCCCGCTGACAGGCACACATCGCTGCGTGTGACAGGCGGGAGACCAGCGATCCGCTGGTAACCAAGGTACACAGCGGGTTTCCAGGCGCGGGGCTGTGCCTAGAAACCCACTGTGTACCTTGGATACCAGCGCCCTGATGCAGGGAGCTGGTATCCAAGGTACACAGCGGGTTTCCAAGCGCTGCGCGGTGCCTGGAAACCCGCTGTGTACCTTGGTTACCAGCGGATCGCTGGTCTCCCGCCTGTCACACGCAGCGATGCGTGCCTGTCAGAGGGAAACCAGCGATCAAAAAAAGGTCCTGACATTTCTGCGACGATCAGCGATACCCGGCAGGGGGGCTGATCGTCGCTGAATGTCACACACAGCGATATCGCTGGTGAGCTCGCTGCTGCGTCACAAAACTAGTGACTCAGCAGCGATCTCGGTAGCGATATCGCTATGTGAGACGGGCCCTTAAGCGATGTTACCCGCAGTGTCGCTGTCCCAGATCGCTGCCTGAGCTGCCTGTTTGGCAGCTCAGCAGCGATCATGTAGCGATACACCAGCGATCCTGACAAGTGCATATCGTTGTAGGGATCGCTGGTGTATCGTTATGTGACACCCAGCCTTTACTCTCCTGTCAGGCAGGAGAGGAACTCATTCATTTGGGGTTTACTGTGAGGCTGCAGCATTAGCTGCGGTCCCTGCAGTAAACATTAACCCTTTCTGAAGGATTTCACCGTGGGACCTGACTGTGCATGGGATAGGTAAGAATAATTTTGCTTTTTTATTTTATTTTTATTACAGGAAATGGTTTTAGCAGGTAAATAAAATATGGTCAAAAACTGTGTGATTATTTCATTAAACTTTTTTATTAAAGTGTGTGTGTTTGATTTTTCTTTCATACAATAGGATTAATAATTGATAGTTGTCTAATTGACAGCTCTCAATTATTAACCTGGCTTAAAGTGACCTTTCAATTGCAAGGTCATTTTAACCCCTTATTAAACCCATTCGCCACCGCTACAGGGCAATGGGAATAGACGGGCAAAGTGCCAGAAAGGGCAAATCTAATTAGAGATTTGCCCTTTCTGGTGTGTCTGGGGGCAGATGTTAAGTAGCCGGGGGGGGCCAAAAATAATGGTCCCTCTCTGGGCTATTATTATCTGCCCCCACTCACTGGCTTTGTCTGTCTGGTTGCGAAAATAGGGCGGGAGCCCACGCATTTTTTTTCAGCAATTTTACACCTCATATATATATATATACATGTCATTGAATTTGTGACACATATATATATATATTTATATTTGTAGTTCATACACTTCTACATAGTATAATAGCCGCTAATTCAATTGCCGGCTTTTGTGAAAATGCAGAACCCGACATGAAATGACACTTGGTGTACATAGGGTTAACCATGTCTTTTCATGTCCTTTGCTATCTAATTTGCACAAACAATTAAACATCAGACTATGTGTGCAAAATTTCACACCTGTAGGGGTTAATTAAAGGTGTAAATTCGTAGCAAAAAAGTCCGTTTTTTTTACAACGAATTTACACCTTTAATTAACCCCTACAGGTGTGAAATTTTGCACACATAGTCTGATTTAATTGTTTGTGCAAATTAGATAGCAAACGACATGAAAAGACATGGTTAACCCTATGTACACCAAGTGTCATTTCATGTCGGGTGCTTCTGTCTTTTCACTGAAGCCGGCTTTACCCGGCAATTGAATCAAAGGATATTTTACTATGTAGAAGTGTATAAACTATACATATATGTATATATATATGTCACAATGACATGTATATATATATATATATGTATTCTATGTGTGTATATTTAGTGTTTACAAGGAAAGAATGGGTTTTTTTTAGTTGCGATATTTTGTTCCCATAGACTTACATGGGACTTCCGGTATCGGTATCGGGTATCGCCGATTTTTTAGTGATATCGGCGATACCATTCCGATTCCGATACTTTAGGATATCGGAAAGTATCGCTCAACTCTAGAACGGACCCATTAAAGGGATCCGTCGCCCCAAAAAGAGCACAGGCGAGGTGACGTTGCAGGAGGGGGTACGGGGAGGCGACACTCCGCGTTCCCGCCTGTTGAAGATTTTTGGAGATCGGGACTTTTTTAAGAAGACCCGTCGCCCTTCCATTCCACGAAAAATACAAAAACGAGAATTTGGAAAATTAAAATTTAGAAAAAAAATTCAGTAAAAAATTGGGGTCTGAAGTCAGACCCTAGTGCCTCCTACAGACACTAAGCAAGAACTGGTTCAGGCTAGAGCAAGCAAAGGGTGTATACTGCGGAGGAGGAGACAATTTCTTTGTGTATTAGCTTACTGTCCTCCTAGTGGCAGCAGCATAACACCCATGGTCTGTATCTCCCAATGAGTCGATGGAGAAAAACCGACGGCCTCTTATTCTATCAACCACAGGCGTTTCAACTTCATGCAGCAAGGATCGGGAGAGGGGATCATGTCAGTGATTATCAATCTTGGAAACATTTGTTCCTTCTCTCTTCATACATTATAGTAGGCAGCACATTTTCTGTTCCCACAGGGATAAGTGTTGCCAACAAGCTGCTATTTTTTTGTCTGCATTGAAGATGCCATTGATGACATTTGAGCCTTTCAATTGTTGTTTTAACGCTTGAAACATTTACAGGACAATGATCTGGAACAAACATTCGTGCAGCGATTGTTCTGCCGATCACTGCAACGTGTAAAAGACCATTAAAAGGTTAAAGGAGATAAAATAAAAAAAAAATGCTCACCTTGTTAAGGACAGGCTTTGTTGAGAGCATGTCATAGATTGTGGCAAATGAAATGTTCTGTAAGAGACAATTACATGGTGCTTTAAGTCTGAAAACATGGGAATCAACCACATAACAGTCAAGCAACATCCACAGAACAATCAATGGCTTCCAGGTACATCCAATTTTTTATTTCAGATATTGGAAATAAAAAAAAAATAAAAAAAGTTTGAGGCACCTTTTTTTTACATCTATTCTGTATGTTATGCTCAAATAATAAAATATTGATTTTAATATTGTCTAAAAACACTTCTTGATCTATGTACGACATACTGTCATGGGATCTGTGTGGTTTCTACTGTGGTGAAGCGTTTCCCTCTCCAGCAGTGAGAGATGGTTGTTGGATTGTACAGGTCCTTCTCAAAAATTAGCATATAGTGCTAAATTTCATTATTTTCCATAATGTAATGATTACAATTAAACTTTCATATATTTTAGATTCATTACACACCAACTGAAATTTGTCAGGTCTTTTATTGTTTTAATACTGATGATTTTGGCATACAACTCCTGATAACCCAAAAATCCTGTCTCAAAAAATTAACATATTTCAACCATCCAATAAAATAAAAGTGTTTTTTAAAAACAAACAAAAAAACCATCAAATAATAAAGTTCAGTTATGCACTCAATACTTGGTCGGGAATCCTTTTGCAGAAATGACTGCTTCAGTGCGGCGTGGCATGGAGGCAATCAGCCTGTGACACTGCTGAGGTGTTATGGAGGCCCAGGATGCTTCGATAGCGGCCTTAAGCTCATCCAGAGTGTTGGGTCTTGCGTCTCTCAACTTTCTCTTCACAATATCCCACAGATTCTCTATGGGGTTCAGGTCAGGAGAGTTGGCAGGCCAATTGAGCACAGTAATACTATGGTCAGTAAACCATTTACCAGTGGTTTTGGCGCTGTGAGCAGGTGCCAGGTCGTGCTGAAAAATGAAATCTTCATCTCCATAAAGCATTTCAGCCGATGGAAGCATGAAGTGCTCCAAAATCTCCTGATAGCTAGCTGCATTGACCCTGCCCTTGATGAAACACAGTGGACCAACACCAGCAGCTGACATGGCACCCCACACCATCACTGACTGTGGGTACTTGACACTGGACTTCAGGCATTTTGGCATTTCCTTCTCCCCAGTCTTCCTCCAGACTCTGGCACCTTGATTTCCGAATGACATGCAAAATTTGCTTTCATCAGAAAAAAGTACTTGGGACCACTTAGCAACAGTCCAGTGCTGCTTCTCTGTAGCCCAGGTCAGGCGCTTCTGCCGCTGTTTATGGTTCAAAAGTGGCTTTACCTGGGGAATGCGGCACCTGTAGCCCATTTCCTGCACACGCCTGTGCACGGTGGCTCTGGATGTTTCTACACCAGACTCAGTCCACTGCTTCCTCAGGTCCCCCAAGGTCTGGAATCGGTCCTTCTCCACAATCTTCCTCAGGGTCCGGTCACCTCTTCTCATTGTACAGCGTTTTCTGCCACATTGTTTTCTTCCAACAGACTTCCCATTGAGGTGCCTTGATACAGCACTCTGGGAACAGCCTATTTGTTGAGAAATTTCTTTCTGGGTCTTACCCTCTTACTTGAGGGTGTCAATGATGGCCTTCTTGACATCAGTCAGGTCGCTAGTCTTACCCATGATGGGGGTTTTGAGTAATGAACCAGGCAGGGAGTTTTTAAAAGCCTCAGGAATCTTTTGCATGTGTTTAGAGTTAATTAGTTGATTCAGAAGATTAGGGTAATAGGTCGTTTAGAGAACCTTTTCTTGATATGCTAATTTTTTGAGACAGGTTTTTTGGGTTATCAGGAGTTGTATGCCAAAATCATCAGTATTAAAACAATAAAAGACCTGACAAATTTCAGTTGGTGTGTAATGAATCTAAAATATATGAAAGTTTAATTGTAATCATTACATTATGGAAAATAATGAAATTTAGCACTATATGCTAATTTTTTGAGAAGGACCTGTATGTTTACCAGAAAACCTATTTAGCCTGAAACTAAAGTCATGTGTCAGTCATCTTCTTTGGCCCCATTTCCTACAGGTTAGCAAAGAGGGACGCACGGAACTACAGGCTCAGACCACACCCTGGGCTAGTTTGCAGTCTGTAACCATTGAGATATATAGGCCTGTACAGGAACTGCATATACCAAACTGTAATAAGGCAAATTTGTATGATCACAGACTGTTTCCACACTGCACTCGGTGTGATGCGGGTGCAGCAACAAGAATACAAAGCAGCTGTAACGTTCATTCATACACCTTGTGACATAAGTATTGAACATGTCACCAATTTTCTAAGTAAATATATTTCTAAAAGGTGCTGTTGACATGAAATTCTCACCAGATGTCTAACAACCCATCCAATCAACACAGGCAAAGAAATCAAACCATAGATGTCCATAAATTAATTTATATGTAATAATGAGAAATGAGAGGGAAAAAGTATTTAACACACTTCCTGAAATGTAATAATTCATAAAAAAGTCTTTGTTGGTGATGACAGCTTGAAAAAGCCTCCTGTATGGAGAAACTAGTCGCAAACATTGCTCAGGTGTTATTTTGGGCTATTCTTCCACACAAACACTCTTCATATCCTGAAGGTTCTGTGTGCTCTTTCTATGAAGTCTGAGCTTTAGTTCCTTCCATAGAGTTTGTTAGATTCAGGTTGGCTGTGTGTTTGGTATTATTGTTTTGCTGAAATGTCCACCATCATCTTTCTCTAGGTAGATGGCAGCAGATTTTTATTAAGAATGTCTCGGTACATTTGTCCATTCATTCTTCTTTCAATAAGTTGAAGTTTGACACTGCTGTATGCTGAAGAACAGCCCCACACCATAAGGTTCCCACCTCCAAACTTCACTGTTGATATGGTGTTTTTGGGGAAATGTATAGTGCCTTTTGGCCTCCAAACATGTGTTATGGCTTACCAAGAGTTCATTTTTGGTTTCATCTGACCAGACTATATTTTCCCAGTACTTCACAACATTGTCTAAATGCTGTTAAGCAAACTTTAAACGTGTTTGAACATTTTTGTTCAGCAATGGAGTCTTGCGTGGTGAGCATGCATACAGGCCATGGAGATTGAGTGTAATCACTTATACAGCTCTGGCAAAAATGAAGAGACCACTGCACAGTTTTATAAATATCAGCTTCTCTACATGTCTGACAGCCATTCCATTCTAGTGTCAGTTGAATTCCAACCAGAGTGCACCTCATTCTACTTAATGTGCTTCTGATTAGGTGATCACCTGAACCAAATCTTACTAACGAAGGAAAGTATAAAAACACTGCTGTGGTGTTTACAATCCTCTTGCAATAGGACAAGCTGGATGGCAAAACAAGTGCTAGTAATATCCCTAAAGTAATAGGAATGAAAAAAATAACTTTTAACCATGCCAAAGGAGTTGAAAAGAAAAGTCTTGAGTGAGGAACAGAAGGGCTCAATTCTACCTTTACTAGCAGAGGGATACAGTGAGCGTCATGTTGCCTCCATCCTTAAAATTTCTAAGACGGCAGTCCATTACAACAAGGTCAAGCAGCAGACATTGGCGACAACAAAGCTACAGACCGGCAGAGGGCGAAAACGACTCTCCACTGACCGGGATGACGGTCATCTTATTCAAATGTCACTCAGTAACCACAGGATAACATCAAGTGACCTACAGAAGGAATGGCAAATGGCAGCTGGGGTGAACTGCACGGCAAGAACAGCACTTAACAAGCTCCTACAGGCAGGGCTCAAGTCATGTAAAACTAGAAAAAAGCCTCTCAGCAATGAGAAGCAAAGGAGAGCCAGGCTGAAATTTGCCAAAGACCATAAGGATTGGACCACAGAGGACTGGAGTAAGGTAATCTTCTCTGATGAGTCTAATTTTAAGCTTTGTCCAACACCTGGTCATCTAATGGTTAGATGGAGACCTGGAGAGGCGTACAAGCCACAGTGTCTTGTACCCACTGTGAAATTTGGTGGAGGATCGGTGATGATCTGGGGATTATTCAGCAAGGCTGGAATTGGGCAGGTTAATCTTTGCGAAGGACGTATGAATCAAGCAGCATACAAGGTTATCCTGGAAAAACAGTTGATTCCTTCTGCTCAGGGAATGTTCCCCAACACTGAGGACTGGTTTTTCCAGCAGGACAATGCGCCATGCCACACAGCTATGTTAATCAATGTGTGGATAAAGGACCACCACATCAAATCCCTGTCATGGCCAGCCCAGAACTGAACCCCATTGAAAACCTCTGGAATGTAATCAAGAGGAAGTCATCAAACAATGAAAAACTGCTTAAATTTTTGTACCAGTAGTACAAAGCAGTCTGAAAGACTGTTGGAAAGCATGCCAAGACGCATGAAAGCGGTGATTAAAAATCATGGTTATTCCACAAAATATTGATTTCAGAACTCTTCCTGAGTTAAAACATTAGTATGTTGTTTCTTAATGATTATGAACTTGTTTTCTTAGCATTATTTGAGGTCTGCAACCACTGCATTTTTTTGTTATTTTGACCATTTCTCATTTTCTGAAAATAAATACAAAATTTATTGCTTGGAAATTTGGAGACATGTTGTAAGTAGTTTATAGAATAAAAGAGCAATTTACATTTTACTCAAAAATATACCTATAAAGAGAAAAATCAGACAAACTGAACATTTTCTAGTGGTCTCAATTTTTGCCAGAGCTGTAGGTTTTCATTGAAACAATTGTATCTTTTGATTCCAGGTCTTTTTGTAGCTCTCCACTGTCTAGGTGGTCCATGGCTCTTAGAAAATTCTTCTATAACCAATACTATCAGTATTTTGTTTTTCAACAATAAGGTCGCGAAGGTCTTGAGTCAGCTCACTGGTTTTACTCATCATGAGAGGTTTCTTGTGTGGCAACTTGGTAATGAGACATCTTTTTATAGGCCATTAGTTGAACCAGCTTATATTTTTCATTTAAGTGACAGGATTGTTTTCTAATTACTGATAGATTTTAGCTGGTGTCATGACTTTCCATGGGTTTTTCATCTCTCTTCCTTCATGTGTTCAATCCCTGTTCCCTGTGTAATTTCTCATTATTAAGCATAACTTAATTTATGGACATCTATGGTTTGATTTTGTTGCCTGTGTGGATTGGATGGGTTGTTACAGACACCTGTTGAGAATTTCATGTCAAAAGCACCTTTAGAAATATATTTACTTAGAAAATTGGTGACGTGTTCAATACTTATTTAAACGCTGTGTACTTAGAATACTAAGGTAAAGAGTTGTTTTTTAAACAATGTACTATGCAACCCTCTGCTTATACAGGCCTAAGTAGTCAGTGTCAGTGCAGGGGGTGACCGTATCTGTCTGGCATCATACGGATGTGACCTCATCTACCCTTCCACAAGTCAACTGAGCGTGCACATGGCAGCAGATGTGCAGTTATTCAAAGCGCAGAGCAATGCAGAGATATTGAGGGAAATTTTCACTGTGGGTAAGGACTAGGGTTGAGCATTCCGATACTGCAAATATCGGGTATCGGCCGATATTGGCTGTATTGGAATTCCGATTCCGAGTAACGATATTTTCGTCATATCGGATACCGGAATCGGGATTGTCACTGTCACTGTCAGTGTCCGTCGGTCGGGTCTGTCAGGAGTCAGCGGCACTTACCCGGCAGAAGATCTCCGGCGGTCACATCCCGGACTGCTTAATGGCCGCCATCCTCTTCTCCCCGGCGGTCACATGCAGTTTCTCGCGATAACTGCAGTGACTGCTGGGTAATCGCGGCCGTAAAGCAGTCCGATGACGTCACCGCCGGGGAAGCTGGTAAGCAGCTGTGCTGCGCCGGGATGTCAGGCTCTGCCTGTCATTCCGATGTAGCAGAGCTGGATCGTCGTGGGACTGTCGTTATGGACTGCGTCGGACAGGTGGTATACTGTTGGTTTGTTTTTTTTATTTTTTTACAGGAGATCGATGGCGTCGCAGGAATGAGAGAGTAATAAAAAAAATGAAAACTGTGTTGTCTCTTATTTCATTAAAAGACTTTTTTCTTGCTGTGTCTTTTTTTTACACATTTAAAAACTTTGGGATTAATAATGGATCGGTGTCTTATTGACACCTCTCCATTATTAACCGGGCTTATTGTCACCGTGCAATCAACGGTGACATTAACCCCTTATTACCCCGCTTGCCACCGCTACAGGGCAAGTGGGAAGAGCCGGGTAAAGTGCCACAATTGGCACATCTTTTGATGCGCCAAATGTGGGGCTGCTGTAGCCTGGTATTATCAGGCTGTTGAGGGCCAAAATCCATGGGCCTTGACAGTCTTTTAATACCAGGCCGCAGCAGTCTGCATTTTACTTGGCTGGTTAACAAAAATAGGGGGACCCCTACGCCGTTTTTTTTTTCGAGGGGATCCCCTATTTTTGTTAACCAGCCAAGCTAAGCAGACTGCTGTGGCCTGGTATTATCAGGCTGGCAAGGTCCATGGATCTTGGCTCCTTAACAGCCTGAAAATCCAGGCCTCAGCGGTCTGCTTCATCTGGCTGGTTAACAAAAATAGGGGGGACCCCACGCCAATTTTTTTCGAGGGGATCCCCTATTTTTGTTAATCAGCCAAGATATGCAGACTGCTGTGGCCTGGTATTATCAGGCTGGCAAGGTCCATGGATCTTGGCTCCTTAACAGCCTGAAAATCCAGGCCTCAGCGGTCTGCTTCATCTGGCTGGTTAACAAAAATAGGGGGGACCCCACGCCAATTTTTTTCGAGGGGATCCCCTATTTTTGTTAATCAGCCAAGATATGCAGACTGCGGTGGCCTGGTATTATCAGGCTGGCAAGGTCCATGGATCTTGGCTCCTTAACAGCCTGAAAATCCAGGCCTCAGCGGTCTGCTTCATCTGGCTGGTTAACAAAAATAGGGGGGACCCCACGCCATTTTTTTTTCGAAGGGAACCCCTATTTTTGTTAATCAGTTCCCTCTGACGTCACTGATTGTGTCCCTGGCTGACCTGAAGTGAAAGTGGAAAGCAATCAATTAAGCTTTCCACTTCCTCTCCTGTCAGCCAGGAGAGGAGCTCATTCATTTGGGGGTTTACTGTGAGGCTGCAGCATTAGCTGCGGTCCCTGCAGTAAACATTAACCCTTTCTGAAGGATTACACCGTGGGACCTGACTGTGCATCGGATTGGTAAGAATAATTTTGCTTTATTATTTTATTTTTATTACAGGAAATGGTTTTAGCAGGTAAATAAAATATGGTCAAAAACTGTGTGATTATTTCATTAAACTTCTTTTTTATTAAAGTGTGTGTGTTTGATTTTTCTTTCATACAATAGGATTAATAATTGATAGTTGTCTAATTGACAGCTCTCAATTATTAACCTGGCTTAAAGTGACCTTTCAATTGCAAGGTCATTTTAACCCCTTATTAACCCATTCGCCACCGCTACAGGGCAATGGGAATAGACGGGCAAAGTGCCAGAAAGGGCAAATCTAATTAGAGATTTGCCCTTTCTGGGGTGTCTGGGGGCAGATGTTAAGTAGCCGGGGGGGGGCCAAAAAAAATGGTCCCTCTCTGGGCTATTATTATCTGCCCCCACTCACTGGCTTTGTCTGTCTGGTTGCGAAAATAGGGCGGGAGCCCACGCATTTTTTTTCAGCAATTTTACACCTCATATATATATATATATACATGTCATTGAATTTGTGACACATATATATATATTTATATTTATAGTTCATACACTTCTACATAGTATAATAGCCGCTAATTCAATTGCCGGCTTTTGTGAAAATGCAGAACCCGACATGAAATGACACTTGGTGTACATAGGGTTAACCATGTCTTTTCATGTCCTTTGCTATCTGATTTGCACAAACAATTACATCAGTCTATGTGTGCAAAATTTCACACCTGTAGGGGTTAATTAAAGGTGTAAATTCGTAGCAAAAAAGTCCGTTTTTTTTAAAACGAATTTACACCTTTAATTAACCCCTACAGGTGTGAAATTTTGCACACATAGACTGATGTAATTGTTTGTGCAAATCAGATAGCAAAGGACATGAAAAGACATGGTTAACCCTATGTACACCAAGTGTCATTTCATGTCGGGTGCTTCTGTCTTTTCACAGATGCCGGCTTTACCCGGCAATTGAATCAGAGGATATTTTACTATGTAGAAGTGTATAAACTATACATATATGTATATATACATGTCACAATGACATGTGTATATATATATATATATATATATATATATATATATATATATATATACATATATTTTATATATAGTTATGTTCTATGTGTGTATATTTAGTGTTTACAAGGAAAGAAAGAGGTTTTTTTAGTTGCGATATTTTGTTCCCATAGACTTACATGGGACTTCCGGTATCGGTATCGGGTATCGCCGATATTTTAGTGATATCGGCGATACCATTCCGATTCCGATACTTTTGGATATCGGAAAGTATCGCTCAACTCTAGTAAGGACATAAATTAATTTTTTTTTTTGCAAAAAAAAAATAGGGAAATGCAAACTAAGTGATGATTGCCTGGGGCAGTATGTGTTCTCAGTAGCAACAGCAGCTATGTAAAGAGGAAAGGCAAATTCTTCAGCAGCAAAATGGTAGTACATTATTTAAAAATGCTTCATTTTGGAAATTAAAAAAAAAAAAAAATTATGATTAAATGATCCCATAAACAAAAATTACCTTTTGAGTAGTCCTATTCAGGCATTTCATGGCTGGTGCCCTTCTGTTATCAATAGGAAAGGGGGCTTCCAATGGTCGTAGTTTGTTTCGAGGACATACCATTGGCCTTTCTGAATATTTAGCCTAAAATGCAGAGACACAAGGTCAGTATTTCTACAGTACAATTAATAGGAGGTTTTTCATTGGCTTCATACTTACTCCCAAATATCGAGGCAGGATTGTCTGGAGCGGGTGATCACACAGGCTTCCCCGGATTTGCTTCCACCCAGAATAAAGTAAGCAGGAGCAAGCAATACTGTTTTTGACAGAAGAGTTTTCGCTTCATCATAACTGTATGGTGCGAGAAAAATCGAAGACATGAAGGAAAAGTAAAATGTTGGTGTGGTCATCTAGTCTGGTCTTACATGTACTGAGATAAAACATGACACACACAAAACGCAGGAAGGGTTCCTAACATTACACGCAAGGTTAGACACAACCACCCACTGGTGTACCAGAGCTGGTTTCCATGCTGTGTATTTCTGCTCTTTGGTAACATGTAGTAATCATGTATTACATTTCCAATTGAAAAAATTGTCATACAGTAAAATCTCCTTTTCTCATCATGTTCATTGGGGAGAACAGGGACAGGGTGCTCCAATACCTCCTACCACTAGTAGGCGGACATCAAGTAGAGGTTGTTTTTTTCAAAAAAATTACTATTTGCCTAAAAGTAAGAGGTAGGCAGTTGCTAACTACCTGCCTGCTGTACCCGGCACTGAGAGATCAGATACAACAGAGCAGCACATCCTCTTTCAGGCTTGCTCTGTTGACAGGCCATGACTGCCAGTGACATGCTGATTGACAGCCAGCGTCTCACAGTTAGGCAATGTATTTATTATTTTTAAAAATACTGAAAGAGAAATCGCAATTCCTCAGGTTACCATTGAGCAGCTGACGCTTGCAGTGGCCTTCTGTCTAGACTTGTGTCTGCTGACGCAGAGGTGACAGCTCTGCAAAGATGTGACTATAAGACCAAGTAGCGCACTAACAAAGCAGACGAACAGTGACCTGTAAGTGTGTGATCCAGGAAGCTACTATCAACTCAGGTGGAGCGAGCCGTGCTCTGGCAGGGGGCGCTCTAGCTCAGCACAATCTTCAGGAATAAGAGATCGAATCCAGTGATTAATAGTAGCCCGAAGTGTGGCTGGACCTCTGCATGAGCATACAGGATATAGCAAAGAAGGCATCCGGATGTTTGAATGGTGCAGTGGGAGACAAGTGGAGCTACACAGCTCAGACTACATCAGCATGTGCATGAACTTCTCAGAGAGATGAGATGCGACACACATAAGGAAGGAGAGCAAGCGTGACATTCAGCTGGAATGTAGAAAACATATTAGGGAGAGAGGAGGGTGCCAGAACAAAGCCACCCTGACCCACAGAAGAGGAGCGACAGGCGACAGCAACTGGTCGGAAATACGGATTTTTGTGTTACTCACCGTAAAATCCTTTTTCCGAGACGCTCATTGGGGGACACAGGACTGTGGGTGTATGCTACTGCCGCTAGGAGGCTGACACTAAGTAAACATAAAAAAAGGTTAGCTCCTCCTCCGCCGTATACACCTCAGCACTGGCCGCAGGCAAACCCAGTTTAGTGCAAAAAGCAGTAGGAGGCTAAAGAATAAATTAATGTTAATACAGGTACAATATATACAGAAGTAAATCTACTGATATAGACCCAAGCAAATAAAATTAACTTAGAAATCGAAGCCATCCGGCTAATAGGGAGGGAGCTGTGTCCCCCAATGAGCGTCTCGGAGAAAAGGATTTTACGGTGAGTAACACAAAAATCCGTATTTCTCCTTCGTCTCATTGGGGGACACAGGACTGTGGGACGTCCCAAAGCAGTCCCTTGGGTGGGAAACCGACTCCACAGTGTAATTTATAATCAAGCATTGCTTATAGGTGCGCAACGCGCCCTGAAGAATCCTTCTACCCAGACTGGCATCCGCAGAAGCCTGGGTATGGACATTATAATGCTTGGAAAAGGTATGCAGACTGGACCAGGTTGCTGCTTTACAAACCTGTTCCACCGAAGCCTGATGCCGAAGGGCCCAGGAGGCACCCACCGCTCTGGTGGAGTGAGCCTTGATCCCTGCAGGAACCACCGCGCCTCTGATGCGGTAAGCCTCCTGAATGGCTAACCGAATCCACCTAGCCAAGGTTGATTTAGAGGCAGCGAGTCCCTTCCTGCGACCTTCAGGGAGGACAAACAGCGTGTCCGTCTGTCGAAAGGACGCCGTCCGAGATACATATCTCCTGAGTGCTCTCACCAGATCCAGCGTATGGAGAGCCTTCTCCACTCGGTGCGTCGGAGCTGGGCAAATGAGGGCAAAACAATGTCCTCATTAATATGAAATGAGGACACGACTTTAGGCAAAAAAAGGTGGAGTAGGTCTGAGCACTACCTTATCCTGATGGAAAAGCAAGTACGGAGCTCGACAAGACAGTGCAGCCAGCTCCGAAACCCGCCTTATGGATGTTATGGCTACCAAAAACACCACTTTCCAGGAAAGAAATGACAGAGAAACCTCCTGCAAAGGTTCAAAAGGAGACTCTTGCAGGACTCCCAGGACTAGATTGAGGTCCCAAACCTCTAAAGGAGTCTTGTAGGGAGGAACTATATGGACAACCCCTGAATAAAGGTCCTAACCTGAAAATTAGACGCGATCCTTCGCTGAAAAAGCACAGACAAGGCTGATATCTGCCGTCTAAGCGTACTTGGCGCTAGACCTGAATCTAGGCCTGCCTGGAGAAATGACAGAATGTTTGGAATTGAAAACCTAAGCGGGGAACAACCATGTTCCCTGCACCAAGCAAAAAAGATCTTCCAAGTCCCGTGGTAGATGCGAGCCGAGACGGGCTTTCGGGCGCTAGCCATCGTCGCGGCGACCTTCTTAGAGAATCCAGCCCTGGTCAGGATCCAAGATTCAACGGCCAGGCCGTCAAACACAGGACCGCTGAGTTCTGGTGGTAAACTGGGCCCTGGGAGAGAAGGTCCGCGCGCTCTGGCAGTCGCCAGGGTGCGTCGGCGAGCAACTGTACCAGCTCCGCGTACCAAGAGCGACGCGGCCAATCCGGAGCGATTAATATCGCTGGAACCCCCTCTATCCTGATCTTTCTGATCACCCTTGGGAGAAGAGCTATTGGTGGAAATAAGTATGGAAGATGGAATTGATTCCACGGTAGAACCAGGGCGTCCACCGCAATTGCCTGCGGATCCTGGTACCGGGAGACGAAGTTGGGCACCTTGGCATTCATCCTGGAAGCCATCAGGTCCACATCTGGGGTTCCCCAGCGTCGGCATATCTGCTGAAAAATCTCGGGATGTAGTGACCATTCCCCTGAAGCTATGCCGTGACGGCTGAGAAAATCCGCTGCCCAGTTTTCCTCGCCCGGAATGTGGACTGCTGAAATCACGGAGTGATTTACCTCTGCCCAGGACAGAATCTGTTTTACCTCGTGCATAGCCGCCCGGCTGCGGGTACCTCCCTGATGGTTTATGTATGCCACCGCCGTGGCATTGTCTGATTGAATTCGGACTGGGCGGCCCGCCAGATGCTGGTGAAAATGCCTCAGAGCCAGCCAAATAGCTCGGATCTCTAAAATATTGATCGGGAGGATCGACTCCTGCTGAGACCAAGTCCCCTGGGCTGTGTGGTGACGAAACACTGCTCCCCATCCGAGCAGGCTGGCATCCGTTGTGACTACCATCCAGATATTCGGAGGAAACAAACGGCCCTGTTGAAGAGTGGAACTCCTCGTCCACCACATAAGAGTCTGTCTGACCTGCAGGGACAGACGGCACCGAAGATTGAGGAATAAGGGCTCCCGTCCCATACTGCCAAGAGTGCATGCTGAAGGGGGCGAAGATGAAACTGGGCAAATGGAATCGCCTCGATCGTTGCCACCATCCTTCCTAGGACCCTCATGCAAAACCGGATGGTATGAGGAATCGGTTTGTGAAGGATCCGTACCTCTTGACGGAGAACTAAGGTCTTGTCCTGAGGAAGGATTATCAACCCTTGAGCGGTGTCGAAATCCATCCCTAAGAAGGTGATCTTTCGAGATGGCACGGGAGATGACTTCTTCATATTCACCAGCCACCCCAGGCGAACAAGAGTGTCTAGGGTAATGCTTACACTTTCCTCGCATGTTTGGAAAGACGCACCCTTGAAGAGAAGGTCGTCTAGGTAAGGCAAGATGACTATCCCCCTGGAGTGTAGAATGGATACAACAGTAGCCATGACCTTTGTGAACACTCTGGGAGCTGTGGCTAGCCCGAATGGCAAGGCAGCGAACTGAAAGTGAAGTTTGCCGATGGCAAACCGAAGAAACCTTTGATGAGGGGGAAATATGGGGATGTGAAGATAGGCATCCTGGATGTCTATTGATGCTAGAAATTCCCCTTTTTCCATGGTAGCAATGACCGAGCGGAGAGACTCCATTCGAAAATGTCGAATTCTGACAAACCGGTTCAGTCTTTTTAGATCCAGAATGGGCCTTACGGTACCGTCCTTTTTGGGTACAATGAACAGATTGGAATAAAACCCCCCACCTCTTTCGACCTCTGGTACAGGTACGACAACCCCGCTGTGTCGAAGAGACTCGACCGCCTTGAATAAGGCGCGAACCCGAGACTCCTCCTTGGGAAGGCGCGAGGGAAAAAAACGATTTGAGGGAAGGCTGGTAAATTCTATCTTGTACCCCGAGGTGACTAATTCTCTGACCCATTCGTCTTGAGTAATTGATAGCCAAGTGGGACGAAACCAGAGTAGACGGCCGCCTACTCTGGATGAATCGACCGGATTCTGCCTCCAGTCATTTATCCGAAAATCTTTGGGGCCTAGACCCTCTAGATCTCGGTTGTTGAGACCGCATTCTTCCCAACGGGTTGGTCTTGTAAGAGGCCTGACGATCTCTGGCCTGATTAGGTCGACCTGAGCCGCTGGAACTGGCTGTTGCAGTCCAACCTGGGTTGCAAAAGGCTCTAAAGCGAGGCTGAGGCTGTCGGCGAAAGGGCTGTTTGACTTTCTGCTGAGGCAAAAAAGAACTCTTCCCTCCTGTCGCATCAGATATAAGCTGATCCAGTTTTTCACCAAATAAACGACCGCTTTGATATGGCAAGGACGTAAGTGACTTCTTTGAAGTTGAGTCTGCTCGCCAAGTCCTCAACCACAAGGATCTCCTAATGGCAATCGCATTAGCAGCAGCTAATGCTGCGCAATTTGCCGCATCCATAGAAGTGTTGATCAAAAAATCACCTGCGAGAGCCATCTGATTAGATATCTCCAAAACCTCAGGTGGCACTTCTACACCGTGAAGAGCTCTGTTCAGAGACTCCGACCAGGAAATCATGGCCTTAGCAACCCAAGTCGCTGCAAAGGAAGGAGAGAGAGATGACCCAGATGCTTCAAACACCGAGCGAGCCAGGCTTTCAATCAGACGATCCGTTGGATCCTTAATCGAGGAACCATCAGGAAGGGAGAGAAGCGTCTTAGATGCCAAGCGTGACACCGGAGGATCGACCACTGGGGATTCCGCCCACTTCTTAAGAAGTTCAGGAGCAAAAGGATACCTGGTATTGAGGGCCCTCTGTCCTGCAAAGCGCTTATCCGGTTTTTCTCGGTGGCGCTGCACAAGCTCCTCAAACTCAGGATGAGCACCAAAAACCTTATGGGTCTGTCTGGCTCGTTTGAAAGACACCTTATGACCAGAGGCCAAGGTGGATTCATCGTCTACCCCCAGAGATTGATTGACAGCTTCGATCAGACTGTCAATTGTCTCCTGACAACCTGGAGCTTCCAAATTGAGGGACCCTTCAGTATCGGAATCCGAATATTGATCACTTGCCTCTAAAGGTGAGGGAGAGCGAGAAGCTGAGCTGAAGGATGCCGAAGCCCTGGACGGCATAGGCGACGCAGTGTGGGTTCGCTTCCCCTGCGTCTGCCTGGTGAGAGCGCGGCCCCTGCAGGCCGGAGGTTCCTGAGACGTCGCCAAGACGGGTGAACCACTGTCCCTGCTCCTATCGGGAGCTTGAAGGGACTCGATTGCTCTCGTTAATGACGCCATAGATTGAGACAGAGATAGGGCCCACTCCGGGGGGCCTGACGCACTGGGCTGGGCTATAGGTGAGGGCTCCTGAGCCCGTTCAGAGTCACAGGTTTCGCAGACCCGATTAGTCTGGGCATGCGGAAAAGGGGATCTACAGGCAATGCATGCGGTATACAGCACCGTGTGAGCCTTAGTTCTTCTGGACATACTGTATCTGTTCAGAGCCTCCTTTGCTGTAACAATCTGCTGTGACGATGCGGAGGTATGGTAGCGGAGCGCAGCGAAGTGGAGCCGGGCTGGAGGTAGTAGCACTTACCCCAGTCCTGTATCCCCGGACGTCCTTAAGCAGCGTTGACAGCGCAAAAGGAAACGAGCAAAGGCTCCAGACTTTTTCAAAAAGAGCGCTCCCTGTCAGGGAGGCGTGGCTCATATAGCTGATCACAGGGGGCGGGGTCGAGAGGCGCGGCCTAGCGCCGTCAGATGCCGGAGACACCACTTCCGGCCGCGGCCTAGTCTCCGGCCGAAGCCGGGGACTAAATTTCCGGCCGCGGCCTAGCGCCGGCCGAAGCCTCGGCCTAAATTTTTGGCGGTGGCCGCCCGAAAAACAGGGGGCGGGCCCGCCGGAAGTGACGCTGCCGGGGGCAGAGCACGGCCTATCTTCCGGCCGACGCCGGGAGCAAAATTAGACATGCGGCCTGGTTCCCGGCCGAAGCCGGGGACTAAATTTCAGCCCGCGGCCTAGCACCGGCCGAAGCCGGGGGCTAGATTTTTGGCGGCGGCCGCCTAGAAGCCAGGGGGCGGGCCGTCGCACGCAGATAGGGGGTGGCGCTCTCCGGGGGGTTCACAGACAGCCTCGCGGAGCTCAGGCCGGGGACTTCGCTCCCACCGAATTCTCGACCGCCCCAGACGCTACCTGACGTCCGACTGTTTCTCCGGAGCTTTGAAGGTGGGTTCTCCTGCTTGCAGTCTTCTACCAAAAAATGGGGGACGGTGCAGGCTCCAGCTCCATGACCTCTAATGGTGGGTCTTCCTTGCTGCAGTGGACTCGCGGCTCTCCCAGACATTAGTCCAGCGTCTCCCGTCTTTTAGAGGGGGGCTTGCAGCAAAAAAAGGAGGGACGGTGCAGGCACCCTAACTCCATCACCCCTTCAGGGATGAGGAGAGGGACCGTCCGCCACCTTGCAGCACCGCAGTCTAGCATTGGTGGTGCAGTGGGGGCCGCACGGACTATAACATGCCACTGTACAAACTGAGGTTTCAATACCCCAGGGTGGTCAGGGCTGAGTCCGGCATCATGTCCCACGTAGCGGGAAAGGATACGTGGAGGCTTTACTCCACGTGCTCGCCCGTTGATGGTTTGGGGAGATCGGACCCCTTCAAAAGGGTCCGTCGCCCCTGTCACATCTTCGTGGGAAAGTAGAGAAAAAAAAAAAAAATGGTCTGGAAGAAACCAGACGTGTGCCTCCATCAGACACTAAGCATGAACTGGGTTTGCCTGCGGCCAGTGCTGAGGTGTATACGGCGGAGGAGGAGCTAACCTTTTTTTATGTTTACTTAGTGTCAGCCTCCTAGCGGCAGTAGCATACACCCACAGTCCTGTGTCCCCCAATGAGACGAAGGAGAAATTTGCCTGATGGAAGAGAACTCCTAAGAGAAAAACACCACCTTGCTGGAAAGACGTACTGGATAGATGTCTCTTATTGGCGCAAAACAACCAGTCTGGTTCACCAGTGACCTCAGCGCTCTCAGTTAGCTGGACTGACAACTTGTATGAGGCCAGAGTGTCCCAGGGTCTGTGTGTACAAATTGATCTACACAGCGACATCTGTACAGCTCTGTCAGCAGGCCAGGTGCAGACTGTTTAGGAGGGCTACAACTTTTTTATTAACATGTATTCTTAGCATCAGCTTCCAGGTGGCAGAAAATAACCTACAGTTTGTGTCCTATTGAAGCTTCCGAGTAAGAAACAGACCACATAGAAGGAATGATGTAAATGTTACAATACGCACATAATGATGCATACATACTGCTTTATGTAGATACTATTTATACGATCAGCATACTAACTGAACAACACGTCAAATCTTCTCTGAACCTTACTGTATAAAGACAACAGTGTTTTTGATAAACATACATTTTAGGAGGTGGTAAAAATGCTTTCAAAATAAGGGTATGTGCACACAATCCAGAGTTGCTGCGGGTTGGACGCTGCATATTTAAGCAGCGTCAAACCTTTTGCGGTCAGATGTTACAGCACAGTGGATGGGATTTCAAGAAATCCCATGTCCACAATGTGTGCGCAGTCGCTTGCGGATCACCTGTGAACATTGACATGTGGTGTGTCTTTCCAGCGCAGCGTCTCCGCAAGAGAAATTTCACCCATAGAATGTATTGAAGGCAGTAAATTTGCACGGTTCAGTGAACACATGCAGATTCACCTGCGCTCAATAGACATGAACATGTGCTGCGTCCAAAGTGCTGCTACTTCAGGATTGTGTGCACACGGCCTAGGTGTTAATAATTTAATTGTATCAATTAACAAAATGCAAAGTGAATGCACAAAAGAGAAAATCGAAGTCAAATACTGCATCAGCAAGGTTTCTCACAGGCTAAGATTTAAAAACAGACAGGGATTTCAAGATGTAATGTTCAAGCTCTTTTGAAGGAAAAAAATGGCCAAATTAAGACCATAGACACTAAGGTTGGCCAAGGAAAATTAGTACAGCAGATGAAAAACAATGTTTACTTCTCTGCAAAAAATTGGAAGATGTCCATCAGTGCCATCAACTCAGAATAGGCAGCAACTAGTGGGTCCCAGCTACACCCATCTACTGATTGCAGAAGTGGTCCATGAAAGATTCCTGGACGAAAGATCATACCTTTCACATTGCAACAAGTTTAAGCGGCTCAACTATGCATGGATACATAGGAATAGAAGTTTAGATAATTGACAGCAGATGCTCTGGACTGAAATATCTGGCTATAACAGAAGACCGCTTCTTCACTGAAGAGTTGGAGAGTGATTACAATAATGAGTGTCTTCAGGCACCAGTGAAGCACGGTGGAGGTTCCTTGCAAGTTTAGGGGTATATTTTAACAAACTGGAGTTGGGGATTTGATCAGGATTAATGGTGTCCTCAATGCTGAGAAATACAGACATACACTAATCAATCATCTCTGGGGAGACAGCTGTCAATCAGGATGATACCAGCAGTAACGCCCCGTAGACATAACAGTCCAGAAGAGGAAGAGCTGCTCTATAGACACTGAGCAGCTGAATCACTGGCAGGAGCAGTCGGTGACCTGCCTGTACCGGGTAGAACAGACAGGTAGTTAGCAACTACTTGCCTTTAAGTTTTTAGGCCCATAGTAAAAATAAACCCTTTAAGAATTATCATCAGAGTAAAGAAGAACAAGGAGTCTTGGAAGTGATGATACGGCCCCCACAGAGCCATGATCTCAACATCATCCTGTCTGTCTGGGATTACATGTAGACAGAAGGAATTGCACAAGTGACATCCACAGAAGAGGTGTTAAGGTACTGCCACACTAAACGCTCCCGCTAACGATCACAATAACGACGCATACTAATGATCACTAATTTGTGATCGTTTTAATGTCGCTAGTAGCTGCCACACTTAGCGATCTCGTTAACGACTCATAAGCGGTTAGCGATCTCCTTAACGACTTTAACGGTCATTGCGATGTAAAAAACAGCGCACATCGCTCACAAAAGGTGCCAGACACAGCGATATAGGCTCACCAGCGGGATGCCAACGATCTAAATACGGTCCAGAACTCTAGTGAACGATCAGCGAGATCACAGCAGGGCCACGTCGTTGCTACATGCCACACACAACAGCGTCACTAACGAGATCGCTAAATAGTGACGTTTTTTAGCGATCTCGTTAGCAACCTTGTTTAGTGTGGCATACCCTTTAGTTCTGCAAGATGTTTGAAACAACCTCCTGCTGTGTTCCTTCAAAAACTGTGTACAAGTGTATGTAGAGGAATTAATGCCGTTTGGAAGACAAAAGTGTGGTCACACCAAATAGTTACCTATTCGATTTATATTTTTCTTTTTTGTTCATTCACATATAATTTTCATATATAATTTAATTGAATAAAAGCATACCTAGTGGCATTCTCCAACACACTTCTAGTGAGAAAGCTCATCCAAGCCCCTTGTCTTATTCCTAAGATCCATTCAATAACACCTGCATTTGCACATGGGAAAACACAACCATGAGTGAGAAGTATTTAATACAATGGCAAAAATGATTTGGAAGATACACGTCATTACACCTGTACTCAATGTGGCAAAAAGACAGAGAAGTGGCCCTTAACATGCACGGAATGAACAATTACAGCACATAAGTGTGCGCCGAACTGAGTGCAAAGATGTCATGGTCACAAGAGCCTCAAATGTCAAGATAAGAGAGGCAGGAGAGCTGTGAGGCAAGTGTACCAGGAATAGCACATGTGAGCTTCCATTAGGAAGGTGTAGGGATCAGAAGCACAATGCAATAGACACTGGTTAAAGGGGTGGTCCGGCACCTAAAGGTATTTTCTAAATATCTATACTTCTAGCCTAAACATTTTTGTAAATTGCTTTGCTATACAATGCGCTACACTTCTCCCTATCCAACTAATCCCTAAAATATGTAATTTTCATATTTCACTTTGTGTAACACTTTGTTTGAAAGAAGTCTCAAACATGGAGTAACAGGAGGCTGGGGCTGCACTCACTTCGCACAGCGTCCATCGCCCCTCCAGGAACAGGACATCATCGGGGGCAGCACTGCAATTACGTACTAGTTTACTGCATTGCCACACCCTCCGAAGATGTCCTAGATCTCGGGAGATGGACGCTGTATGATATGCGAATGCAGCGTTGGCACTCTGCCACATGTAGGTGCAAAAAGTAACTTACCAATATAGCCGCCATCAAGACTAAAGCGCTCGTTCATGGTGAGAGTGAGTACCCCCTGCAGAGAATGCAGTGAAATTAGAGAGGCAATAAATTGGCACCAGTGACAAATCTAAAATGCTTCTCAGTTTTTGAAGTTCTAGAAATGATACTTTTTTTTTGTGTACTTTTTGTGTGTACTCACCGTAATATCCTTTTCTCTGAGCCAATCATTGGGGGACACAGACCATGGGTGTTATGCTGCTGCCACTAGGAGGCTGACACTAAGTTGAGACAAAAAGTTAGCTCCTCCCTTGCAGTATACACCCTCATGCTGGCTCCAAGTGAACCAGTTCAGTGCAAAAGGAGGAGGAGATCATTAATATTATATCAGAGTACAACACATCAAACGAAAGAAAAGAAGAATAAACCGAAAGGCAAACAGGGTGGGTGCTGTGTCCCCCAATGATTGGCTTGGAGAAAAGGATTTTACGGTGAGTACACAAAAATCACTATTTCTCCTTCGCCTCATTGGGGGACACAGACCATGTGACGTCCCAAAGCAGTCCTGGGTGGGGAACAACATAACAGATTGAACCCAATGTACTAACTGATTATAGAAGAGCCACCACCGCTTGCAGAATACATCTGCCAAGGGCACATGTGCAGGAGTCTGAGTGTGAATACTGTAGTGCTTTAAGAATATGTGCAGACTCGACTAAGTCGTAGCCTTGCAGACCTGTCCTGCCGACACCTGATGCCCAAGGCTCAAGAAGCGCCACCGATCGAGAAGAGTGTGCCTTAATCCCTGCTGGGATAGGCTAACCACTGATATGGTAGGACTCCTGAATAGCCCAGCGAATCCCTATTGTGGCCCTGAAGATACTTACGGAAGGGCGCCGTCCTCGAGACGTACCTTCTGAGAGCCCTCACCACATGCAGAGCGTGAAGAGCTGTTTCCACCTGATGTACTGGTGCTGGACCAAAAGAGGGAAGGACAATGTCTTCATTAAGGTGGAAAGACGAGATCACGTTGGGCAAAAAAGATGGAAACAGTCTGCTCCAAGACTCGCCTGATAAACGACACTGCGACAAGAAGGCGACTTCCCAAGACAGAACTGTCAGTGAGACGTCCTGCGTCTCCTGAAGAGCAACCAGGACCAAGTTAAGGTCCCAGGCCTCAAACGACATTCTATGGGGGGTACCACCTGGAAGACTCCCTGAATGAAAATCCACACTTGCAGTTTGGAAATAATCCTGCGCTGGAATAAAAACAGATAAGGCCAAGATCTGTCCCTTGAGGAAGCTAAGCGCCGAACCCGAGTCCAGGCCAGTTTGGAGAAATTCCAAAATAGAGGAAACAGGGAAGACACGAGGAGGACGTCCACGGTCCCTGCACCATGCGGAAAAGGATTTCAGGTGCGGTGGTAGATGCAAGCTGATGCAGGCTTCCTAGCGCTAATCATGGTGGGAACCACCTGTTGAGAGAACCTAACTTGAGTTAGAACCGAGGCTTCAACAGCCAAGCCGTTAAACACAGGGCCCCAGAGTTCTGGTGGCAAATCGGACTTTGGTAGAACAGATCTGGACGATTCGGCAGTTGCCAGGAGACATCGACGACGATCTGCCCTAACTGCATACCACGCCAGGCGTGACCATCCAGGGCGACTAGGACTACTGGAACCCCCTCTGCCCTGATCTACCCGATGACCCTCGGGAGTAAAGAAAGCGGGAGGAACCACGTAAGGAAGATGAAACTGATGCCACGGAGTAACCAGTGCGTCCACCCAAAGGCCTTTAAATCGTAAGACCGAGCCATGAAGTTGGGTGCCTTGGTGTTCATTCTTGAAGCCAGCAGATCCACATCCGGAGTCCCCCGGAAATTACTGAGAGGTTCCTCTCTGCCCAATGGAGAATGTGGGCTACCTCGAGCATGGCAGTCCTGCGAGCAGTTACTCCTTTGATGATTGATATATATCACAGTTATGAGCCAGAAGATAAGGAACTGCTGCAGGGCCAGCCGGATCGCTCGGATTTCCAGGACATTGATCGAGAGGCTCAATTCCCGAGTTGACCAGCGTCCCTGAGTGGTATGGTGACGAAAGACCACTCCCCAGCCAAGGAGAATGGCGTTGGTAGACACCACTAGCCATTGAGCCGGGAGAAAGGATTTTCCCTGGTTGAGAGAAGACCTCAATGTCCATTATGGAAGGGCCTGCCTGACCCGCATGGGCAAGCGGCATCGGCGGTTGAGGGAGAATGGATTTCTGTCCCAAGCCGCTAAAAGAGCATGCTACAGGGGACGGAGATGCAGCTGAGCAAAAGGGACCGCTTACATTGCTGCCACCATTTTTCCCAGTACCCTCATGACAAAACAGATGGAATGGGAGAATGAGTGGTCAAGAGCGCGGGCTCCTTGTTGAAAGGCTAGGACCTTGTCTCGAGGGAGAACCACCAACCCTCCTCAGAAGGTGGCCAGGGTCATCCCTAAAAGGGATATCTGCTGGACTGAAACAAGGGAAGACTTGCTTAAGTTTATAAGTTAGCCCAGACGAGGAAGAGTATCGCAAGTGATACAAACGCACAATGCGCAGTCCTGGAAGAGTAGACCCTTGATTAGAAAATCGTCCAAGTAGAGCAGTACGACCACGTCCCGAGAGTGCAAGATGGACATGACAGCCGCCATGACGTTTGAGGACATTCTGAGAGCAGTAGCGAGGGTGAATGGCAAGGCCGTGACTTGAAAATGCTGTTTATGAATATGGAGGTAAGCATCCCAAACGTCGATGGATGCTAGAAACTCCCCTTTTTTCCCATCGAAGTAATGACCGAACGGAGAGACTCCATCCGGCAACGGCGGACCTTGATAAACTTGTCTAAAAGATAAAGATCCAATATGGGTCTTACGGTTCCGTTTTTTTTTTTTTTGGAACCACAAACAGGTCCAGGATGGGTCGTACCGTTTCATCTCTCTTCGTGCCGTAACCTGTATCCGAAGACACCTAGTCTCTGGCCCATTCTAAGAAGGACGGAGAGTCAGATAAGATGAAAATAGGAGTAGATGTCCGCCTACCCTACTGGAGTAGACCGGATAAGACAGTTCTTTGGCCAAAAATCTGTGGGACTTGTGTCCCCTAGATCTAGTTTGCCTGGATCTGTCCTACTAAGCTTGGTCGGTTTTAAACGAGACCTGTGGTACTCGTGTCCCCACGAGAGGAATGCCCCGAGCCATAAAAAAAATGCATAATTGGCTCGGCCGGAATTGACTAAAAAAAAAGACATCTAGTCCTTTGCTGGGGAAGGAGTTTACTCTGTCCCTCCTGTGGCGTTATCTAAATAAACGCCCGCTCTGATAAGGCGGGTAGTCAAGGACCTTTCAGACTCGGAGGCCGCTCGCCATTCCCTGAATCACAGTACCCATCGATGTTGATGGCATTAACGTAGTAAGCGCGGCACAGGTAGCTGCGTGCAGCACATATTCCCAGTCCCAGGAGAACCGATTGATGCTTTCAGAGGAAGGTGTCCATTCCTTCCGCAAAACAAGGGAAAAAGGGAGGTATCTCGCCTCTATAAGGCCGCTGGTAAAGAAATTTGCTCCTTCTTCCTATAACATCAAAGATGAGCCGATTCAGCTTTTCTCCAAATAAACGGCCATTCTGGTAAGGGACAGATAGCGTTTTTTGGATGCAGAGTCCATTATCTACTCTCTAAGCCATAATGCCCTTTGATGGCATTTTCTGCTGATAGCGCAGCTAGCCACATCCAAAGAGGCGTGCAGGAGACCATTGCTTTAGCTACCCATGCCACAGCAACTGATGGATAGGGTGCTGAACCTGAGGTCTCTGCCAGGCAATAAATTAGCGTGTCTATAGCAGAAAATTCAGCCTGCCTCGCCTCAGGAGGCTTCTGACCTGTAAGGCGTTTATCTAATCGTTCCCTGTGCCGGTTGACTACAACCCAGACCTCTGGGTGGATGGCAAACGTTGTATGAGGGCGTCTAGTCCTCTTAAAGAACACTGCATGATCCAGGACAGAACCGGAATTCTCGTCAACCTTCAGAGTCTGGTTGACAGTCTCACTAAGCGAATCCACTGTTTCCTGAAACTCGGCGATTCCAGATCCAAAAAAACATCCGATTCGTACTCGGTCTTGTTTGCTGCAAAACTCTGGCGAGGAAGAGCGAGAAAAAACATAGCTCACAAACAGTCGGGTGATTGCTCAGGGAACATACTACGGATCCATTTTCAAGACGCCTGTACATTTCTAGATTACTTGAGGCCCCGGCTAGCCGATGACTCCCGTGTAGGAGGATCCATTGATATCAGTCCTGCTAATGCTTCGATCCACAGAGGAATCACGGAGGGATTCAATCTCCGGCCAGAGAAGCCATGGATTGCTTCAGTGACGAAGTCCACTCAGTGGAACTAGGTACACTGGTATTGGTACCGGCGGAGGGCTCCTGAGCGCATTTGGGGTCACAGGCATTGCAAAGTAAAGAAGACTGTAATTGTCTTATTAGACCCTTTGGGAGCTTGCACAGGGAAATGGTGTAATGGCGCCTGCAGGAGGGAAGGAGCAGAGCCTCCTTACCCGGGTCCTGATGTTCCTGGAGTCCGCATTGGAGTAGCGCTAAGTTTTTCGCTAAGTGCCCTCGGGGGTCAATGCAGTAGCCTCTTCCGGATGTCCAGGGTCAAGGCTCTTATCCGGGTCCCTGCAGGGTTGTGCGCCTTTAAAAAAAAATGCCACCGGTATTGCCTGGTGCTGCGTCATGTCAAAGCCATCGCACCTGTGTGAGCCTCTGGGTGGACCAAGATATCCACCGAAATTGCAGAGGCAGTGAAGTCTCGCAGTGAGTGAGAGTCGCCAATTTGGGGGTGGGCCACAGCCGCGATATCATCTAGATGGCGGAGCCTTGTGGATTGTTCCATGAATAGGCCCAAGTTGGGGTTTAAATTTCTGTGACAGACGGGAGCGATAGCCGGGGAAGGGGGACCGGTAATTGCAAGCGCGCTCGTCCCAGGCGAGAAGCGCCAAAAAAGTGGGCGGAGCCGTCAGTGCGGGTGCTGTTTCCGGGTTGCGGCCTACACAGTGGGCGATGCCGGGGACTAAATTTTTTAGCGCCGGCCGGCGCAAAAGGAATCCAGATGTGCGCCCTCGCTGCCAGAATGAGCCCCCTATGTCAGTGCTGTTCAGAGCTGTCCAGCCCCGGCATTTACCCGGAGAAGCTGCCGGGTGGCAGGTAACCCAGCTGTATGCAGCAGGTACTGAAGTCCTCCTGCTGCCACTTCTTGTTTTTGGACGGTGCAGGGAAAAAGGGGTCACCCTCAATCCACCATCCCTTTAATAGGGAGGTGGAGAGGGACCGTCCGCCTCCTTGTACCATCCGCTTTAACAGTGGTGGTGCAGTGGGGGCTGCACAGACGCAAAAAAGGGGGCCTCTGTACATCCAAGGGGTTAAATCTCAGAGGATGGGACAGGGCCGGTTGTCCGGCATTAGGCCTGGCTGCGGAAGAGGATACGTGGAGGCGACACTCCATGTGCTCGTCCGTTAATGGTGTGGGGAGATCGGTGCCCTTTAAGAGACCCGTCGCCCCTGAGAAGCAGCCCAGGCATGGCATCCCAAGTCGCAGGAGAGGATACAGGGAGGCGACACTCCCCGTGCTCGCCTGTTGATGGTTCTGGGAGATCGGAGCCTTGAAAGGATCCGTCGCCCCATTCGTCCGATGGAAAAAAATCAAAATCAAAATGTAAAAGGTTAAAATAAAAAAGGTGGTCTGAAGACCAGACCCGTGTGCCTCCTACGGACACTAAACAAGGACTGGTTCACTTGGAGCCAGCATGAGGGTGTATACTGCAGAGGAGGAGCTACCTCTTTTTGTCTCAACTTAGTGTTAGCCTCCTAGTGGCAGCAGCATAACACCCATGGTCTGTGTCCCCCAATGAGGCAAAGGAGAAAACCGAAACAAAACAACCTGGCATGGGATACAGACATGGGTTTCAATATTGTACCCAGATGCAAATATTGTTTATGTCTTGTTATACTAAACTCTTCAGACAGACAGCAGCCTTTTTCCTCTTATTATTTGCTCACCTTCTTCCAAAAGTGGTACCTTTTTTTAGCTATATGAAGTCTTGTTTTTTGAAGGACAAGTTGCAGTTTTGAATTGCACCACTAACATTAAATGTAGTGTACAGAAAGACTGGAGAAAATTCCAAATGCAATGAGAATGACCTGGCATCACAATTCTCCAAATCAGTATTATTACGGTGATACCAAACTAAAAGGGTTGTTTGGCTTTAGGCTACAAGTCTGCAGTCACTATGTGACTGCAGCCCTGTGAATCCTCACATTGTGCACACTGTGAGGATTGTCTGCGGTCATGAGTGGGCGGTCATGTGACAAAGTATGCAATTTGCATACTTGAGGTCACGTGTTCATTAGATGGGCGCGGCTTCAATAAAGCAAGTGTATTAAGCGAGGCCAGGCGCAGTCAAGTCGGAATGTGGCCGTAAGTATGAAATTCGCATACTTTTGGCCACATGACCACCACTCACGATGCCGGAGAATCCTCACAGTACGTGCAATGTGAGGATTCACAAGTCAAATAGAGTGACTGCAGACCTGCACACTAAATTCAGACAACCCTTTTAAATATTTTTTTTTTTATATACATATACAGCATTTTTGTGGTTAAAAAAAAACAACACAATTTTGGTTTAGGTCTAGGAATGAGGAAAAGGGGCGGCATCTTTATTTTCACCATTTTTAAAAAAACATTTTTTATTTTTTTTATTAGTTTCCCAAGGTGAACTAAATCTGCGATCATTTGATCCATTCTTCTATAGGAAACTAATATTATGCCCAGCCTGTGTGCAGGACACGGATAGCAGCCATGAGGGCCTTAAACAAACTCCCGGCTGTCAGGGCAACCATTAGAAACCCAAAACAGTTGACAAGAAAAGAGTGAGGAAACAGAACCCTCAACGTCCACCACCCTGATTGTGTGCCTTGAAAGCAGTTATCAGTGACTAACAGATGTTTAAAAGGGGGTTAAACAGCAGCAATCAGAACTCGCTCTAGACACTGCTGTCACCAGAAAAGGAGATTTTTGTGTACTCGCCGTAAAATCCTTTTCTCCAAGACGCTCATTGGGGGACACACAGACCATGGGTGTTATGCTGCTGCCACTAGAAGGACACTAAGCAATACACAGAGAAAGTTAACTCCTCCTCCTGCAGTATACACCCTCTGTTGGCTCAACAGTGAACCAGTTTGGTGTCAAAAGCAGTAGGAGCTCGAGGCGGAGCCTAGCTGCACATGAGGAAGGAGCTGAGTCTGTGAGCTCCTCTCTTCAACCCAGCCAGCTTTAGCATTGTCACAGCGTATTTCTGCCCAAAATGGGGAAATCAGGAAGAGAAAAGGCTAAAGACTCCACTGGCACCCCAAAACCCCCAAGAAAGACGGGAGATTTGGATCATTATCTCCGGAGAAAGCCAGCTTCTGCACCAGTGCTTTCACCTAAATGGCACCCGGAACCCTCTCTCTGTCTGACGCAGAGGACTCGGATACAGACACTGATGCTTGCTCAGGGCAATCACCCCGCAGGCCGGAGCGTTCCAACCAGGTCACCCGCTCTTTCATCCGCCGGATCATTGCTCCAGTGCTACAGGAGCTAGCCAGCATTAAGGCGGAGGTGTCGCATGTGGGACGCCGTGTGGAGGAGCTGGAGCAGGCACACACTTCCTATGTGGAATTCGGCGATGGTATCTGTACTACGCCCAGGACCACTCCAAGCATCTTAATGCGGCCCTCGGTGCTGCCGAGGACCTTGAGAACAGGAATCGCCCTCGCAATGTGCGAATGAAAGGTATCCCTGAGTCCTATGCCCCGAGGCCCTGCGCTCTGTGGCACGCACTTTATTCTCTGCATTGCTGGGGGAAGAACCTGCTGAAGCTGTGGTTGTGGAGCGCATCCACCGGGCCCTCAGAGCTCGCCCCAGGGACACTGATCCCCCCAGGGATGTTATTTGTGGTATACTGGACTACAACCATACTGCTGCGCTTCTCACTGCTGCGAGGGAGCAGGGGTCCCCGATGCTAGACGGGTCCCCAGTGGCCTTCTACCAAGACCTGGCCAGTTCTACCCTCCAGAAGCGCCGCTTGTTAAAGCCTCTTCTGACCCACCTGAAGGAACATGACGCCCAGTACAGACGGTTGTTCCCCTTTGGGCTCTTTGTTACACGCCACGACAAGAAAGTTACTATACGTCATCCAGAGGACTTACCTACTTTGTGGAAGGCCTTATCCATCCCTTCACTGCCTGTGCCGTCCTGGCTGCCTGTTCCGGAGTCGTCCATACCACCGATCCAGCCGCGCCCGGACGATTGGCAAGTCACCCGCTCCAAGAACAAGTCGCATCGTCGCTCTCTATCTGCCCGCGATGACCCGGCTGGAGACTGAGCTGTTACCAGACTGGCTTGCTGCTCTTGTTCTTGCCAGGACATGGTAGACCCGGTGTAATGCCTTTGTTCTGGAGGTCTCCTGCCCTCCTTCTACCTGAAACCTGAGGTTTACATTTTCCACTTTGCAGCCTCCCTGTTGAATTGTTGACTTACTGTGGTTATATCCAACTTATGATTCTGTTCACTCAGGCTCGTATTGTTGCTAGTGCTGACTGCTTTCCTGTGCTCTCTTCACCCTTGTCCCTCTTCCCCTCCCCCTCTTCCATCTTCTCTTCTTTCACCTTTGAAACTCAATGTGATATCTAGGTTTCCTATGTGCTTTGTAGATTGCTGTAGTGTGCTGTTCACATGACCTATTGCACTGCACTGCCCTCTCTGATTTTCAGGATTTACCTGTTGTCATTGCTGATTTTGGACAACAGAGATGGCTTTTGTTCCCCTGTGGTCTGTTTTAAAATTACCTGCAATTTTTCAACGTTTCATTATGCTGTTATTTTCTGGTACATTGCTCACTGCTGCCATCTGCAGTTCATTTACAGTTACTACTGTTGTTACACTACACAGCACTTTCTTCTCCTCCCTCTATCTTGCCATTCTCTGCATTCCTTTATCTTTTCCCTCCCCACTCTCCCCTCTCACTGTTCCCTCTTTCCGGCTACCTTTCCCTTCCTCTCCCTTTTCTCTCCGTTCCCTCTTCCACTCATCCTTGGGGGACCTGACCCTACTTCTCATAATCTCCCCCTCACCTTCCACACTAGGGCACCCTTGCCCTTCTCTACTATATCATAGGATCCTGATACACAGGACACGGTCCGCCTTATGGTCACAATCTTTTTCTCCCCCATCCTCCTTCCCTACCCTCCTGACCCCCGGCCTCTCTCCTCCATTACCCTATTCTTCACCTTCTTGGTCCGGGTAGTCGCCCCACCTGTAGCTATATGTGGGTCTGGTCTGCTATCCTCTCCCTTCTCCCCCCTTCACTCTCTCCCCCCTCCCCTTTTTCTCTCCTATACGCTGCCCCTTCTGCTTGCACCTGGGAAGGCATCATCTCCTGCTGTTCTTCTCTTGGTCCCTTCCCTTCTTTTTCTTCCTTACCTTTCTCTCCCCACTCTCCTCCCCATTTTTGGGCAAATACATTTCACTATGACCCAGGTTTTCTTGGGTTCCACAGGCTGGCTGGAGGTTATTGCAGGTGGGCTCTTTTGCGACCCTTGCATCGCCTCCACTGCCCCCTCCTCCTTCAGGAGGGGTGCAATGTCTCCCGGCTCCCCTTGTGGATCCGCCTAGTTCACATTTCTCCAAATGTTTACAAGCACCGCTACCTATGGTGCTTTATTTTTTGTCTCTGTTTTGATTTTTTTGTGTTCTTTCCCTCTTGTGTCCTCCTTGTCACACTCCTCTTTCCTTGGGGTCGCTCTCTGTCCTTGCTACGGTACAACGCTTTATCGCTTCTCTATCCTCCCAGTGCACCTCCATGATGACTCCACGTGATATTGTTATACAATCCTATAATGCTAAGGGTATGAATGCGCCTGCGAAACGTGCTCAGGTTTTGCGACTCCTTAAAAAAGATGGTGTCTCTGTTATTTTTATGCAGGAAACACATTTCCGCCACGATCATGTTCCACAGCTGTCTCGCTCTTCATTCCCAGTATGGTTCCACAGTTGCAGCGACTCCCACGCGTCGAGAGGGGTGAGTATAGCTTTTTGCCGCAATCTTCATTTTTAGTTGCAAGCGCAGTTGGCAGATACAGATGGTCGATATCTTTTCTTGAAGGGTAAACTGGGAAACACTTTAGTGACTTTTGCTAATATTTATGCGCCCAATGTTCGCACAGTCGACTGGTTACTATCTACTCTACGTCTTTTACAGCAATTTATGTCGGGGCTAGTGGTACTGGGTGGAGACTTTAACCTCACTATGGAGCCTCTCGTGGACTCCTCCACGGGCCGCTCCGCCATCTCTTTTCGGAATCTCAGAAGACTTAAACTGCTAATGACGGAGCTGTCCTTGGTGGACGCCTGGAGAGTCCTCCATCCTGACACTAAGGATTATACGTTTTATTCGACGCCGCATCGCTCATACCAAAGACTTGATTACCTCTTTCTATCCCGACGCCACCTGGGGTGTTATTCTACGGCGGATATTGGATCCATGACAGTATCGGACCATGCGCCTGTATCCTTAACACTGGCCTTACCTGGGGTGGGTGGTCTCAGATACACCTGGCGACTCAATGAGACACTGTTGGACGTTCAAGATAATATAAATGCCATTGAAATACCCCTTCAGGATTTCTTCCATAGAAATTACACTCCAGGCATGCCAATCCCCATCGTCTGGGAAACTCACAAATCTTTTGTCAGGGGTGAATTCATCTCACTGGCCTCTAGACTTAAAATCTAGGGAGAAACAAACCGATGCCTTGCTCCTTCAAATTTGCAAATTGGAGTCGCTCCACAAGCGATCTCTGTGCCAACAACACCTCTCCGATCTCCTGTCCTTGCGTATGGCCCTTAAATCCCTCCTAAACCTAAAAATTGCGAAAAATTTCTTACACGCGAAACACCGTCTTTATGCTTCAGGTGACAGAGGTGGGAAACTTATGTCCGCCTACGTCAAAGAAACGTCTCCGCGTACATTCATCGCTGAGACGAGATGCCCCTCGGGTGCCGCACACACCGAGACGGCGCAAATCGCGCAAGATTTTCATCAATATTACACCGCCTTGTATAACTTACATAACCCCATGTATGAATCTGCCCCCACTGCAGACCCCCATCCTGCTATTGTGGACTTTGTCTCCTCCCTGAACCTCCCTAAATTGAAACCTTCCCATCACGCGGAATTGTTATCTCCAATTGCGGTGGAGGAAGTGGAGGAAGCTCTGAAGTCTACTCCATCGGGAAAATCTCCTGGCCCAGATGGTCTGACAATACTTTACTACAAAAAGTTTAAAGCTACCCTTCTCCCACACCTCACCCGACTTTTTAACGCCTTGATGACTGGCTCCTCCTTTCCTCCCCAATCCCTTTCTGCGTATATAGCTTTAATCCATAAGGAAGACAAAGATCCAGCACAGTGTAGTAGTTATCGGCCAATATCTCTTCTTAACTGTGATTTGAAGCTCTGGGCGAAGGTCCTGGCGAACCGGGTGTCTCGCTTGGTCCCCCTCCTGGTGCAGAGCGATCAGACTGGGTTTGTACTGGGTAGGGAGGGGAGGGAAAACTCCACAAAGATCTTACACCTAATCCATGGAGCAGTTTCCCGAAAAACGCCTTTGTTGTTGTTGTTAAGTACTGATGCCGAAAAGGCGTTTGACCGCATAGATTGGTCTTACATGAAGTCGGTCCTACGCCTATTTAATTTTCCTGATCGCTTTATAGACTCCATTTTTACACTTTACACCTCGCCCACTGCCAGGGTCAAGGTGAACAATTCTTTTTCGGCTCCATTCTCTATATCCAATGGAACCCGCCAGGGCTGCCCCTTGTCCCCCAGTCTGTTCGCTCTGTGCCTGGAACCTTTGTTACAGGCTTTTCGTACACACCCAGACATCCGAGGCGCGTCCACGCCTAAAGGCGAGGCCCTCGTGTCCGCATATGCTGATGACATCATGCTTAGTATCACTAACCCGGAGACTGCTATACCCGCTGTGCTGGATCTTTTTCACCATTTTGGTACTCTTTCAAACTTCAAAATCAATTATAATAAATCGGTCGCGTTTGCTATCGGCTTCCCCAGGGACACTCTAACCCGCCTCCAACGAATGTCACCGTTCACCTGGAAGACAGACCATGTAAAATATTTAGGCATTCTTATTCCGAGGGATATTTCTCGCCTCTACGCTCTGAACCACCTACGCCTACTCTCCTCGGTTAGGACACAGCTCCAGCGTCTACGAATACCGTTCATGTCTTGGTTGGGCCGAAAAAATTATCTGTCCACATATATAGTCCCAAAATTCCTCTACTTATTCCAGGCAGCTCCTATATTCCTTCCCAATTCCTTTTTCCGTGCCTTACACGTTCTGTTCTCACGGTTCCTATGGAACCAACGTCCGGCTCGTATCGCTTTCTCTACTTTGACTCTGCCCACAGATGCAGGTGGAGTGGGTATGCCCGACCTGAAGAACTATTACTTCGCTTGCCATCTTCGTCGTTGGGTGGAGATAAACAGCTGGAACAAAAGGTCTTTCTTGTCCTCCCTAGAAACGGCTCTTCTTTCGCCTCGGGAGGCACTTGAGTTATGGGGTGTGCATACTCAGATCCCTCGTACACGCGGCTTCTCCCCTCTCCTGAAGGGTTTGCTCCACACATGCCTGAACTGTCTACATCATGACACTATGAGTAAGTTCCCCTCTCCGCTCATGCCTGTACGCTTAGGCTGGAATCACACACAGCGACTAAAAAAGCTGACTGTTTTAGTCGGTCGATAATCGGATTAAAATTTCATGAACATTGATGCGACTGGCATCCGATTTTTTGTAGTTGATGCGATTTAGTAGCATGTACGCTTACGTTTCACATCCGATTACCCACCGACTACCGATTTTTAGTGGCATCATAGCAAAATGGACATTTAACGTTTTTGAGGCCTGCAAATCATTTGAATAATGAGCCAGACCCATATTTAAGCGGGTTTGACTGTTCTTACCCTCCCACCCTTGCCGTTGAGTGTTTTGCTTCTTAGTGGTTCCTGTTGTGTTGCAGCAAACTTAAAATTATGAGTCACAGACTTACTTTTAATACAACTGAGCGTGTGCTGTACTATTGGCTGATATCCAGAACTTTTGGGGAGCCATATCCTGTAGTTGTTTCTCACAGAATCCGCAGAAGAATGTGGGTGCATCCCCTTGTGAAGCGAAGGATCAGCAAAGGACATTTTGAGCGCCTGTATTCAACACTGCGTAGGAATCCTGACAAGTTTTTTGACTATTGTCGCATGAGTGTTGCCACCTTTGATATTTTGCTGGACATATTGCGCCCAGGAATCACCTTTCACAACACCAGGATGCGTCCTTCAATTTCTGCTGAGGAAAGGCTTCTTCTAACATTAAGGTATGTGTGTCAACGATATGTTGATGATGTTTTGCATAATTTACCATCTTTTACATTCTTCTTACTTTCTTCATCTTAACATACTCAACATTATGGCATTATGAAATTGTCTTATTTTACCTATATGCTTGTGTGTAGCAGTCATAATGGTTTGTAAGTCATAAAATTAATAGAATGGGTGAGTATACAAATTTCCAGTGTTTCAATTGTCTTAATGGATTTTTCATATATTTTGTTTGTCTGATGTGTACATGTTTGTTGTTGTTTGTGTATTGCAGGTTCCTTTCCACTGGGCTCTCATACGCTGCTCTGCATTTAGAGTTTTTACTAGGAAAATCCACCATTTCCGGAATAGTCAGCTCTACTTGTGGACAAATTTGGTCAAGACTAAATAAAGAAGTGATGCCACAGCCCAAAATGGAAGATTGGTTGAGGATTGCACGTGGATTTCAAGAAAGCAGTAATTTTCCACACTGTATTGGAGCCCTGGACGGGAAGCACATACGTGTGCGTAAGCCGCCGAACTCAGGGACACAATTCTACAATTATAAGCAATATTTTTCTATAGTTTTGTTGGGCTTGGTCGACAGTAACTACCGCTTCATAATTGTAAACATTGGGGCCTATGGAAGGACTGGAGACTCCAGAGTCTTCAATTCTTCCATTATGGGTCGGCGGCTACGCAATAACCAATTGGACTTACCACCACCATGTTAACTTCCACACTCCAATATGGATGCAGTGCCATATGTTATAGTAGCGGATGAGGCCTTCCAATTAAGTTGTAATGTTATGAGGCCATATCCTCGGCGCAATCTCAACCATCAGAGAAGCATCTTTAATTATCGCCTTTCTCATGCACGACGCCTGGTGGAGTGCACATTTGGTATTCTTACAGCCAAATGGCGAGTCCTACAATCAGCCATTCAGCTAAGTGCATCAAATGTAAATCTTGTAGTGCAAGCATGTGTGGTACTACATAATTTTACAAGAATACATGAATGCTCATCATCTGATATGGCTGACCTTCAGTCTTATAATATGATGAGGCCTATGAGACCAGTCATCCATCCTCGTCGTCCCCCTTCTGGTCTGAAAGTGCGTGAAATATTGACAAATTATTTTGTTTCCCCTCGTGGTTCTATTCCTTGGCAAGATGAGGCCATAGGTATGTAGTGTGTTTTATGTGATATCATAACATAAAGTAACTTTTGATGAATCAATTCATGGTACACTCTCTTTTTTTGTCTACTACTTTACCATACTTAATACACTACATAACATAGAAGAAGAAACACAGACAACCAATGTAACTTCACTAATTTTAATCATTAGTGTTTTGTGTTGAAGCCTTTTAAAGGCTGATATTTTTTTGGTTAACCAGGACCAACATGTCAAAAACTAAGCAAAATATATGTATAACATAATTATTATTCATAAAATAAAAAAATATATCACTTATGAAAAATGTAAAAAAATGTACAGCTACAATTGCTGGTAGCTTGGTGGTGGTGTTGGTGAGGATGGAGGGGCAGGTTGTGGATTCTGCCTCACACAATCTGCAACCTGTGTTTGAGAAAGACCAGGTGCAGATCCTACAGTAGCAGCTGGGTTACTTGCTGCATCATGAAGGACTTGTGGGTAGGGGTACATAGGGAATTGATGCTCATAGTCATATAGATATGACTGAGCAGTAGCAGAGTGACCCCCAATATGCCCATGTCTACCATATCCATGTTGTGGCCAGCCAACAACATTGGGTATGTTAGAGTGGGCATATTGTGCATGGCCACTCTGTCCCATGGTTTGAAGCTGGGAAGCTCCATACAAAGAATGAGCTGCAGTAGGAGGAGGAGGAGGAGGAGTTGGGTTTTGTTGCAAAGAAGGAGGAGGTGGAGGAGGATGATGATGAGGAGGAGGAGGAGGAGGAGGAGGATCAGAGGCAGAAGCAGATTGTGCTGGATTTTGTGCTACCAACCTCCCTAAATTTTCTGGACCAACCACCCATCTATGAAGATAATCTAGTAGGTTGGTGGGATCATTAGGGCCTGATCCAGCTTCCAACACAATCTGCAGTCCACTTCTGATCCTCAGTCTGTGCTGTATTTGAGTAGCCCGGAGATAAGGGGCCAGACTGCGGCAAAATGCCTCCTCACCATCATCTTTACCTACACTGGACAAATAGTCCAGAACTCCTCGGTCCACCTGCCTCCTTGAGACAGAACCCACTCCTTCTCGTCGCCGCCTACCTCGCCTTGTGAGTTGGGAAGGAGGAGAGATAGATCTTGAGCCCTATTAGGGCTGCTGCTCTGAGGTAGATCCTCAGTTTCCACATGCAGTGTCTGGGAATCCTCAGCTCCTGCAGGTGTTGTTGTTGCGGGTTGGGTGGACCCACATGCTGCTGAGGAAGGGCCTGCCTCCTGTTCTCCATCACCAACTGGGTCGATAACCACTTCTGAGTCAGACCCCGTCTCCCTCTCAGTTAGGTTTGACTCAGTTCTAGGAATGAAAAACAAAATAAAAAAATTATAATTTAAAAAATAACAATTTATAAACATTTAAGTCGTTCAACACACATGAACTTACGGTCGCAGATCCAACACTGGCTCAAGGAAGTTTAATCTATCAAAATAGAGGTACTTCCTCTTCTTAGATGCTGAAGCCCCACTCGATCTCTAATCTGCCTCTCCCTCCGGTAGCAGTCCCGACAACTACGCCACCGCCTTGTCACATCATTCACTACAAATTTAAGAAGAGCATAACGGTTTTTTATTACTGATATCAATTTAATAAGGCACAAACTACAATATGCAACACTGAACATTTAAATACTGGTCATGTGTGATGTGATTTACAATATTAAAAGACATCAACATACAACCAGAAGTATAGATGTTCTAAGCAGTAACATACATTTAAAAAAATGCTTGGCCCTTTAACAAACGCCTCAATCAGTTACAATTTTATCACAAAAACACTAAATCTGAGGTGAAGAAAAATACTAAATGTGGTAGTCAATAGATGCCGAAGCATCGATGATATTTAAGTATACATGTATATTTTTGGACTACACACACAGCAAATAGTAATAGGTCCATAATACAGCGTTTTAAATAGCATTTAAACACATAAGGCTAGATTATTATTTGCAAAAAAGAATGTTTAACAAATTTAGAAAACCGTTACATGTGGTACTTACTAAGTCGCTCTTGGTCCTCCCTGGATCTCTCATTATAGTCCGGAAAAATGTGCACACATATAGTTTTCCATGCCGCCTCTTTGCGTGTCCGATTGCTGTAGTTGGAATCGCGCTGGTCCCACAATTCTGGCCTCTCCTGCACCAATACAATGAGGAGTTCCACATTGATGTGGCTAGATGCCATGTTTCTGGACTCCGTGTAGGCGTTCTTCCTGTTTTTTTTTTAAGATGTGCTTAGCTAATTAGCATGTAAAGGCTTCCTGAGAAATTCAAAGGCAGTTTCCTGTCACCTGGAAAAGTTGTGCGATTTAATCGCAACTCACACGTGCGGTCCGTTTGTAATCCCACTTTTAATCGCTCCCATAGACTTGCATTGGCGACAGTCGACCCACAATCGGTGACAATCGCAGCATGCTGCGATTGCACTCGGACGTTTAAAACGGACCACAAAAAATCTGATACTGGGAGCTGCTCCATAGATTAACATAGGTCCGACTGCAATGCGATATTTCATCGCATTGCAGTCGACCGATTTTGTCGCCAGTGTGACTCCAGCCTTACTCCCTTTGTTGACCTGCTCGGATGAGGGTTTTTGGACTTTTCAGGGTTTGTGGAGCAAACTGGTAACGCCCCTCAATTCCTTTTTTGCTGGAGGCAATGTCCCTTCGGCGGAGGGCCTGTCATCCATCCTCGGACCTACACACGCCAACTTTTTATCGCTAGCACATGTACATCATGTCTGTCAGACCTTTATGGAGCAACATCGTCCCTTGCGGGCTGCCTCCAACTTGGAGCGGCTGTTGCTGGCACAGAGTCCTGTCAAAGGCGTGATCTCCACCATTTACAAATGGCTTACGTCTCTTCGCTCTGATACTGAGCCTACTTACCTTGCTGCCTGGGAACGGGAACTGGGGCACCCATTGTCCCTACGAGTCGCCAGGTGTATTAAAAGACACGCACTGGGATTTTCTAGGTGCGTTCGCATTAAAGAGAATTCTTATAAACTGATTGCCAGGTGGTACCGAACCCCGTCCTTCCTATTTCGCCATGGCTTGCAGACCTCTGACATCTGCTGGAGATGTGGGGCGGGTTCAGGAACTTATGCTCACATCTGGTGGGATTGTCCCCTCATTGTACCCTTCTGGAATGCGATACGACAAAAAATCAAAGATATCTGCCTTCTGCCTTGTGATTTACCCAGGGACTCAGTCCTTTTTTGGGTGCCGGCGACGGGTTATAACCCCATTAAGCACAAACTGGCGACCTTTATGTTGACGGCTGCCAAACTTCTAGTGCCTAAGCATTGGCTGTCTACTGTGGCGCCTTCTCTGGAGGAGTGGACTGTTGCTGTGGACCATATCAGGGACATGGAGGACCTGTCGGCATGGATCAACCATACCCGGGATAAATTCCAGACCATCTGGTCCCCGTGGATTGCCTTTCGTACCCCTTCGCCTACATAGTGTAAGTGACTCATTGGAGTGCTATTTTTGTATGTAAGATTCTCTGCCACGTGGTGTGCTGTGGGCGGAGACCGAGGGCGCCCCCCCTCCCCTTCTTCCTTCCCCTTACCTTTAACCTTCTTCCTTTTTTCTTTGTCCAGTTATTTATTTTTCATTTAGGTTCATTTAATTCCCTTATTTTTCTTTATTTCCCCTTATATTTTCTGTGTCTTCTTGTTTTATTTTGTTCTTAGTTCTTGTTCTTGTAGAATGTTATTGGGGTTCGTTAGTCCAGGAACCCAATTTGTGTGCCAAATCTCACGCAATACTAGTAGTGATCCTCGATCACGCTGTTTCATTCATATATATTGTGCTCTGTTTTATTGGACATGACCTGATATGATGACGCTTGGCTTATATTATGTGACATGTTTTGTTACTGTTCATACCCTTGATATGTGTTATACATGTGTGTTAATAAATACATATTCAAAAAAAAAAAAAAAAAAAAAGCAGTAGGAGCTCAAAACAGAATGCAACATGTCAACAATCAAAGAAAACAACGAGGCTGCAGACTAAACAAGGGTGGGAGCTGTGTCCCCCAATGAGCATCTCGGAGAAAAGGATTTTACGGTGAGTACACAAAAATCTCCTTTTCTCCATCGCCTCATTGGGGGACACAGACCATGGGACGTCCTAAAGCAGTCCCTGGGTGGGAAGCCATAACAGTAGATGGAGCCTCGTGAACTACATGCATAAAAACGCTTAAAACAGTCAACAGAGAACTTACAGATGTGCAACAGCTGATTGCAGAATTTGTCTGCAGAGTGCCGCATCTGAAGAAACTTGTGCATGGATTTGGTAATGCTTGACAAAAGTATGAAGACTGGACCAAGTCGCAGCCTTGCACACTTGTTGTGCCGAAGCCTGGTGCCGAATGAGGCCCCCACAGATCGAGTGGAGTGTGCCTTAATCCCAGCCGGGATAGATTGACCCTTGACACGGTACGCCTCCTGGATCGCCAAACGGATCCATCTGGCTAACGTGGCTTTAGACGCAGGAAACCCCTGTCTGCGTCCCTCTGGAAGCACAAACAGGGCGTCCGATTTACGGAAAGATGCAGTTCTCGAAATGTACCTTCGGAGAGCCCTCACCAAATCCAAAGTGTGAAGGGCTTTTTCAGTACGGTGAGTTGGCGCCGGACAGAACGAGGGCAGGACTATCTCTTCATTAATATGAAAAGCCGAAACAACTTTGGGCAAAAAAGGAGAAGTCCTGGGGACCACCTTGTCCTGGTGAAAAATGAGAAAAGGAGGTTTACAGGACAAGGCTGCCAATTCCGATACCCGCCTGATGGAGGTAATTGCAACTAGAAAGACTACCTTCCAAGAAAGAAGGGATAAGGACACATCCGGCAAAGGCTCAAAAGGGGACTCCTGTAAGGCACTGAGGACCAAATTAAGATCCCAAGGTTCCAAAGGCCTCTTGTAGGGTGGAACGAGATGAGACACTCCCTGGATAAAAGTCCTGACCTGAGGCTTAGATGCAATCCGTCGTTGGAAAAGAACGGATAGGGCGGAAACCTGCCCCTTGAGGGAGGAAAGAGCTAATCCCGAGTCTAATCCTGTCTGAAGGAATTCCAAAATGGAAGGAAAAGAAAAAACCCAAAGGGGACGCCCCTTATCCTTACACCAGGAAAAGTATGCTTTCCAGACACGATAATAAATGCAGACGAAGTCGGCTTCCTGGCATTGATCATTGTAGAGACAACCTTTTTTGAAAACCCAGCCTGACCTAAGATCCAGGCTTCAATGGCCATACCGTCAAATTCAGCGCTTTGTGATGGTAAATTGGGCCCTGCGAGAGAAGATCTGGACGATCTGGTAATCTCCAAGGGGCGTCTGCGACCAGACGCACTAGTTCCGCATACCACGGACGGCGAGGCCAGTCTGGAGCGACCAGAATGAGGGGAACGCCTTCCGCCTTGATCTTCCGAATCACCCTGGGGATTAACGGAAGAGGCGGAAAGATGTAAGGAAGGCGAAAATGACTCCAAGGAAGGACTAGCGCATCTGAGCCGATGGCTAGTGGATCGCGAGACCGACTTATGAAAGTCTGAACTTTGGCATTCAGCCTGGATGCCATGAGATCCACATCCGGCATCCCCCAACGCTGGCAAATGATTTGAAAAATTTCCGGGTGCAGGGACCATTCCCCTGAGTCTAGGTTTTGGCGACTGAGAAAGTCGGCCTCCCAATTGTCCACTCCTGGGATGTGAACCGCGGAGATGGGCGAGCGGTTTGACTCGGCCCACAGCAGAATGTGCGATACTTCGAGCATCGCTGTTCTGCTCCGAGTGCCTCCCTGACGGTTGATGTACGCCACTGCCGTGGCGTTGTCTGACTGGATTCGGATGGGACGGCCGGCCAGAAAATGATGGAAATGTAAGAGGGCTAGTTTGATAGCTCTGATCTCCAGGATGTTGATCGGGAGACGTGTCTCTGGAAGAGACCAGCGGCCCTGAGCCGTGTGGTGAAGGAACACCACTCCCATCCGAGGAGACTGGCATCGGTGGTCACTACCAACCAATGGACAGGCAGAAAAGATTTCCCTTGATTCAGTGATGAACCATTTGTCCACCATTTCAGGGAGCTTCTGACTCTGGGAGAAAGACGAAAGCGGCAACTTAAGGACGCTGGGTTCCTGTCCCAGACTGATATTAGCTCCTGTTGAAGAGGTCGGAGGTGGAATTGAGCGAATGGTACAGCTTCGATGGAGGCTACCATTTTCCCTAGGACCTGCATGGCACTTCGTAGAGGGTAGGAGCGACCAAGAGACAACAGGAGTACTCCACGTCTCAGGGAAACAATCTTCTCTGGAGGGAGAGATACCAAGCCTTGGGAGGTGTCCAGAATCATTCCCAGAAAGGGAATCCTCTGAGAGGGAATAGGGGAAGACTTTTCCAGATTCACTAACCAACCTAGGCGAGAGAGGGTGTCGATAGTGATCTCGACACTCTCTGTTCAGGCCTGAAAGGTCGGTCCTTTGATAAGTAGGTCGTTTAAGTACGGGAGGACTACCACACCCCGAGAGTGTAAAATTGACATGACGGCCGCCATGACTTTTGTGAACACTCTGGGGGCGGTTGCGAGACCGAAGGGCATAGCGGCAAATTGGAAATGATCCTCTCCGACTGCAAAACGCAGAAACTTTTGATGGCCTCTGAAGATTGGAATGTGTAGATACGCATCTTTGATGTCGACTGACGCCAGGTATTCCATTGTTTATAGCGATGTGACAACAGATCGGAGAGATTCCATTCTGAAATGGCGGACTCTGATGAACTTGTTCAGCAATTTTAGGTCTAGAATAGGACGCAAGGAGCCGTCCTTCTTGGGAAACACAAAAAGGTTTGAGTAAAACCCTTGGAATCTTTCCCCGTGAGGAACTGGGACGATGACCCTGCTGGTGCGAAGAATATTCAAGGCGTGAAGGAAAGGAGCTGCGAGATCCTTGGACTTTGGGGGGCGAGACTGAAAGAAGCGTCTTGGAGGAAAAGACAAGAATTCGATCTTGTAGCCGGAATCTACTAGATCTCGAACCCACCGGTCGTGAACGACCGACTCCTAGACCTCGCGGAACAAGAGTAGGCGGCCGCCTACCCTGTTTGGGTCCCCCGTCCCCAGCAAAGAGTCATTGGAAGGATAACTTTCTAGAGGAGGAACTCTTATTTCCCGACTGGGAGAATCTGTTTCTCCAGGGCTGAGAGGACCTGAATGATGATTGCGAGCCCCTGTCCCTGCGAGAAGAACGGGGTGCACGAGACGAAGTAGAGGCAGAGGACCAGTTAAAGGAGGTCCGGAAAGGCCGGGAGAGGCTTTGGTACTGGGACTGAAAGGGTCTGTTAAATCTGCGCTGCGGAAGAAATGTACTCTTCCCACCAGTAGCGTCAGAAATAATCTGATCAAGACACTCTCCAAAGAGACGCCCTGACTGATAAGGCAACGAGGTCAGAGACCTCTTTGAAGCAGAATCCGCGTGCCACTCTCAGAGCCAAAAGGGACCTTCGAATGGCAATGGCATTTGCGGCTGTGAGTGCAGCGCAATTAGCTGCATCTAAGGACGCATGGACTAAGTAGTCATCTGCCCGAGTAATCTGATAGGCCAGATTACGTGCCTCAGGGGGAAGAGGAATATCACTAGTAAGTTTAACGAGATCCTCAGCCCAGGCCACCATGGCCCTCGCTACCCAAGTAGCCGCGAAAGAAGGAGAGAGAGATGCTCCAGCGGCCTCAAAGACCGATTTAGCCAGGTTGTCCGCCTGTCTATCTGAGGGATTTTTGATAGATGAACCATCTGAAAGGGACAGAAGGGTTTTGGAAGCCAAACGAGATACAGGTGGATCTACCACCGGTGACTCGGTCCATTCTTTTGCTACTGTTGCCGAAAAAGGGTAACGCGCTTTCAGAGACTTTAGTCCTGAAAAACGTCTGTCCGGCTTCTCCCTATGTCCCTGAACAATGTCGGTAAACTCCGGGTGGTTACCAAAAAACTTGCGAGGACGCTTAGTTCTTTTGAAAGAAACAGGGTGATCCGGGTGAGACCCGGGTTCATCCTCTACCTTCAGAGCCTTATTAACTGCCTCTATGAGAGAGTCCAGGGATTCCTGAAACTCTGGCGAGTTTGGGTCGTTGTCTATATCTGACTCGTACTCAGAATCGTGATCACTGAGATCCCTAGGTGGGGGTGAAAGAGAGCCTGAGCTCGCAGATGCCGAGCTGCTAGAAGGATTGGGAGATGTATTATGGCGGCATTTCCTAGACGGCCGCTTTGCTGATGCCGTCGGCCGACCCCTGTCTGATGAGGTCTCTCTGAAGGCTGACAGGCCCCTTTCAGGAAAAGGGACGCCCTGGCTAAAAGAGGAACCACGGAAGGAGTCCAAAGCCCTCGTCAGAGAGTCCATGGATTGTGCCAAAAACTCAGGCCACCCGGAGGGACCCAGCTCACAGGGATCAGGAGTGGATAGGGGCTCCTGAACGGCAGTGGGGGGCTCCTGAGCAGTAGAAGCAGCAGGCTCGTGTGCACATGATGGGCAGAATTGGGAACCATGCTTTGGTGGCAGGGGAGCGTTGCATGAGGCACAAGCGGCATATACCACAGAGTGGCTTTTGTCCAGCCTTTTTGAGCCCTTTGATTGAGACATTTTGGCGTCTATGAGCCTGCTGCAGGAGAAGGGTTAAGCGCTGTGTAAGCTTACCCAGGTCCTGTGGTAAGGTGGCGCTGAAGAATAGCTGATCCGGTGACCCAGTGCTGGAACGCTGATAGCTGGCGTCCCGGAAGATGGCGGCCGAGATTTGGGGCCTTAGCGCTTCTCGTGGTTTCCGAGAAGCGCTGAACAAAGAGGGAGGAGAGAACAGAAGCGCGGCAGGCCTGTGGAGAGAGCGCAATGTGGGCGGAGTTACCAGTGAGAGCGGTAAGCCCGCCCACACTCTCGGGGCCTACACCAGCCTGTAGCCGGGGACTATATTTGGAGCCGACCCAGCGATGCACGGCGGCGGTCCTACGGCCCAAACGAGAGCGCAATCGCGAAACTACCGCCATACAGCCAAAAAACTGATAGTAGCGACGCCTGCCCTGACATCCACCCGGAGGGATAACTGCAGCGGTGACTGTGACAGCGCAGGGGGCCACAACATACAGGCAATTATCATGTCCTTCCCTACTCACTGCAGAGCCTCCTGGCTCAGATGTGAAAGGCTGATGCCTCTGTGCCTCCTCAATTCGCCATCTCTTTCATAGGGAGGCGGAGAGTGATCCTTTCCCATCGTCCTAGCACCAGCCACTTTCACTAGTGGTGGTGAGGGTGCCTTAATCCAAAAAACTCCGGGTCGCATAGCCATCTGACTCATGGGGAGAACGGCCCATTGAAGGGGATCCGTCACCCGATGGTAGCGTTGCAGGAGGGGTTACGTGGAGGCAACACTCCGCGTGCCCGCCTGTTGATGTTTGTGGAAGATCAGGACTTTTCGTACAAGTCCCGTCGCCCTTCCGTGCGTGGAAGAATAGTAAAAATAATAAAAATAAAATGTTAAAATATTGGGGTCTGTGTCACGCGGTCTTATGATATGTGTACGATGTCAGTAAACTATTCTTAAAAGAACAACACTCTATACAACATATAGATTAGCAACATCAGCATGTAAATATAGAATAGATTTACCTGACACGATATCCGTTGAACTCAGGGTTAATCTTGAGGACTTGATACACTGTCACAGGAAAGAGGAGGACCGGGGGTCTAACCTGACCCTAAACTGGGGTCCTAACTAATCCCTCACCTTGGAGGTACTGATAATGGTTCAGAGGTCCAAGTCTCCAGCCTAACCCTGTCTCCTATCAGTCCCTGAACCCTGTAATCAGTCCTAAAAAGGATTCTGATTACCACCAAAGGGATATGGGCTGATCTCTGCTAAATACACAGATTAGACATAAAAGACAGACTGGAGAAAACATAGACTTGCATACACACTCAAACACAGAAGGAACATAAATGATCTGGGATATTAAACTCTAAGCAAGGTGAGCTTAAAACAACTAAGGAGCTCTTTAACTTAAGTCTATACAGATTCAATCCTATCTGTGGTCTGCATGAAGAATTTCACTGGCAACTCCCAACACAGACAACCAGAGATTTAAAGGAAACCAATCAACAAATAATTAATTGCAGCCGGGAGAAACTGCACCCAGTCCCAGAACTGAGCACAGACAGAATTAACTCCCTAACTGCCAAACACAAAGAAACAGCAACTCAGCTGTGAGAAGTCAGAATGTGCAACCGCGACGATCTTCGTGGCGATGCACACATGACAGTACCCCCCCTTCTACGAGGGGCCTCCGGACCCTCAGGGCCAGGTTTGCCCGGGTGAGTTCTGTGGAAGGTCCGCACCAAACGATCTGCGTTAATGTCAGACGCAGGAACCCACGTCCTCTCCTCTGGACCATACCCCTTCCAATGCACCAAGTACTGAAGGGACCGGCGATTCAGACGTGAGTCAATGATCTTTGACACTTGAAACTCCAAGTTACCATTGACCACCACTGGAGGAGGAGGTAGAGGTGATGGTATGACTGGTGCCACGTACCTCTTAAGTAATGACTTGTGGAACACATTATGAATTTTAAACGTAGGAGGGAGGTCCAGACGAAATGCCACAGGATTAATTATGGAACTGATCCTGTACGGCCGATGAATCTGGGGCCCAGCTTCCAGGAGGGAACTTTAAGTTTTATATTCCTGGTAGACAACCATACCAGATCGTTCACATTAAGATCTGGACCAGAAACTCTCCTCCTATCAGCCATACGTTTATAACGGTTCCCCATAGCACTCAGATTATTCAATACACCTCTCCACACTGAAGCAAGTGACGACGAGAAACGCTCCTCCTCAGGAACCCCAGAAGGGCCCCCCCCATTGAATGTACAAAACTGGGGATGAAAACCATATGCCCCAAAAAACGGGGACTTACCAGTGGACTCGCTCCGCCTGTTGTTAAGAGCGAACTCTGCCAGAGGCAAGAAAGAAGACCAGTCCTCCTGGTTCTCTGAGACAAAACACCGAAGATAAGTCTCTAGGCTTTGATTCAGACGCTCTGTCTGACCATTGGTCTGCGGATGAAAAGCCGAGGAAAATGACAATTGCATCCCCCGACGTAAACAAAATGCCCTCCAAAACTTGGACACAAACTGAGACCCCCTATCTGACACCACATCAGAAGGCAACCCATGAAGTCTCACAATCTCCCCAATGAACACCTGCGCCAGAGTTTTAGCATTAGGGAGGGCAGAAGAGCAATGAAATGTGCCATCTTACTGAACCTGTCAACAACCACCAGTATGACAGTCTTCCCTGACGACTGAGGAAGGTCCGTGATGAAGTCCATAGACAAATGAGTCCATGGACGCTCCGGAAGTTTCAAGGGTAAGAGGGTCCCAGACGGACGGGTATGAGGGGTCTTAGAGCGAGCACAAACCCCACAGGACGCGACAAAAGTTAAAACATCTTTATTAACGTTAGGCCACCAAAACCGGCGAGAAAGGAGATCTAAAGTAGCCTTACTCCCTGGATGTCCTGCTAAAGCAGAATTATGATGTGCCTCAATAACCTTTTGTCTCAACTGATTTGGGACAAACAGTCTCCCTGGAGGTCCTGCAGGGGCATCCCCCTGAGCCTCTAACACCTCCTCCTCAAGCTCAGAACATACAGCCGACACTACCACCCCCTCCTGAAGGATAGGAATCGGGTCATCCATTTTCCCGGCCCCTGGGAAACTGCGAGACAAGGCATCCGCCTTAACATTCTTAGATCCAGGGCGATAAGTGACAACAAAATTAAACCTGGTAAAAAACAACGACCATCGAGCTTGTCTGGAATTCAGACGCTTAGCAGATTCCAAATACAGCAGGTTCTTGTGATCAGTAATGACGGTGACCGGGTGGACTGCCCCCTCCAAAAAGTGACGCCATTCTTCAAAAGCCAACTTAATGGCCAAAAGTTCCCTATTGCCGATATCATAATTCCTTTCGGCGGACGACAATTTTTTAGAAAAGAAAGCGCACGGATGCCATTTACCAGGGGACGGACCCTGGGACAATATTGCACCCACCCCTACGTCAGACGCGTCCACCTCCACAACGAACGGCTGTGATGCATCTGGTTGGATGAGAACGGGTGCCGAAGCAAAACATTTTTTCAAAGAGGAAAAAGCTTGGCAAGCTTTGTCCGACCATTTAGAAAAATCCGTCCCTTTTCTTGTCATGTCAGTGAGAGGTTTGACAACAGATGAGAAATTACAAATAAATTTCCGGTAGTAGTTAGCAAACCCCAGAAAACGCTGCAGAGCCTTAAGATCCTCTGGCTGATCCCATTCAAGCACTGCTCTCACCTTTTCAGGGTCCATACGGAAACCGGAGGCTGACACCAAGAAACCCAAAAACTGAAGTTCCTGTACGGCGAATACACACTTTTCCAGTTTGGCGTATAGTTTATTGTCTCGCAAGATCTGCAACACCTGTCTCACATGCTCCTGGTGAGACACAAGATCTGGTGAGTAAATTAAAATGTCATCCAAATATACGACCACAAACAGCCCCACCAGATGACGAAAAATGTCATTAACAAAATGTTGGAATACTGCTGGTGCAGTAGTCAGACCAAAAGGCATGACAAGGTTCTCATAATGTCCCTCCGGCGTGTTAAACGCCGTTTTCCACTCATCCCCCTCTTTTATCCTAATCAGATTATACGCCCCCCTGAGATCCAATTTAGAGAACCATTTGGCGCCAACAATTTGATTGAAGAGATCAGGAATCAGAGGGAGTGGATACGGATCTCGAACAGTAATCCGATTAAGTTCGCGGAAATCCAAGCAAGGGCGTAGGCCTCCATCTTTTTTCTTCACAAAGAAGAACCCCGCGGCCACTGGGAAGATGAAGGTCTAATATGCCCTTTGGCCAGACTTTCCGAAATATAATCTTTCATAGCCTGCCTCTCAGGACCAGAAAGGTTATATAACCTAGCTTTAGGTAACTTAGCATCAGGAAGTAAATTAATAGAGCAGTCATACACGCGATGAGGAGGCAACTCCTGACACCCCTCCTCAGAGAACACATCCCCAAAGTCCTCCAAAAAAGGAGGCAAAGTACTAGGCACGACCGCACTGATGACTGTGTTCATGCAGTTACTTTTGCAAAACTCCCCCCATTGGCTTATATCTCTGGACTGCCAATTAATCACAGGGTTATGTTTAACCAACCAAGGAAGTCCCAACACAATAGGAGTAGGTAGACCCTCCAACACATAACAAGATAATAGTTCCCTATGTATTGCCCCTACCCGAAGGTCAATGTTATGAACCTCATGAACAAAGCTACCTTGGCCGAGAGGCCTGGCGTCAATGGAGAATATAGGGATCGGTTTGACCAATACACTCAGATGCATACCTTGAGCCTGAGCAAACTGAGCGTCAACCAGATTAGCCCCGGACCCACTATCAAGAAGAACAGAAAATCTCTCCACTCTCGTACCAACCACCACCTCCACTGGTACAAGGAACTGAGAAGAACTAGCGGACGAAATACATACTCCCAGGCCGTCGTCCACCACACAACCTGGGATTAACAGTTTTCCGGCGACTTTCTGCTCAACAAGGCACGGGATGGACATCCCCCAACAAAATGTCCCTCTTTCCCGCAGAAGAAACACCTTCTAGTCCTGCGGCGTACCGCCAATCCCCTCCTACGAAATGATGTCCCTCCCAACTGCATAGGCTCCTCCGAACAGACAAGGGGAACCTCAACATAAGGGACTTTAGTAGTAGGTGGAGTAACAACAGGGGGCGGATTACCTCGCACCTCTCCCGGAGCCGTCTATCAGTACGGATAGCTAGGGCCATAGCAGCCTCCAGTGATGGAGGAGAATCATACTGAGCCAAAACGTCCTTTAATTTGTCAGAAAGCCCATGACAAAACTGGCTCCTAAGAGCTGGGTCATTCCACTGAGTATCTGTGGCCCATCTACGGAACTCAGAAGCAAATTCCTCCGCCGGACGATCTCCCTGCTGTATCTTACGTAATTTTGTCTCAGCAAGAGAGACCCGATCTGGGTCATCATATACCAAACCCAGGGCAGTAAAAAATCGATCTACTGACTGTAGAGCCGGGGATCCCGGAGGAAGGGAGAAGGCCCAGGATTGAGGGTCCCCTTGTAGGAGCGAGATAACAATTCCCACTCTCTGCTCTTCACTCCCTGATGATCGAGGCCGAAGCCGAAAATACAATTTACATGCTTCCCTGAAGGTAAAAAATTTGTCTCGCCCACCAGTGAACCTGTCCGGGAGAGCTACTTTAGGTTCAAATCTGGTTTGCTCCGAGGGAGACAAAACTTTGGACTTAATGTCCGTCAGCTCCATGGATAATCCCTGCAACTGCAGAGCCAGCTGGGCTACTGGATCCATGGCAACTGGGAATAATTTTATGGGCCAGTGAAAATGTCACGCGGTCTTATGATATGTGTACGATGTCAGTAAACTATTCTTAAAAGAACAACACTCTATACAACATATAGATTAGCAACATCAGCATGTAAATATAGAATAGATTTACCTGACACGATATCCGTTGAACTCAGGGTTAATCTTGAGGACTTGATACACTGTCACAGGAAAGAGGAGGACCGGGGTCTAACCTGACCCTAAACTGGGGTCCTAACTAATCCCTCACCTTGGAGGTACTGATAATGGTTCAGAGGTCCAAGTCTCCAGCCTAACCCTGTCTCCTATCAGTCCCTGAACCCTGTAATCAGTCCTAAGAAGGATTCTGATTACCACCAAAGGGATATGGGCTGATCTCTGCTAAATACACAGATTAGACATAAAAGACAGACTGGAGAAAACATAGACTTGCATACACACTCAAACACAGAAGGAACATAAATGATCTGGGATATTAAACTCTAAGCAAGGTGAGCTTAAAACAACTAAGGAGCTCTTTAACTTAAGTCTATACAGATTCAATCCTATCTGTGGTCTGCATGAAGAATTTCACTGGCAACTCCCAACACAGACAACCAGAGATTTAAAGGAAACCAATCAACAAATAATTAATTGCAGCCGGGAGAAACTGCACCCAGTCCCAGAACTGAGCACAGACAGAATTAACTCCCTAACTGCCAAACACAAAGAAACAGCAACTCAGCTGTGAGAAGTCAGAATGTGCAACCGCGACGATCTTCGTGGCGATGCACACATGACAGTCTGAAACCAGACCATAGTGCCTCCTACAGACACTAAGCAAGAACTGGTTCACTGTTGAGCCAACCGAGGGTGTATACTGCAGGAGGAGGAGTTAACTTTCTCTGTGTATTGCTTAGTGTCCTCCTAGTGGCATCAGCATAACACCCCATGGTCTGTGTGTCCCCCAATGAGGCGATGGAGAAATCTCATATATAACGCAGCCGGCATCTGCCAGATATGAAGCAGGCTCAGCTCCTGGGCCCGCTCAATACACAGGCACTAGACATGTATGGTGCATGTCAGTAAAATAAAGTGACTATCCGATCCTCTGAATAAAATGCTTTGGCAGCGGTCTTCTCCCCTCTACCCCTACACAACACTTGCATGTTCAGCTGCGCCAGGTGTGCCATCTAATGTATATGGTCCCTGATTAGGATATAGCATTATACACAGTATCCTATGGCCCCTGATTAGGAAAACCAGCTGCGAGGACAGTCACACAGCATCCATATAAAAACCAGCAGCGAGGACAGTCACATAGCATACATATAGACACACCTGTCCTAGATCACACTGAGAATAATACATGGAAACATAACTGTAAGTTACTTACTGGTTTCAGTCCAGTTAACATTCCAACATATCCAGCAAAGCTCGTGGACAAGAAAACAGTTTTGTTGTTTCGTTGGAAATTCACGTTGACAACTAAAGGTCTTAGTAGCTCAGTGATCATCCACGAATTATTCTTCACATCCCACCTGAATAACAAGAAATGAGAAAAGTAAAACATTACAGAGAATGTATGGTGAATAGAAAGAACGACACAAAACTGTGCCGACTCACAAATCCTGGAAGCACTGCATAGTTAATTGTGCACAGAACTGAACCCGCTGCCCATGAAAAGGCACATACTGACTGATCGGCGTAACAATCCACAATAGTACTTTATATCTAGAGAGGGTCACCAGTTATGTGGTACGCTACAGATGAGTGCTGAACATATGGATTGCTTGACAATGGAACAAAATAAATCCAATCCGTGTCTCTTCTAAACGAGCCAGTGATTGGAGTCAATGTATCGATATACAGATAAACGGTACTCTATGTCAGGGATTACAGTCTGTATACAGCGATGTGGAATATATTGGTCAAAATGGAAAAATAATGAAAAAGCGATCACTTAACATTACCAAAAAATAAGAGCACTCACCCAAGGAATAATCCGAAATCCATATTTCTGGCATGGATTAACTTTCCTGCACATTAAATAGACAGATATCAGAACAAAGAGTCAACAATCAGTGACCTGAGCTGTAAAAGGTGCAAGATGTGCAAATTACCGGACGTATCCTCTGCCACCACTGATGTGCACACCGTGAACACTTCATAGAAGATGTTGAATAACATAACTTCTCCTATTATAGAAAAAAAAGGGATGTAATCAAGCCGAAGACTAATTACTCCTAGGAAGACTAATATTTAACAATTAGAATAATATATAGAAATGAGTGAGAAACTATAAAAAAAAGAAGTACTGTATATGCTCATGTATAAGCCGACTCCCTAATTTTGCCACAAAAAAATGGGAAAACTTATTGACTTGTGTATAAGCCTAGGGGGAAAAATGATTATGCCCCCATATGCTCCATAGATTAGGCCCCCATAAACTGCACAGATTATGCCCCCGTATGATCCAGATTATGCCCCCATATGCTGCACAGATTATGCCCCCATATGCTGCAGATTATGCCCCCATATGCTGCAGATTATGCCCCCATATGCTGCAGATTATGCCCCCATATGCTGCAGATTATGCCCCCATATGCTGCAGATTATGCCCCCATATGCTGCAGATTATGCCCCCATATGCTGCAGATTATGCCCCCATATGCTGCACAGATTATGCCCCCATATGCTGCAGATTATGCCCCATATGCTGCAGATTATGCCCCCATATGCTGCAGATTATGCCCCCATATGCTGCAGATTATGCCCCCATATGCTGCAGATTATGCCCCCATATGCTGCAGATTATGCCCCCATATGCTGCAGATTATGCCCCCATATGCTGCAGATTATGCCCCCATATGCTGCAGATTATGCCCCCATATGCTGCAGATTATGCCCCATATGCTGCAGATTATGCCCCCATATGCTGCAGATTAGGCCCCCATATGCTGCAGATTAGGCCCCCATATGCTGCAGATTAGGCCCCCATATGCTGCACAGATTATGCACATATGCTGCACAGATTATGCCCCATATGCTGCAGATTATGCCCCATATGCTGCACAGATTATGCCCCCATATGCTGCACAGATTATGCCCCCATATGCTGCACAGATTATGCCCCATATGCTGCACAGATTATGCCCCATATGCTCCCCTGATTATGCCCCCCTGATTATGCCCCATATGTTCCACAGATTATGCCCCCATATGCTCCAGATTATGCCCCATATGCTCCAGATTATGCCCCCCATATGCTCCAAAGATTATGCCCCATAGTATGTCCCTTATGATGCCGCGCTGCTGCGAAAAAAAAAAAAAAAGACATACTCACCTCTCGTCGCTGGGGCCAGGTGTCGGTGTCCTGAGTAGGCGGTGACACTGGCGCGCTATAGGGGACAGGTGCTGAGATATTTACCTGTCTTCTCTCCACCGCTGCGCGCTGCGTCCTCGTCCGACTCCTCTGGCTGTGAATGATAAGGCAGGGGGCGTGGCGCGCACTAACGACGTCATCGCGCCCTCTGCCTGAACATTCACAGCCAGAGGAGTCGGACGAGGACGCAGCGTGCAGCGGTGGAGAGAGGACAGGTAAATATCGCTATACTCACCCCTCTGCCGGCGCGTCACTATCTGCAGCGTCTCCTCTTCTCCCACGATCTCCGGCTCCTTCCTACAGCGGTCACACCGCTCATTAAAGTCATGAATATATGCATATTCATGACTTTAATGAGCGGTGCCATGTGACCGCTGCAGGAAGGAGCCGGAGATCGTGGGAGAAGCAGGGGGGCTGCAGAGACGCGCCGGCGGAGGTGTGAGTATGATCCGACACCCCCGCTCTCCCATCTATGACCCACGTATAAGCCGAGAGGGGGACTTTCAGCCCTAAAAAAATGGGCTGAAAATCTCAGCTTATACATGAGTATATACGGTAACTAACGGATTCTACAAGACTTTCAGCTCCTCAGTTAGGAAGAACTTGGTGTTTACATTTTATTTTTGCTTTACAGCGATAACTATAAATGATTAAATGATTTTGTACATTGACAAATCAGACATTTAAAGAAGAAGCACTCCTCCTCCTCCTCTTAAAGTTTTTATCCTGTTAATATATTGCAGTTATTATTTAGCACTGTGTATTTACAGTTGCTTATTTCGCCTTTCTACCCAGCTAATTCGTCTCTATTCCATTAGATCTATGGCATTATGTGATTAAAATGGACTCTCTGAATCCTTCCAAGCTCTATGCAATTTCCTCTACATGAGTCATAAGTCACCGCAAAAATCCTTGGCAGGTGAGAGGAGGGAGCAGCTGGGTCAGGAGGTGAACAGAGGAATGATACATGCAGGGAACAGAGACTTCCTGTTTCTACATAGAGCTTAGAAGGATTCAGCTGGTCAGTTTTTAATCACGTGGCATCATAGACCTAATGAAAAACAGAAGAATTATCTGGGTAGAAAGGCAAATGAGCAATTGTAAGTACACTGTGCTATATAATATGATGACTGAAATATATTAAAAGGATAAAAATTTGGATGGGAGACATACTTTAATGATACGGTGATCCTAAATATTTTTTTTTAATTTCTTTTTTGTAAACTGGTGAAATAGCTTGGGGTGACTCAAATTTTTCATATATTATATATTTTGCAGCCCCCTTTACCATGTATACTTTCATCATAAGTCATGTTCCTGCCTTTGATGTTGGCTCAAACACTTGAGCCCACATCTGTCCCAGACACAAGACAGCTAATTTAATCAGCCATCATGTGTCTTTAACACCTGTGGGTGGAGCGGTGCTCAATCTGCGGCTGTTAACCAGTTAAATCCTGCTGTCAATCACTGACAGCAGGATTTAACACGTGATGGCCAAAAGAGTGTTATTCCTCCCGCTCATCGGCGCCCCTGTCATGAGGTACCAATAGGTTGAAGCACTGCTAAGCTATGTATAGCACAAGCGATCAGCCGATTGTAGCTTCAAGTCTCTTAAGGGGAGGAAAAAAGTAAAGTAAAAGTTCAAATCATCCCCCTTTTAGCCCATTGAAAATATAATTATAAAAGGTACATAATTGGTATCGCTACGTTCAGAAATTTCTGATGTATCAAAATATAAAATAAATCTGATTTGTAAATAGCCCAAAAAGAAAAAAAAATATTGAAATGATAGAATTACTTCGTAACTACTTCAAAACTGTAAAAACGTCATCTCAGAGAGCAAAAAATGAGCCATCACACAGCACCGTCGACCAAAAAATAAAAACATTGTGGGTCTTGGAAAACGGCCTCAAAAGTAATAAAAAAAAAAAAAGGGGGCATTCTCTGCGTCTGGAGGAGAGAAGGTTTTTCCACCAACATAGAAGAGGATTCTTTACTGTTAGGGCAGTGAGAATCTGGAATTCCTTGCCTGAGGAGGTGGTGATGGCGAACTCAGTCGAGGGGTTCAAGAGAGGCCTGGATGTCTTCCTGGAGCGTAACAATATTGCATCTTACAGTTATTAAGTTCTTTAGGACGTAGATCTGGGATTTATTCTGACGGAATATAGGCTGAACTGGATGGATAAATGTCTTTTTTTGGCCTTGCTAACGATGTTACTTGTACTGACCTGGCGAATCATATTGGCAGGTCAATTTTACCAGTACTGAACATCGTAAATAAAACAAAAATCAATTGTGGAATTGCACTTTTTTAGCAATTTCACCACACTTGCATTTTTTTCCCCCCGTTTTCTAGTACACTATATGGTAAAATAAATGCTGGAAAAATCTAAAAGTTATGGCTCTTGGAAGAAAAAGAGCAAAAAACGAAAATGCAAAAAAATGGAAAATAGCCCAGGTGTGAAGGGGTTAATGGACTTCAACCAGCAAATATCTCATGCTATATAATACAATACTACAGTATCTATGAAAACTGCTGGACTTCTATGAATCTCAGTACAGATCTGCTGGAGGATTTTTAGACATTATTTCCCTTCTGTCTATTGGG
>JARQOD010000001.1:105909006-105977018 GCA_033576555.1 Oophaga sylvatica
GAGTGCCCCCCATACACAGAGCCAGGCACCCAGAGAGTGCCCCCCATACACAGAGCCAGGCACCGAGAGAGTGCCCCCCATACACAGAGCCAGGCACCCAGAGAGTGCCCCCCATACCCAGAGCCAGGCACCCAGAGAGTGCCCCCAATACACAGAGCCAGGCACCCGGAGAGTGCCCTTCCATACACAGATCCAGGCACCCAGAGAGTGCCCCCCATACACAGAGCCAGGCACCCAGAGAGTGCCCCATACACAGAGCCAGGCACTCAGAGAGTGCCCCCCATACACAGAGCCAGGCGCCCAGAGTGCCCCCCATACATAGAGCCAGGCACCCAGAGAGTGCCCCCTATATACAGAGCCAGGCACCCAGAGAGTGCCCCCTATATACAGAGCCAGGCGTCCAGAGAGTGCCCCCATACACAGAGCCAGGCGCCCAGAGAGTGCCCTCTATATACAGAGCCAGGCACCCAGAGAGTGCCCCCTATATACAGAGCCAGGCGTCCAGAGTGCCCCCCATACACAAAGCAAGGCGCCCAGAGTGTGCCCCCTATATACAGAGCCAGGCGCCCAGAGAGTGCCCCCTATACCCAGAACCAGGCGTCCAGAGTGCGCCCCATACCAGAGCCAGGCACCCAGATTGCCCCCCATACACAGAGCCAGGTGCCCAGAATGCCCCCCATACACAGAGCCAGGCGCCCAGAGAGTGCCCCTCATACACAGAGCCAAACACTGAGAGTGCCCCCCATACACAGAGCCAGGCACTGAGAGAGTGCCCCTCATACACAGAGCCAGGCACTGAGAGAGTGCCCCTCATACACAGAGCCAGGCACTGAGAGAGTGCCCTCATACACAGAGCCCCTCATACACAGAGCCAGGCACCCAGAGAGTGCCCCCCATACACAGAGCCAGGCACCCAGAGAGTACCCCCCATACACAGAGCCAGGCACCCAGAGAGTGCCCCCCATACACAGAGCCAGGCACCCAGAGAGTGCCCCCCATACACAGAGCCAAGCACCCAGAGTGCCCCCCATACATAGAGCCAGGCACCCAGAGAGTGCCCCTATATACAGAACCAGGCACCCAGAGAGTGCCCCCCATACACAGAGCCAAGCACCCAGAGTGCCCCTCATACACAGAGCCAGGCACCCAGAGAGTGCCCCCAATACACAGAGCCAGGCACCCGGAGAGTGCCCTTCCATACACAGAGCCAGGCACCCAGAGAGTGCCCCCCATACACAGAGCCAGGCACCCAGAGAGTGCCCCCATACACAGAGCCAGGCACTCAGAGAGTGCCCCCCATACACAGAGCCAGGCGCCCAGAGTGCCCCCATACACAGAGCCAGGCGCCCAGAGAGTGCCCCCCATACATAGAGCCAGGCACCCAGAGAGTGCCCCTATATACAGAGCCAGGCACCCAGAGAGTGCCCCATATATACAGAGCCAGGCGCCAGAGAGTGCCCCCCATACATAGAGCCAGGCGCCCAGAGAGTGCCCCCTATATACAGAGCCAGGCACCCAGAGAGTGCCCCATATATACAGAGCCAGGCGTCCAGAGAGTGCCCCCCATACACAGAACCAGGTGCCCAGAGAGTGCCCCCATACACAGAGCCAGGCGCCCAGAGAGTGCCCCCTATATACAGAGCCAGGCACCCAGAGAGTGCCCCCTATATACAGAGCCAGGCGTCCAGAGTGCCCCCCATACACAAAGCAAGGCGCCCAGAGTGTGCCCCCTATAAACAGAGCCAGGCGCCCAGAGAGTGCCCCCTATACCCAGAACCAGGCGTCCAGAGTGCGCCCCATACACAGAGCCAGGCACCCAGAGTGCCCCATACACAGAGCCAGGCACCCAGAGAGTGCCCCCCATACACAGGGCCAGGCACCGAGAGAGTGCCCCCCATACACAGAGCCAGCCACCCAGAGAGTGCCCCCCATACCCAGAGCCAGGCACCCAGAGTGCCCCCCATACACAGAGCCAGGCACCCAGAGAGTGCCCCCCATACACAGAAACAGGCCCCCAGAGAGTGCCCCCATACACAGAGCCAGGCACCCAGAGAGTGCCCCAATACACAGAGGCAGGCGCCCAGAGTGCCCCCCACACACAGAGCCAGGCGCCCAGAGTGCCCCCCCATACACAGGCAGGCGCCCAGAGAGTGCCCCCCATACACAGAGCCAGGCGCCCCGAGAGTATCCCCTATACCCAGAGCCAGGCACCCAGAGAGTGCCCCCCATACACAGAAACAGGCCCCTAGAGAGTGCCCCCCATACACAGAGCCAGGCGCCCAGAGAGTGCCCCCCATACACAGAGGCAGGCGCCCAGAGTGCCCCCACACACAGAGCCAGGCGCCCAGAGTGCCCCCCATACACAGAGGCAGGCGCCCAGAGAGTGCCCCCCATACACAGAGCCAGGCGCCCCGAGAGTGCCCCCTATACTCAGAGCCAGGCACCCAGAGAGTGCCCCCCCATACACAGAGGCAGGCGCCCAGAGAGTGCCCCCATACAGAGCCAGGCGCCCCGAGAGTGCCCCCTATACCCAGAGCCAGGCGCTCAGAGAGTGCCCCCTATACACAGAGCCAGGCACACAGAGTGCCCCCCATACACAGAGCCAGGCGCCCAGAGAGTGACCCCCATACACAGAGTCAGGCGCCCAGAGAGTGCCCCCCATACACAGAGGCAGGCGATCAGAGTGCCCCCCATACACAGCCAGGCGCCCAGAGAGTGCCCACAATACAGAGCCAGGCGCTCAGAGAGTGCCCCCCATAAACAGAGCCAGGCGCTCAGAGAGTGCCCCCCATAAACAGAGCCAGGCGCCCAGAGTGCCCCCCATACACAGAGCCAGGTGCCCAGAGAGTGCCCCCCATACGCAGAGCCAGGCGCCCAGAGTGCCCCCCATACACAGAGCCAGGCACCCAGAGAGTGCCCCCCATACACCCAGTCTCTGTACAGAGACCCACGACATCACCCCCGGGCCCGGTTAGTCCTCTGCCTTTGCGCTCTATCTGCATCCATTACGTACCGTTATGATATAGGCACACGGCACCCAGGACCCTTCCCAGACTGGGGCCACATTTTGATAGCTATCCCATCCCTGCACTTTTCGATATCATTTGGAGGATGGGTGGGAACCCTGCTCTCAGGCAACAGCTAGAAGCCCCCAGATTACTGCTATACAGTTTTTGGCGGCATTAAGAAAGACTTGTCTGCTTGGGGGGTCCTAGAACTCTTCAGTCCAACCCCACTGGTAGACCTGTGATTCTGTGACCTCTCCGTCATGGTCGAGCCTAGGTATGATTCCGAGCAGGAACCATTAGTTTCCAGGCGTAAATGTCCTGTCTGATGACACCGGGGCCACTGACCTCTACCATAGGTGCAGGTTCCTGTTTTGGGGAACTTCTGTTATTAGTTGTGGTTATCCGGCTCACAGCCCTGTGACTCGCCTCATGATGCGCTGTAAACGATGACGCAACTGCTTGTTGCTTCATATCGAGCCCAATATCTCAGTGACCCTGGGGGCGGCTGGACTGATCTACTGTAATGGGTGCAGTGATGGTGAAACCTCGCACAAGTGATGTTAGATGGCAGCGACAGGAGGGTTCAGGGAACAATCAGCGTGGCACAGGGGCACAGTGCTGGCACACGCCAATAGACACCACATTTCAAAGCCCGCAGTGCAATACTTGGCCGCCCTTATTAACTCTTGCACTTTTCTTGGGACTACTATCTTTTTGTATGAAAAAAAAGATCTGAACAGCCCCTATAGAATACCATTGGTCCGTGTGCTATGCAATGTTAACACGGACCACACATGCACCTATAATACGCTCGTCTGAACGATCCCTTCAAGAGTTAGGGTGAAGGATAAAGCTCTGGTCACCGTCCTAGCCGCCATTTACAACTCAGAATGTCAGCCACTATTCCGTTGACCTGTATGTGGTCTGTCAGGTTTCTGCAGCAATAAAAGACCTCTCTTCTGGTCAGTGTGTTGTAAGGTGTATGAAAGGATGAATAAACGGTGAGAACACATTCAATGATGAAAGGTTTCACAGAACACATTGGAATGATTTCTTAAAGGGGTATTCATTTCCATATGGGACAGTTATGCATATAGAGCGGGCATTTAATAAATGTCCAATAGATGTGAACCCACAGCTGGCACTTGCATCTCTCATCGGTGCTCATTGAGGGTTGGAGAGGTGGCCGCACATTCATGGCTTTCTCTATTCATTTTAATGGGAGCTTCAAAAACTGGACCCTCTATAGATCAGGGGTGGGGAATCTCAGGCCCCAGGGCCATTTACGGCCCTCGATGACCTTTTATCCGGCCCCCGGGCAGATTCTCAGGGACCGCAGTGCTTTGGCAGGGAGCTGTATTTTGATTGCCTGCAGCTCATTAATTTTTTCTTGATCTGTGAGCACACACACGCAGTGTTCACTACTGAACACTGAAGGGCATGCAATGCAAGATTACGCCTTGAGACCAGTGCCAGAGTCAGGATGTACTTTGTGGGCGGAGTTTGTACGGCCCTCGAAGGATGGTATAAATTTTCAAATGGCCCTTGGCAGAAAAAAGATTCCCACCCCTGCTCTATAGTAAGGGTGGGCAATAAATTTTACCAAGGTGCCACATGAGTGACCATAACTGTTGTGGGAGGGCCGAACCAATAGGCTGAAATGAATTCTGTTCAATATTAACGTTAATTATTATTGTAGATTAATAATTGAATCACCCACATCCCCCTATATACAGTATGAGCCTATAAAGTCCCCCTATATATTTATGCTTTGCTTATATAGCACCATCACATTCCACAGCTCTCTGCAGACATTATCATCGCTGTTCCCATTGGGGCTCACAATCCAAATTCCCTATAAGTAGGTCATTGGAGTTTGGGAGGAAACCCACCTAAATAAGGGGAGAACATACAAACTCCTTCCCACACACATAAAACAAACAAAACAAAAATTGTCACCTCGCTCCCGTTTCCCTGGCGCTCTGCCAGACACAATGATAGTGACGTCATCACGTCTACTGCCTCAGTTGCACACGCTGATTGGTGGAAGAAGGACCCGGCGGATCCCTCCTCCACCATTGTGTTCACTGCTATCTGCATCCTGAGGATGTAGATAGTCGGGATGGGGCAGTCGCATGGTGTGGTCCGTTGGCCAGTGTTTTCAGCCCTTCGACTGTCACAGTGCGCATGTGTCTGGTGGGCCGCACTTTAGCCCGGTCTCGGCCAAAGTATTAAATAGAGCCATGTGTTCATAAACATCTCTCCATCCCTGACATACATGTCAGATCCTGATAGGACAATGTCTTTAAGCATATATGATTAGCTGTAATCATGATTATTAGGTACTAGTGATGAGCGAGTATGCTCGTTGCTCGTGTTTTCCCGAGCATGCTCGGGTGATCTCCCAAGTATTTGGAAGTGCTCGGAGATTTAGTTTTTGACGGCGCAGCTGCATGATTTGTGGCTACTAGACAGCCTGAATACATGTGGGGGTTGCCTGTTTGTTAGGAAATCCCATGTACTCAGGCTGTCTAGCAGTCGAAAATCATGCACCTGCGGCGACAGAAACTAAATCTCCGAGCACTTACAAATAGAGGACACCCGAGCAACGAGCATACTCGCCCATCACTATTAGGTACCAGAAACATGGCGAGATGCTTGGCCGCATGCGTGCACCACCACCGCTCCATCCCAACTCCTTATTGTGGTTGTACAGTGAGAAGAAAATGCTATTCTAGTAATCATGGGGCGATCCCAGTGTGAATAGATGGTAAATCAAAAGGTTGGAAAACCCCTTTAAGGGATGCTTTTCATTTGTAATTGCAATTCAAGGTGAGAAATTCAACTCTTTCCTTTTAACCTCTTACTACATTTTCACATGCACGTACATGTATGCCAAGGGGACACCACATTACTGGCTGCCGTCTTTTCAAAGTCCTGTTGCCTCTGCTGCTTTTATACGGAAAGGATCGGCTGCTCCTCATGAAGCAGTGCTGGCAGAGCAGCAGGTCAGTCCGCTTACCAGTGACGATACATCCGGTGGTGAGGGGTCTGTCCTGTCCCACAACTTACCACAAGCATTATTTATTGTTGTTTTTAATAAAATCTTTAATGTACTATACAGTCACTTTCAAAAACAATAAGGAAGAAAAGAAAAAACAGATGTTCTCCATCCCCGGCATAACAGGATAAAGACTTGTCATCACTTGCAGTATCGATCTGCTTTTAATTTTGATCTCCTGTAAGAGCAAAAAAAAGATGCGTAAGAGGCTGAAAAAACACAAGTATCATGTAATTCAAAGATTAAGAGTGGTCGTACGAATGCGTTATTTCTAGCTGGCAATATGGACACAACATCGACAATAGAATTGGGAAGGTACTCCAGAACGGATCTCTTAGGCCCCATTAAGCTCATGCCAAAAGTGTGTCCTTTTGGCATCTGATGGGCCGACGTAAACTTTTTACTACTCTATGTAAGTGTAGTTTGCTTTTCTATATAGAAGCATCCAACAAAAATAAATCTACTTTGCTGTATGTCTATTTAATATGGCAGCTTACTGCATCCGGTTGCATAGGGCAAAGATATAAGCTAGGTGTTAAGGCACTGTCACACTTAGCGATCACGACACGACCTGGTGAGATCGCTAGTGAGATCGCTATGTGGTCGCTAGTTAACTTCCAAACACAAAGATCTCATCAGAGATCAGCGATCTGTATAACGACCTCTGCGGTCGTTAGGAAAACCTAGTCCCACCTGCGACGCTGGTGAAGTTGTTCATAAAGGGTGTCACACTCATCGATTCAGGCTCACCAGCGGGACACCAACGACCAAAAAACGGCTCAGAACGTTCATAAGCGATCAGTGACATCGCAGCAGGGGCCACATCGCTGCTACATGTCACACACAGCTGCGTCGCTAACGAGATCGCTACTGCGTCATAAAATCGCTGACACTTTAGCGATCTCGTTCGCGATCTCGCTTAGTGTGACAGTACCTTTACTCATGTAAGGTGCCATTCACATTGCATTTTGCCCCTTCTGTTGGTTATTCTGTTGAACAGGCTGTAGAGAACAATGAGACACTTCTTTCCTGCAGGCACCAGAATGTAGTGGGCCGTGAACTAGAGTCCACTTCAACACTCTTTTTCTTACTGAAAGCTATGGCTCCATTGGAGGTTCCCAAAAAAATGGGATTCACCCGACCTGGTAAAACACCCAACAGAAGGGGCAAAAGCAATGTGAAATGTCCTAAATATCAAACACGTTATGAATATTCCTGTAATACTGCAGTTTGTCATTTTTCTATCGTGTGCCTAAATTTTGAGATTTTTTATATCCTAGGCAGCACATTAATTAGGCGACTGTTTAAATGATTCTGATAATTGTTTTACTATCCTAGGAGCAATACATCAGTCAGGCAATTTTACAGGGAAAAGGTAGAGGACTGCGTAACATTAAAGGGTCATTCACTATCCATAGCTGTCTGATTGCTGCGGTCCGATCACAAGTGGTGCTATGGAGTGACGAATGCTGGCTTCACCTAAGCTCCATGAATTGTCTATACCGGGAATAGCGGGCATTATACTCCGCTTTCTCCCACAGACAATGAATGGAGCCGACTTCAAGCAAGAGTTCCTCCGCTCCATTCGTCACATCGTGATTATGGAGCCCTGCGAGCGTCATTAGACCCCCAGCTATCAGTAAATTGTCTCCAATTCTTTGGAAAGGGAATAACCTAAATCATTGGGACTTGGTAAAAATCAGACAAATCAGCTATGGAGTGTGAGCCCATCATCAATGTAATCTGTAGGACAGGTCACCAATATGAGTTCGGTGGGGTCTGAAAACTGCATGGGCCAGGTATGAGATGTGCAGGGTGGAGCACGGGCATCCCTCTACATTGTTTAGTGGCCACAGGCTTTTCAGCTGTTCGGTATAGAAGCCCCACCAATCTCATACTAATGACCATTCCTAATGATAGGTCATCAATTGTTAGGTCCTTGATTACCCATTTAAAAATAATCAGAGTGAAAGCATTCACAATAGATACAATATATATATATATATATATATATATATATATTTACACATCCTTTCTATTTTCACAGTAGTACTAGCACTACACATCATTTACCTGTCCAGCAGCGCCTCATGGAAAGACCCGTCCTTTCTGGCCTTTTTCAGATCTTTATGGTCTTCCTTGCTGATTTTAATTTTATGGTCCTGAAAACTTTGAAATTTTTTGCTGCAAAATAATATAGTAAGGCAAAATAAATCTGCATAATTTAGAAATAAATACCAATATAATCCACAGTAACTGGTTATGGAGATGAGCCCGATTTATTAAGACTGTCATTTTGTATTCAGTCTCAGTAGACAGGACAGTTGGAGTAAGGTGCACCCAATCCACTAAGAGGCGCACACCACTTAATAAACGAGACGCATCTTACCACTGGTGAACCAGAAAGGTTACTTCAGGCAGGGACACTAAAATGTCGTAAAGTCTGATGAGTTAGATGGGCCGGCTTCGCCACGTCCCGGCTCTGCCAGGTTGGTGAAGCTGGCTGGGGCAAAAATGCCAAAATTCATATTGATGTTGTGTAGCTGTAAGTAGAGCAAAAAATTTTTGGAACATCTGAAGATGTGTTATGTCAGAAAACAACTTTATAAATTGAGCCCAGTCTCCTCTCTGTCCTTTTTAGGGCCTCTTCCAAGTCATGCAAAAAATTACCTGAATAAAAACACTCCAGCACTGGGGAATGGAGTCCGTCTTTTACGCTCAGCCACTGGGATGGGATCTAATTTTTTTTTTCTGCTTTAGGCCCAGTGCACACGTTGCGGATTTACTTGCGTATTTTTCAGCGAGGATTTTGCTAAAACCGTAGGTAAACCACACTGCGGTTTTAGTGCGGATTTACTGCGTTTTTTGTGCAGATTTGCCCTGCGGTTTTACACCTATAATTGAATAGGTGTAAAACCGCAGCGGAATCCGCACAAAGAATTGACATGCTGCGGTTTTGAAACCGCATCCAATCCGCGCGGAAAATTCCGCAGCGTGTGCACAGCTTTTTTTTTTTCCCCTTCACTAACATTGTACTTGTACATGGCGTGCGGTTCTGCAGCGGTTCCGCAGCGCAAAAAACCGCTGCGGAACCGCAGCAAAAACCGCAATGTGTGCACAGGCCCTTATAGTGAGGGAGACGTACTCCTATGGCCGATACCCGAGGGAATAAGGCGCCCCGTGGCCGACACCCAAGGTGCTAGAGAGGAGGGGGATCACTGTGGCCGACCCCTGAGGAGCAGGGGGGAGGGGTCACTGTGGCCGACACCCAAGGGGAGGGAGGGTATCACTGGCCGACCCCTGAGGAGCAGGGGGATGTCACTGTGGAGACCTGTCACCACTTTTACATTACAGACTTTAAATTACATAAAAGACGGATTTTGGTAAGAACTTACCTGTAAAATCCTTTTCAGCGAAGAAGGAAGGGAGACACACTAGCATAACTAGTGGGTAGGCGAAGCCCCAGATAGGATTAACACCTCAGATTAGAAAGCGTGTTGACCGGCCCCTCCAGCTCGAGCTCCTCCTACTCAGCTCTTCAGTCGTACCAAAGCTTAAGGAAGAACAATATCACCAGCGAAGCAACATAACCCCTTCTGAAGGGCTTCAGAGAAAAATACAAAAGTACAGGTTATGCATGCATTTGGCAAAGAAAAACCACACAGTCCCAGGTACTACTCACTGAACCTGACTACTGCGATAAGCTGGCAATGCTGGAACAGAACCGTAGCGCGTCGACCTCAGCTCAGAAAATCGCTATCAGAGAAGGGCCACGCTGCTTCTGTAAATGCAACAACACACTTCTGCCATGGGAGGGATGTGTGTCTCCCTTCCTTCTTCGCTGAAAAGGATTTTACAGGTAAGTTCTTACCAAAATCCGTCTTTCAGCTGCAGATGAAGGAAGGGAGACACACTAGGCATAACTAGTGGGACGTCCCAAAGCAGTCCAAAAAATAGGGTGGGAAAAAAAACAAAAGAGGCAGAAACCCAACAACCTAGATAAATGCGCAACAGGCGCCAAATACAAGTTAACTTAAAACTTAGATTACCGCTGCCTGCAGGACCCTACGTCCTAAGGCCGCATCAGCGGAAGCACTGACGTCCACCTTATAAAACTTTGTAAATGTGTGGACGGAACGCCAGGTCGCCGCTCGGCAGAGCTGAGCTGCCGAAGCCCCTTGATGAAAGGCCCACGATGAAGCCACAGCCCTCGTGGAGTGAGCTCGAACCTTAATCGGGCAAGGTTCGCCTTTAAGACGGTAAGCCTCCAAAATGGCTGACCGAATCCAACGAGCTATAGAATCCTTGGAAGCTCGTTGACCACGTCTACGACCTGCTGGAATCACAAACAGAGAATCTGACTTCCTAAAACCTTGAGTAACAGACAGATAGAACTTCAAGGCCCGCACTAAATCCAATTTGTGCAAATCTCGTTCCTTTGCATTCCTCGGGCCAGGGCAAAGCGAGGGCAACACAATATCCTGGTTAACATGAAATTGCGACACCACCTTAGGTAGAAAGTCGCCCTGTGTGCGAAGCACTACTCGATCCGGGTAAAACTCCAGGAAAGGCGGCGAGCAAGAAAGAGCTGCCAACTCAGAAACCCTTCTTAAAGAGGTTACTGCCACTAAGAATGCAACTTTCCAAGAAAGTAACGAAAGGCTAGTAGAACCCATAGGCTCAAAGGGCAGATGCTGAAGAGCCTCCAAGACAAGGTTGAGCCGCCAAGGAGACACAGGTGCCTTCCGCGGTGGAAACTGACGGGTTACTCCTTGAAAAAAGGAACGCACTTCCCTACACGAGGCGATAGCCTTCCGAAAAAGCACGGACAGGGCAGAAACCTGACCCTTCAGAGTGCTAACTGCTAAACCTTTGTCTAACCCGTACTGTAGAAAAGCCAACAGATTGGGAATGGAAAAAATCCTCGGATTCCTTGAGGAACCCGAACACCACGAAAAGAAGGCTTCCCAAGTTCTGTGATAAATCTTAGTAGTGGCCGGACCTCTAGCAGCTCGCAGAGTGGCAATGACTGCAGCTGAGAAACCTCTACGGGTCAATATTTCGGTCTCAAGAGCCACGCCGTCAAACGCAGAGACTTCAAGTCCGGATGACGAAAGGGCCCCTGGGATAACAGGAAGAGGAAGTGGAAATGGCGGAGCCGCCAAGAGCGACACCAGTGTCGAGAACCACGTCCTCCTTGGCCAATCCGGAGCTATCAGCATAGCCGGAATTCTCTCCAGTCTGATCCGACGCAGCACCAGAGGAATTAAGGAAATTGGCGGAAACACATAGACCAGCTCGAAATGGTCCCACGGAGCTACCAGAGCATCCACCGCCACAGCCTTCGGGTCCTTGTACCTGGATATGAAGGTTCCTAGTTTGGCATTGAACCTGGATGCCATCAAATCGACTTGGGGGGTTCCCCAACGGGAGCACAGTAGTGCAAACATTTCCGGATGGAGACTCCATTCTCCAGGATCCATCTTCTCGCGACTGAGGAAGTCCGCCGTGGTATTCTGAACTCCTGGAATGTGGATCGCAGAGATGGCTGGAACCCTGGTCTCGGCCCATAGCAGGATCTGAGACACCACCATCATGAGCCTGGAACTCCTCGTCCCGCCTTGGTGATTGATATACGCGACCGCCGTCGCGTTGTCTGTCTGCACTCGGACTGGCAGACCGCTCAAATTGACCGTCCAGTGTTGGAGGCAAAGAAAAATTGCCCTCAATTCCAAGATGTTGATCGGTAGAATAGACTCTTCCGATGACCATACTCCCTGGATCCAAAGATCATTCCAGACACCCCCCCAGCCCGTCAGGATGGCATCCCCAGGGATAACGCTTCTGGACGTAACCACCATTCTAGGGATTCTCGTACCCTGTGAGAGATGATGACGCTGCAATCCAGCGAAGCCTGCGATCGATCCCAACGACTCAGAATGAGCCTCTGGAGGGCCCTGGAATGAAACTGGGCAAACGGAAGTGCCTCCATGGACGCCACCGTCAAACCCAGGAGGCGCATACACTTCCGAAGGAACATTGCTGTCGAAGACTTCATAGTCTGTACATGTCGAAGTAGACATGTCCGCTTGTCTGGGGGTAGGGACACCACTGCCCGTACCGTGTCGAAATGCATCCCTAAAAACAGGATTGACTGAGACGGTTCCAGAGACGACTTCTCCCAATTGACCAGCCACCCGAAATCCTCCAGGAGCTGAAGGGATAGGTTGCGAGCCGTCACCGCCTCCTCCTTTGAGGATGCCACAATCAAAAGATCGTCCAGATAGGGAAAAATCGCAACCCCCTGTCTTCGAAGAATTGCCATGGAGGGCGCCAGAATTTTTGTAAAAACTCTGGGCGCCGAGGCCAAGCCGAATGGCAGAGCCACAAACTGGTAATGATCCTGACCTATGGCAAAACGAAGGAAGCGCTGATGAGCCCTTCCGACGGGAACATGTAAATAAGCGTCGCGAATGTCGATTGACACCAAAAAATCGTTCTGCGACAGGGCCGCCACCACGGAGCGAAGTGACTCCATGCGGAATTTTTGGGTGTGGACATGCCGATTCAATCTTTTGAGATCCAGAATAGGACGAAATTTGTCCTCCTTTTTGGGAACCACAAAAAGATTGGAATAAAATCCTCTTCCTCGGTCCTCCGGCGGTACCGGTATTACCACACCCTTCTGCCGAAGGGAGTCGACCTCTCGCAGCAGAGCGGCAATTAACTCGGGCTCTGACGGTGTGCGAGACTGGCAAAACCTGTCCGGGGGTCGAGAAGAAAACTCTATGAAATAGCCTGCCGACACGACCCGCGTTACCCAGGTGTCCGGAACACGGGAAACCCAAGTCACTTTGAATTGGAGCAGGCGACCCCCCACTCGAGAGCCCTCGAATGGAAACCTGCCGTCAGTCCGCCTTGGCGGGCTTCTTGTCAGTCTCCCGGTTGTCTTGACGGAAACTTGATTTCCAGGGAGTGCGGGATTTCTGAGTCAACTTTTTTCCCGAAAAGAGGGAAGACCCGATCCCCAAGAGGACTGACCGAATCGTCCCTTGGAACGAAAGGATCGCCGGCCACCACCGGCACCAGTCCTGCCAGGCGCAGAAGCCATAGCCCTTCGCTGTGGTAAGGCTGCTTCTTTCGACTTTGCCTTGCCAATCAGCTCTGAGAGATCAGATCCAAAAAGTTGCCTACCCTTGAAGGCTAGAGACAGCAAACCTTGTTTTGACACTGCGTCCCCAGTCCACTGTCTAAGCCACAGTGCTCTTCTGACTGTGACCGCCGAAGCTTGCGCCCTGGACAACAGAGATGCAGTATCCAGACCTGCATCATAGCTATAACAAACTGCAGTCTCCAACAAACCGAGAAGTCCATTTATCTCGGATAACGGAGATCCATTTTGCAACGCCATTCGCATACGGTCCAACCAGCACAGGGAAGCTCTACAAGCACACATGGATCCTAGCACCGCTTTGAATCCATGACCCGAGGCCTCGTAGTTGGATTTTGCTGCCATCTCCGTTTTTCTGTCTAGCGGGTCCTGCAGACTTGCCTTCCCTTTAACAGGGAGCAATGAGGATTTACTAAGCTGGGATAAAGGAACATCCACTTCAGGAGAAGAAATCCAATTATCCGTCAACTCCGTAAAGCACGGATATAGTGCCTCAAAAAAACGTGTTCCTTGAAAACGTTTATCTGGACACAGGCGTTCCTTCTCCACTGCTTCATTAAGCTCATCCAGAGCTGGCGATGTCGCTCGTGACTTACGGTACTCCTGGTACATCCGAGGTGACTTACCAGGACGTGTAGTTACCTCCTCCGGCAACTGTAACGCCTCTCTCATGGCTTCAATAAAAGCCTCTGTTCGGTCTAAAGAGACGGAATGTCCCTGCCGATCCTTATCCGAACCGGATAACTCCCCATCTGAATTTGAAGGGGAACCCTGACCGCACTCCATATCAGAGAGGTCTGATTCGCTACGAGGAAATGGTGAAACCGGCCTGTGTCGCTTCCTTCCATGAGAGGATCTAGCTGACACCCAATGACCTAAAAGGTCAGAAAGGCCATCAATAGAGCGAGCGATGGCATCCAATTTGGCATCGCTGTGACCTCCAATTGCTGCACTTGACGTCGAGGCCTGCGTATCAGACTCGCGTGACTGATTCTGAAGCAGATTTGGCACACGGTCCGCACCTTCTGGACCCTGTTCCGACATGTCCCTCACACAGTATAAGGCAGGTCAAAGCCTGTCAGCAACAATGGAAAAAAGTGTGGCTTCTCAAGCAGACGCAGCAAGCACGCTGAAGGGTTAAAGCCCTTATTGAGAGAGCTACCCCAGCTGTATCAGCTGAATATTCAGCGATATAATTAACTCTTACAAGTTCTAACCCCAAACTGGGATACAACCTGTGCGGCTGCTGAAAAGGTTAACCCTTTAAAAGGGGTTAATGTCGCCGACTCCCCACTACTCCCTTATTAATAGAAGGGTGTGCGAGTCCTATAGCAAAATAAGGTCTCTATATGAGACCGCAGCTGCAAGATAACGCTATCTGTTTTTTTCTCTACAGATAGGTTCTGCGCTGTGGTGGTGAGAGCGCTATCACTCACCCAGCTGGTCACGATGATGTAAATGTGATACGGGAGGAGCGGAGCAGGAAGGAGCCCGTGGAGCCTTTTCTAATGGCCGCCGCGCTCAGAGGAATCTGAAGAGAAGCGCCAAATCGCGCGCTTCTGTGACAGAAAGCCCGGGAGCGTGAAGCCACGCCCCCCGCCGGCTTCAAAAAAAGAGCGCGAACTCCTTCGCTCTCTGCTCCCCCCTGTCCTGCAGGCATCTGCCTGCGGACAGAATACAGTCACCAAACATGCATTTCACATGTAACAGCGGCTGCTGCGGCACTCACACACACTTTAATAAAAATGTGGGGTACTCACCAGCCGAGCGCCACAGGGACCCCCAGGGGTTTCTGGCGCTATGCTCATGCTTCCCCCCAGGGCGGGGGACGCAGTGACCCCTGTGCGCGGTTTGCGCCCCCGCCAGGGAAGCCATCCTCATCCCCCCGGGCCGGCAGGGTTCTGCAGGGACCACCATTAGGGTAATACAGATCCGCCAAGGGAGAGGTTGGGGTCCAGCAGCGCTGAGACCCCTGAGACCTCTAGACCATCTCTGGTGATCCAAGTCTCTTGTCCGAATAAAATAATAAAATCTTCTGAGGAGCTGCTTCCAGCAGCGACCATCCTCTGGGACCTCAAATTTTAGACTGAAGAGCTGAGTAGGAGGAGCCCGAGCTGGAGGGGCCAGTCAACACGCTTTCTAATCTGAGGTGTTAATCCTATCTGGGGCTCCGCCTACCCACTAGTTATGGTGTGTCTCCCTTCCTTCATCTGCAGCTGAAAATTAAAGATTATTGGTGTTAAGACTAAAACATCTTTACTATAAAACTTAGCATTTGTGCCTTTAACACTTGCCTGGCGCTCACAAATCTGATTTATATCTTGTCTACACCATAATAACACAGATACACGCCATCAGATATGCAAGGAAATGATGTAGAAGCATAATCTTTATATTCCGGCTTCCCAGAGGATACATTCAGCTATAATCCTTCAGGTAATGATCATAAATAGTAAGCACACGCAGTGTGACATTACTGACAAGGTAATGGACTCTGAAGGTTATCTCGTAGCACAAGCTACCATTTGTTTAAGGCGTCTGAAGGGGCTTTTACTGCACTTGATGCAAGTGTTTCTTCAAGGACAGAAGCTGCATGACTATAACAGAAGCCCTGTCCAGCTCACAAGAGCAGCTCGGCTGCTAGGTACCATCTTCTTACATCTTCTTAATTTCAGAATTTTCTCAAGGTAGTAATTGTCAGAATCAAAACCATTATCAGCAGCGATCTGATGATAACCTTGCATCAGCTACATGAATAGAGATGCTATTCCTTGTCCAACCCTTGCAGGACACTCCATGGACAGATCACAGCACTTGTTTTTGGCTCGCGACACCTCCCATCGCTGGGTGATCGATAATTACCGTAACATTATACTAAGAGGTTCATGAAAGAAAAGTTCTGTGACTTTTTATTATACTCTGTGTTTCGGATCCTCACTATTTCGAAGTTCCAACCATGTTTTGTGAATAGATGAAAACATTCTTGCTTCTTCCAGGGGCTGAGATCCTGCGCCTAACTACTCCTGCTCCATCCTAGTGGTGCAATACAGTACTGTGTGACCTGAAGGGAGCTCGTCAGCAGATAGCATCCTGTATAAAGCGATGGCGGATGTGTAACAGGTGAAGATGTCACATTTGGAAGTGTCCCTTACAGCAAAGAAGTTATCAAGAAGCATGTGCTGCTAAAGGGTCCGGTAGATGGTCCTCAACTCCTTAGGATTCCTGGCTGACAGACAGACAGTGCTCTTCAGCCTCCAGAAGCAAAAAGGAATGATCTCATTCACAGTAAATGGAGTAGGACGAGCACCTGAAGCCTACGTGTAACAAGCAAAGGTTTCCGATTACTCACACATAATTCACTTCACACCGGCTAACATTGCCCCGATCTTCATCTGCTAAATCGTCTTCTCGCTTTAATTCTCTTTCTGTACAACATCGAATCTGCAATAAAGGTAGAAAAGCTGAGGTACAATACATACTCGGGACCTGTGCGATCTGCATGGGACTGATAGTTTTATTGCTCAGATCAGGGGCACACAGCTATTTTTGGCCCGAGGGCCACAATGTCTGAATGTATCACTTCCAAGTGGCGCGATAAAACCTAACCCCGTCCCTCTGTGGCCAGTTTTTATGTTCTCGTTTTTCAGCCCTTCTATCTACAGTGATAACCTTTCCCCACGACACAGCTGTATGAAGGATTCCTTTTGCAGGATTAGTTGTAGTTTTGAGTTGCAGCATTTATTTTTCCTTACAATGTACTGAATAATAATCCAAGTGTAGTAAAATAGAATACAATTTCAACAATGTTTTTTTGTTTGTTTTGCTTTAATGGTGCTCACTCAGAGTTAGAAATGACCAGTCATTGTGATTCTCCAGGTACGATTACAGCGAAATAACACAAAGCTCTGCTCTCTTCCTGCACTTGGAATCACACTTGGTGCCGGCAGGGAGATCCCCGAATGACCTGGGTAGACACATCAGTCTTTCCATAGCACACACACATGCATGGCTTATAAGTCTCCTCGCTTTGACATGCCAGGTTTGGCTTGTCACTGCCCACAAGAAGAAATGTTACTCCTTAGACCCCAGACCAGAGTCCGTCACCTAGCCAAATCAGATCTCATGCTTTACACTGATGAGGGGCAACACCCCGAAACACTGTCTGCAAATTGAGATTCTGCTTTGGATTTTATAACAAGTCATATTGCAAGGTTCACTGAAGAGTTGATATTGACTTTTAAGATAACTGCTTCCAATAGGGGGCGCTAGATATCTAGTCCTCTTCCTCTCTGAAGAGGAAATTTTGCATATTTAATTTCCCAGAGGTTTATGCAAGGCTTAGCAATCTCCTTTGACATGCCAGGCTTAGCTTGTCACTCTCCACAATGAGAAGCGTTACCTCTTACACCTATAGCACACAGAGTAAGCTTATCCTGGCATTCTCCAGGGTCATTTTCTTTTTTTCTTCTGCATGACGCCTCCTGCTTATGAATGGGCAACATTATGCAGGGGAAAAAAAATAAATTTCCCCAGTGAAAAAAAAACTCCTCTATAGTGGGAATTAGCACATTAGGGGCAATAAACTTTACTAGTTAATATATCCTAAAAAAGAAAAATTTAAAAAACCCCATAATGATGTGTTATTCAGCCTTGCAGCCACTATTCCATGATGTTGACAGTTTAGCATGCTAAAACTGCTGAATGGTCCTCTTTTAAGACCCCATTAGTCACCATGTCACAAGTTTCTCTAAAACAGAAAAAAAAAGTTGCGTGCTGGAATAAAGTCTAAAATTTGATTGAAAGGTTTTATGGTTAACTCATGAGCACATGTATATACCTCAATTCCAAAAACACATGCAATTTACAGACTAAGTACCTTTATCATCTCCCTTCACCTGCCGTCTTACTGTGTGCTACCAAGTCTCCTTCTTCATTGCAGCCGACAAAACAGCTGTTCGATGCCAGTAAGGCCATTTTCCCCTGAAAGTAATCAGATAACCCTGTGTAAGTTTAATCCTGCTGTATTTGCAGTATAATACAGTCATAGCCTAAAGTGTTGGCACCCTTGAAATTGTCCCAGAAAATGGCAATTACTGTAATTATTGAAATCACGTTTTGTTATGCACATACTGTATTTATTTCCTTTGTGTGTAATGGAACAATACCAAAATACAGAGAGAAAATGGCAAATAGGACATAATTTCACACAAACCCCAAAAATGGTCATCTTTCCAAAACTGTGGTTAAACAATTTTGTTTCAAGCAAGTGATGCTTGTTCAAATTCACCTGTGACAAGTAACAGGTGTGGGCAATGTGAAAAACACACCTGAAACCAAATAAAAAAGGGAGGAGTTGACTCAATCTTTGCATTGTTTTGCCACATTATCATCACCACAAAAAAAGTGCTCCAAATAAACACATGTATGAAGGGGTTAATATACCATAAGGTAAACAATGACTCACAGTAGCGGTGACCAAAAAGTAAATAATGATCCCAAAATTATGGTACTAAATTAAAAATAATAATTTTATTGATAAGACAATTAATAACAAGTACATAGAAAAAGGGTTCTAGGTTCAAAGAAAGAGGGACCAACATGCCATGGGGAATCACAAAAAGAAGGCCATTGAAATAGTGGCTAAATTAAGTATCACTGTCAGATGATGTATCAGACTTAGTATATAACCAAAAAATGGAGGAAATACTATAAAATAAAAACATGCATATAATAATAGTGATAATAAACCAATTTTTCAACGCACAAATTGCCCTCCTATGTGTATCCCTGGTAATGATTAGAAATGCCAGGTCTTAGTTAAGCATTAATTTAATGCTGTTCTGAGGTGCAACAATATCACACTAACATAATGAAATCACGATAATATAAAACATGTTTGATACCTATAACTGGCAGTGTGTGATGATCCCCTGGCGTCCCTCCACCCCGACGCGCGTTTCACTGTGCTTCTTCGGGAGGCGTGGCATTTCTAACCATTAATGACCTGAGTGCAGCTTTACCAAGGATACACATGAGGGTAATTTGTGCGTTGCCAATTGGTTTATTATCACTATTATTATATGCATGTTTTTATTGCATTTCCTCCATTTTTTGGTTATATACTAAGTCTGATACATCATCTGACAGTGATACTTTATTTAGCCACTATTTCAATGGCCTTCTTTTTGTGATTCCCCATGGCATGTTGGTCCCTCTTTCTTTGAACCTAGCACCCTTTTTCTATGTACTTGTTTTTAATTGTCTTATCAATAAAATTATTATTTTTAATTTAGTACCATAATTTTGGGATCAGTATTTACTTTTTGGTCACCAATACAGTGAGTCATTGTTTTGCCACAGTAAAGGGTATGCCACACTAAGCGAGATCGCAAACGAGATCGCTACTTGCGTCACCATTTATGATGCAGTAGCGATCTCGTTAGCGACTTAGCTGTGTGTGACATGTAGTGGTGATGTGGCCCCTGCTGAGATGTCGCTGATCGCTTATGAACGTTCTGAGCCGGTTTTTGGTCATGGTGTCCCGCTGGTGAGCCTGAATCGCTGAGTGTGACACCCTTTATGAATGACTTCACCAGCGTCGCAGGTGGGACTAGGTTTTCCCAACGACCGCAGAGGTCATTATACAGATCGCTGATGAGATGTGTTTGGAATCACAGATCGCTGATGAGTTGTGTTTGGAATCTAACTAGCGATCACATAGCGATCGCACTAGCGATCTCGCCAGGTTAAGTCGTTGTCGTGATCGCTAGTGCGATCGCTAAGTGTGGCAGTGCCTTAAGCATAGAACACAGACAGAGGAGAAGAAAACTGTCTGAGGACTTGAGAACCAAAATTGTTCCAGCACTTTCGGCCAAGATTACACATGATTTAAGAAAGGTCTAGAATGAAAAGCCGAAAAAGACGGATTTTGGTAAGAACTTACCTGTAAAATCCTTTTCAGCGAAGGAAGGAAAGGAGACACACTAGTCATAACTAGTGGGTAGGCGGAGCCCAGATGAGATAGACACCTCAGATTAAAAAGAGTGTTGACCGGCCCCTCCAGCTCGGGCTCCTCCTACTCAGCTCTCCAGTTGTACACAAGCTTAAGGAAGAGCAATATCACCAGCGGAGCAACATAACCCCTTCTGAAGGACTTCAGAGAAAAAAACACAAGAATACAGGTTATGCATGAATTTAGGCAAAAAACCACACAGTTCCAGGTACTACTCACTGGACCTGACCACTGCGATGAGCTGGCAATGCTGGAACAGAGCCTTAGCGCGTCGACCTCAGCCCAGATAATCGCTATCAGAGGAGGGTCACGCCGCATCTGCAAATACAACAACACACTTCTGCCATGGGAGGGAGCTGTGTCTCCTTTCCTTCCTTCGCTGAAAAGGATTTTACAGGTAAGTTCTTACCAAAATCCGTCTTTCAGCAGCAGAATGGAAGGAAAGGAGACACACTAGTCATAACTAGTGGGACGTCCCAAAGCAGTCCAAAAATTAAGGGTGGGAAAAAACCAGAAAAGGCAGAACCCAACAACCCAAGAAAATGCGCAACTAGCGCTAAAACACAAGTTAAAGAGAACTTTAAACTACCGCCGCCTGCAGGACCCTACGTCCTGAGGCTGCATCAGCGGAAGCACTAACGTCCACCTTATAAAATTTTGTAAAGGTGTGGACGGAGCGCCAGGTTGCCGCCCGGCAGAGCTGAGCTGCCGAGGCCCCTTGATGGAAAGCCCACGATGAGCCCACAGCTTTCGTGGAGTGAACTCGAACCTTAATCGGGCAAGGTTCACCCTTAAGTCGGTAAACCTCCAAAATGGCCGACCGTATCCAACGAGCTATAGAATCTTCGGAAGCTCGTTGACCACGTCGACGACCTGCTGGAATCACCAACAGAGAGTCCGACTTCCGAAAACCTTGGGTAACAGACAAATAGAACTTCAAAGCCCGCACCAAATCCAATGTGTGCAAGGCCCTGTTCCTTCGCATTCCTCGGCCCCGGACAAAGAGAGGGCAACACAATATCCTGGTTAACATGAAATTGCGACACCACCTTAGGTAAGAAGTCGCCCCGTGTGCGAAGCACTACGCGATCCGGGTGAAACTCCAGGAAAGGAGGCGAGCAAGAAAGAGCCGCCAACTCAGAAACCCTTCTCAAAGAGGTGACCGCCACTAGGAAGGCAACCTTCCAAGAGAGCAAAGAAAGACTAACAGAGTCCATAGGCTCAAAAGGCCCGTGTTGAAGAGCCTCCAAAACAAGATTGAGACGCCAAGGAGACACAGGCGCCTTCCGCGGCGGAAACTGGCGGGTTACTCCGCGAAAAAAGGAACGTACGTCCCTACGCGAGGCGATAGCCTTCCGGAAAAGCAAGGACAGAGCAGAAACCTGACCCCTCAGGGTGCTCACTGCCCAACCCTTGTCCAGCCCGAATTGCAGGAAGGCCAACAAAATGGGAATGGAAAAAAATCCTCGGGTTCCTTGAAGAACCCGAACACCACGAAAAGAAGGCTTCCCAAGACTTGTGATAAAACCTAGTAGTAGCCGGACCTCTGGCAGCTCGCAAAGTGGCAATGACTTTGGCTGAAAAACCTTGACGGTCAATATTTCGGTCTCAAGAGCCACGCCGTCAAACGCAGAGACTTCAGCTCCGGATGACGAACGGGCCCTTGGGTTAACAGGTCCGGGCGAAGAGAAAGTGGAAAAGGAGGCGCTGCCTGAAGCGACACCAATGTCGAGAACCACGTCCTCCTTGGCCAATCTGGGGCTATCAACATAGCCGGGATTCTCTCCAGTCTGATCCGACGCAACCCCAGAGGAAGTAAGGGTATCGGCGGGAACACATAGATTAGCTCGAATTGGTCCAACGGAGCCACCAGAGTATCCACCGTCACAGCCTTCGGGTCCTTGTACCTGGACATGAAAGTCGGTAACTTGGTATTGAACCTGGATGCCATCAAATCCACTTGGGGAGTTCCCCAACGGGAGAACAGCAGTGCAAAAATCTCCGGATGAAGACTCCATTCTCCGGGATCCATTTTCTCGCGACTGAGAAAGTCTGCCGTGATATTCTGAACTCCTGGAATGTGGATCGCAGAGATGGCTGGTACTCTGGTCTCGGCCCATACCAAGATCCGAGATACCTCCACCATGAGCCTGGAACTCCTTGTCCCGCCTAGATGTTCGATATACGCGACCGCCGTCGCATTGACTGTCTGCACTCGGACTGGCAGACCGCTTAAAGGGACCGTCCAGTGTTGGAGGCAAGGGAAAATTGCCCTCAATTCCAGGATGTTGATCGGCAGGACAGCCGACGACAATACTCCCTGAATCCAGAGATCGTTCCAGACACCTCCCCAGCCCGTCAGGCTGGCATCGGTGGTTATGACCGACCACCTCGGAGAGAGGAAGGACTTCCCCAGGGATAACGCTCCCGGACGTAACCACCATCCTAGAGACTCTCGCACCCTGTGGGAGATGATGACACTGTAATCCAGCGAAGCCTGCGATCGCCAACGGCTCAGAATGAGCCTTTGGAGGGCCCTGGAATGAAACTGGGCAAACAGAAGAGCCCCCATGGACGCCATCAAAACCAGAAGGCGCATACACCTTCGAAGGGACATTGCTGTCGAAGACTTCATAACCTGTACATGTCGAAGGAGACATGCTTGCTTGTCTGGAGGCAGAGACACCACTGCTCGTCGAAATGCATTCCCAAAAACAGGATTGACTGCGACGGTTCCAGAGACGACTTTTCCCAATTGATCAGCCACCCGAGTCCTCCAGGAGCTGAAGGGATAGATTGCGAGCCGTCACCGCCTCCTCCTTTGGGGACGCCACCATCAAAAGGTCGTCCAGGTAGGGAGAATCGAAACCCCCTGTCTTTGAAAAATTGCCATGAGAGGCGCCAGAATTTTTGTAAAAACTCTTGGCGCTGAGGCCAACCCGAATGGCAGAGCCACAAACTGGTAATGGTCCTGACCTATGGCAAAACGAAGGAAGCGTTGGTGAGCCCTTCCGACTGTAACATGCAAATAAGCGTCGCGAATGTCGATTGACACCAAAAAGTCTTTCTGCGACAAGGCTGCCACCAAACGGAGCGAAGCGACTCCATGCGGAACTTCCGGGTGTGGACATGCCGATTCGATCTTTTGAGATCCAGAATGGGGCGAAATTTGTTTTCCTTTTTGGGACCACAAAGAGGTTGGAATAAAACCCTCTTCCCCGGTCCTCCTGCGGAACCGGTACCACCACACCCTTCTGCAGAAGGGAATCGACCTCTCGCAGTAGAGCGGCAAATAGCTCGGGCTCTGACGGAATGCGAGATTGGCAAAAACTGTCTGGGGGTCGAGAAGAAAAACTCTATAAAGTAGCCTGCCGATACAACCCGCGTCATCCAGGCGTCCGGGACGCGGGAAACCCAAGTCAATTTGAATTGGAGCAGGCGACCCTCCCACTCGAGAGCCCTCGAGTGAGACTCTGGCGTCAGTCCGCCTTAGCGGGCTTTTTGTCAGCTTCTCGCTTTTCTTGACGGAAACTTTGTTTCCAGGGAGTGCGGGATTTCTGAGAGGTCTCTTTTCCTGAAAAAGAGGGACGACTCGATCCCCAAGAGGGCTGACCGAACCATCCCCTGGACCGAAAGGACCGCCGACTACTACCGGCACTAGTCCTGCCAGACGCAGAAGTCACAGCTCTTCGCTGCAGTAAAGCCGTTTCTTTTGCCTTTGCCTTGGCAATCAGCTCCGTGAGGTCAGATCCAAAGGCTGACCACCTTGTAAGCTAAAGATAGCATACCCTGCTTGGAAACCGCGGCCTCTCTGTGACTGCCGAGGATTGCGCCCTGGATAGCAGTGACGCAGTATCCTCCAACAACTTGAAAAGCCCAACTACCTCGATAGAGGAGATCCATCTTGCCACGCCGTCCGTAGACGGTCCAACCGGCTCAGGGAAACTTTACAAGCACACATGGATCCTTAGTACTGAATCCATGACCCGCGGCCCTCGCAGATGGATATTGCTGCCATCTCCGTTTTTTTTGTCCAGCGGGTCCTGCAGACTCGCCTTCCCTTTAACAGGAAGATTTGCTAAGCTGGGATAAAGGGACATCCCCTTCAGGAGAAGGGATCCAATTATCAATCAACTCCGTAGAACACGGATACAGTGCCTGAAAACGTTGTAAAGCTGATCGCGACCTATGCGACTCCTGAAAAATCCGGGCCGACTTACCAGGACGTCTAGTTACCTCCTCCGGTAACTGTAACGCCCTCATGGCTTCAATAAAAACCTCCGTATGGCCCAAAAGAGAGACAGAGTGTCCCTGCCGATCCTCCTTGTCCGAATCGGACATCTTCGTTATGCGGGAAGGAAGGCACCGGCTTGTGTCGCTTCCTTGAGAGGATCTAGCTGACACCCAAAAACCTAGAAAGTCAGACCGGCCATCAATATCCTGTAGCGGATCTGGGAGACGGTCCGCATCTGACATGTCCTTGCACAGTATATAGCAGGATAAACCTGTCAGTAACTAGAACAGTGTGTTTCTTAAAGAAAAAACGAACGCTGAAGGATTAAAGCTCTTAAAGAGAGAGCTACCTCAGCTGTCCCCCATTAAGAGTTAACCGTCTAAGAAGGGGTTAAAGTAGCAGACTCCCCACAACCTTGATAATGAAAAGGGTGTGAGAGCCCCAAGTGCCTCTTATAAGGCAGCAGCTGCAGGGCAACTATGCCACACTAAACAAGAACGTTCAGCGAGATCGCTAAAAAAAAATTGCGCTGTTTTGTACATCGCAATGACCGCAAAATTCGTAAAGGAGATCGCTAACCGCTTATGCGTCGTTAATGAGATCGCCCAGATTGGCAGCTACTAGCGACATTAAAACGATACACACAAACGATCGCATTAGTATGCGTCGTTATTGGGATCGTTAGCGGGAACGTATAGTGGCATTAATGTCGCAGACTCCCCACAACCTCTTTTATGAAAATGGTGTGCGAGCCCCCTGGGATAACAGCTGCAGGACAGCGCTGTCTGCCACTCATTTGTGCCTCAGAAAGGCGCCCGCGCTGTGGGGGTGAGGGGGTTAAGCTTCTGCCCAGACGGGTAGAAGCGACTCACCCAGCTGGTCACGGTGAAGCGTCTTGCCGGGAGGGGAGGAGTGAAAGGCCCGAGGAAGCTTTCAGCCTGCTTCAGTAATGGCCGCCGCGCTGTGCCTCCGATGTGCTCCATGAGAGAAGCCGGAAAAGGAGACAGCAGTAAAGCGCGCGCTCAGAGCGGCGCGAAAATTCAAATAAAAAGGCGCGCAACTCCTCTCTCCCCCGCTCCTATGTCCTGCAGGCATCTACCTGCGGACAAAAAACACCAGTCACCGACATGTATACATGTAACAGCGGCTGCCGCAGCAGTCGCTGAAGCACTCAAAACACATTAACATGTTGAGTACTCACCCAGCTGAGCGCCACAGGGACCCCCAGGGATTTGTGGCGCTATGCCCATTGCTTCCCCCCAGGGCGGGGAACGCAGTGACCCCTGCAGCGCGGTTTGCGTCCCCGCCAGGGAAGCCATCCTCATCCCCCCGGGCCGGCAGGGTTCTGCAGGGACCACCATATAGGGTAATACAGATCTGCCAAGGGAGAGGTGGGGGTCCAGCAGCGCTGAGACCCCTGAGACCTCTAGACCACTTCTGGTGATCCAAGTCTCTGTCCGATAAAAAATAATAAAATCTTCTGAGGAGCTGCTTCCAGCAGCGATTATCCTCTGAGACCTCAAATTTTAAACTGGAGAGCTGAGTAGGAGGAGCCCGAGCTGGAGGGGCCGGTCAACACTCTTTTTAATCTGAGGTGTCTATCTCATCTGGGCTCCGCCTACCCACTAGTTATGACTAGTGTGTCTCCTTTCCTTCCGTTCTGCTGCTGAAAGTAAAAACTGCTCTGAATGCTATTTTGGTAGCGGTAATATACACTGTGGATAAATATTTAATGAGTGGACTTTTTGCACATACATGTTAGTGTGAAATATCCACTACTTCACAATATTTCCTTTTATCTAAACAGATTCAACATTCTGTGCTTTCATTCTTCCTCCTCACCTATGAAGACCCTTGAGCGTATGTGATCTTGTTTTTTTTTATGATGAAGTTTTCCTTTTAAGTAATTTAATTTACCAAATGATGTATGTTTCAGTAGTTCAGACTTAGATGCGATACCAGATATTTTTGTTTTTTCTGTAACTAATGGGAATTTTTCTCTTTTTGAAATGTTTCAAATTGTTATAAAACGGTAAGGAATTTTTATTAACTTCAAATTTTTTTTTAACTACTTCTGGACCTCCCTTAAACAATAAATGTCCTAGTTGTCCATATTCTCCTCTCCAGTGATGTTCTAACATCGTGCAGCTGTGGGAGCAAAGAGCAAGCTGTCAGACACAGCCAGACTCTTCATAGAGAAGGCAGCCATGGTTTGTTACTGTCTCTGATTTCCCAATCACTGAATACATGGCGCTTAACAAGCAATTCTAAGGGACCCAGTCCTAAGGTTTTTAAATTTTTTAAATGTTCAAATGCCTCCCCAAAGGTCCTTTATCACCTTATGGGAGTTACAATATATGGAATTAATGAAAAAATAAATATACAAATTAAAAAAAATATATAAGACAAAAAAAATGTCCGATATATATAAAAATAATTATTACATAAAGAGGAACACATTTTAAAATGTATTTCAGTGGTCTTTGGTCCTGTTCAGTGGTCCTTTGTGGCTATAGAAAAAAACTAAACAAGAATACGTGAAAAACAGAATTGTATTTCCTGTTAGAAAAAAAAAATGAACTATCCCCCCTCCTCCCGGTTTTATGTTTTTGTTTTGTGCTAGTGTACACCACCACACTCCTGTATTGGATTGTCCTTTTAGTGATTGCCTGTAATATGTATACTAACAGGGAAGACACTGGGGTCTCTTTTAGGGTTTGCATCACAAAACGAGTGCCGATCCCGGTAAACACATATGAAATGAATCAGCCCAGAGCTCTAAACCTAAAAATTACATGAATGATTATAATCACTGCAGAGATAAAACAGAAATCAGACGTTACATCTTGAAACACGGGCTCCCACTGCTCCCTAGCGCCAATCGCATCTGAGCGACCCATGACCAGGCCATCCGAGTTTATTCCCAAGTATTTCCCATATCCAGACTTCAGCGCAATCCTTCAACAGAAATGAGATGCTATTATAAGTAAATACATGAAATGCGCCTCAATAACAGTTTGTATACATGGCAATAGGATGCCATCATCATTATAAATGGTTATTACCTCGAGTCTGATAGCTTTATGGCTGTGAACTGCTCCGGGGAGCCGGACCTTCGTCTTCTGGAAGGGAAGAGATTAACATTTGTTAACTTCAAAATAATGACTGTGTAATGCAGAAGTGGTAAAAGGAAAGAAGTGTAAGCAGTTTATTAAATTCCCCCCGGAGTCCCTGACAGCCCGTCGCCAGATACCGGCTGGTTTACAGTGACATGCACCAGCGGTCTATATGCAGGGTACTGGATTATTACTGCACGTAACTGATCCTGAAAATACAAGGATATGAGAAGATGGTTGTTTATGCAGTTCCCTAATATATGAACAGGTAAAATATCCTTCTATACTATAATAATATAGTATAATATTACAGGTCTATCTGGAGAGCCCATAATCTGGCAGGAGTAAGGGAACAGACTAGAGACTTGCCATGAGATATGCAAACTAGACAGCAACAACAGACACCGCGAACAGCGGTGGGGACTCGCATTATCTAAGGGACTAACGTGCCGGGCTCCGAAATCTCTACAGGCAGCTGTATAACACAGCCACCATCAGGCTCAGCTCCTGAACCCATTCCCTGAACTCCCACCAGACATGTGATGCGAGAAGGAGTTAAAGGCGTTTATAATTGCATATGGCCATACAGACAGCAGCAAGCAAGCAGAGTTTACAAGAACGAGATACATTATTCGCTTAAAGTGGTTGTCCATTACTCAGACAACCCCCTACTTAATAATGTTTCCACCCCCTACAATAACAATAACACATTCACCCCCACTGATTGGACATAGGGATTGCGTGACATAATGTCACACAATCCCTGAGGGAGCCAGTGCTGACACCGCTGGGATGGCACCGGCAGTGAATAGGTGTTATTCTTTTACTGAGGGAAAACATAGGGATTGACAAGGGTTGTCAGAGTAGTAAATATCCCTTTTAAAACTCAAGTAAATGGACAGCGGCGGTACACTCTGTATCATGTCTATTTGCCCTTGTAAAGGATTGTATGAAAGGACTGCATGATGTCCATTGGCTATAAAAAACGATTGTCCTGTAAAACAAAACTCCTCTCATTTCTTTTGACTTTGGTTAGAACATGACCAGTACATGTTTTATAGAGACCACAAGCCCAGTAAATACTGCCTGCAGGCATTGTAACATACGGTGGTGAAGTGGTGCAATACCAAGGTGCTCTAAACACTCACCTTTGTGGGGGGCTCCAATGGTAAAAAGACCAGTGTCAAGAGCATGGATGTAGGCGCCTTTGTCCATTTCTATAGCAACGGTCCCTGAAATGTCACCCAAGGATTTGACAGCCCACCAATTTCCTAAAATAAACAGAATTATAATGTAAAATATCACTGAACAAAATAAAAACAACGACCAATAAGCATAATAATCATTTTTAAACCCCTTCTTGCCCCCTGCATTTTTTTTTCAATTCAAGAGTCATAACTTCCATTTTTTTCTGCTGACAGAGGCGACTGAGGTCACTTTTTTTGTTAGACGACATGTAGTTTTGAATGACACTGTTCTTTTTTATTTTACCTTGACATGTTTTGTACAATGGGTAAATTACAAGTGCTATTAAATGGCAAAAAAACACTTCCACCAATGTTTATTTCTATTAATATCTTCCTTGTGTAGTAAAAATGACCTGGCAACAATATTTTCCACACCAGCTGGATCATCAGATGTGTATTTTATACATTATATACAGTACAGACCAAAAGTTTGGACACACCTTCTCATTCAATGATTTTTCTGTATTTTCATGGCTATGAAAATTGTAGAATCACACTGAAAGCATCAAAACTATGAATTAACACATGTGGAATTATACATTACACTTTACAAAAAAGTGTGAAACAACTGAAAATATGTCTTATATTCTAGGTTCTTCAAAGTAGCCACCTTTTGCTTTGATTACTGCTTTGCAGGCAGAAAAGGTGAACGGATGGATTTACATGCCTGGTTCCCACCGTGAAGCATGGAGGAGGTGGTGTGATGGTGTGGGGGTGCTTTACTGGTGACACTGTTGGGGATTTATTCAAAATTGAAGGCATACTGAACCAGCATGGCTACCACAGCATCTTACAGCAGCATGCTACTCCATCCGGTTTGCGTTTAGTTGGACCATCATTTATTTTTCAACAAGACAACGACCCCAAACACCTCCAGGCTGTGTAAGGGCTATTTGACCAAGAAGGAGAGTGTTGGGGTGCTACGCCAGATGACCTGGCCTCCACAGTCACCAGACCTGAACCCAATCGAGATGGTTTGGGGTGAGCTGGACCGCTCACCGCTTCAATTTTGAATAATCCTCAACAGTGTCACCAGCAAAGCACCCCCACACCATCACACCACCTCCTCCATGCTTCACGGTGGGAACCAGGCATGTAGAATCCATCCGTTCACCTTTTCTGCGTGAAAAGCAGTAATCAAAGCAAAAGGTGGCTACTTTGAAGAACCTAGAACATAAGACATATTATCAGTTGTTTAACACTTTTTTGTAAAGTGTAATGTATAATTCCACATGTGTTAATTCATAGTTTTGATGCCTTCAGTGTGATTCTACAATTTTCATAGCCATGAAAATACAGAAGAATCTTTGAATGAGAAGGTGTGTCCAAACTTTAGGTCTGTACTGTATATTTGTGTGGTGAAAAAAAAGTGAGAAATAAAAACTGTAAAATAAAAAAATCTGTGTGAGGGTGTTTTTTTTGTATGGCAAGTGTTTTTGTTGACATCATTTTGTGATACTTACCATATTTATTTGAACGCACCCCAAATTTTGTGGAGGAAAATAGAAAAAAAAAAGATTTTTTTATAAGATGCGGTCAGTCTTATAGTATGAATTTAAGGTATCTTACCTGGGGTAAAGGCGGCACTGGAGTGGGGTCTCTTCCTCAGGAAGCCGGGGGCAGCAGAAATGGAGCAATGCTGCGGACCCTGGGTGGGAGAAGTGGGTGCACCAGCGGTGCAATGCTGCGGGCCCAGTTTTTGCGGTGAAGCAAAGCAGAGTGCCTTGTTTTCCCAGCGGCCATGTTCCTGAAGCTGTGGGCCACTGGACACGGCGCATGCACAGACCGGCATCACGGTCCGTTCGAGATCTCAATCTGTGGAAGCGCCACCTCCCATCTTTAGGGGCTTCAGGAAGATGACCGCCTCCGGCGGAGCTTGCGCAGATTGAGATCTTGGCCAGGCCAAGATCCCAGTCTGTGCATGCGCCTCTGGAGGCGGCCCACGGTTCCAAGAAAATGGCCGCCGGATAAGCAATGCACTCCGCTCTGCCTCACCGCCGACACCAGGCCCGCAGCATCGCACTGCTTCTTCCACCGTCAGCATCCTGTGATCCCGCTCCACCACTGCCGCAACCCCGTGGTAAGCTACATTCAAACTACAAGACGCACCCCTCATTTTCCCTTCAAATTTGGGAGAAAAAAAGTGAATCTCATGAGCCAAAAAATACGGTACTTTTTTTTAATAGCTTTTTATCACTTTTTTGGGGGCTAGTTTGCAGAAAAAAAAAATTTTTCCTTTTTTTTCTTCTTTTGCTTCACACGTTTATCTGAGCTTTCAAAATATAAAATTTTGTAACTCACATGATAGATTATTTTTAAGTAATGAAAATAAAAGAAAAAAATAAATTTTTTTTTTCTTTAATTATTTTCAGTCCCCAGATTCACAGATTCACTTGAACCTGTGATCATTTATTCGCCAATTCTTCATTACCATTTAAAGGTTTGGGCACCCCTGGTCAAAACTACTGTTACTGTGAACAGCAAGTTGAAGACGTAATGATCTCTAAAAGTCCTAATGTTCCTTTGTATCTTAGGCAAAAAATAAATATATCTATATTTTCATCTTTTACATTTTAAAAATTACCAAAAGAAAAATGGGTCGATGCAAACGTTTGGGCACCCCGCATGCTTAGTACCTAGTAGCGCCCCCTTTTTCACGTATCACAGCTTGTAAACGGTTTTTGTAGTCAGACAAGAGTCTTTCTGTTCTTGTTTGAGGGATTTTCATCCATTCTACCTTGGAAAATTCTTATAATAAGGTTATACGACGGCCACTGCATGGATGGCAGATGGACTATGGTACTATTAACACGCAGAATAAACTAATGTATACTTAAAAATAAAATTGTTTTGTCAAATCCTCAAGAAATATTAGTCGTATACCTAAAGGTACGCTTTTCAAGTTCATCTAGACACACAAATGGATTGCTAAAATGAGCTGTTTTAACACTTGGGTCAAGGGCCGGATTACAATGAAGTAAGGTCTCTCTAGACGGCTTTTTTTTTTACTTGATTATTTGATGCTTCCTGTTATGAGATGTCTACAGTATATTGGCAGATGTAATATATGTTAGTTTTTTGCAGACTTTCACACTGACATACTATGCACTTCATAGCTTGGCAATTATCCGGAGCGCCATATACATAGGACAGCCACAGCCACTTTGACTTTGCAGTACATAAAAACAGAGTTGCGCAATTTGTACGACTTTATGGTCATAATACATTTTTGCCGCCATGTTAAAGATGAGATAAGGTGATCTGAAAGGCAGGGAGAATTGGCTACATTACATGCGGCCATCAATAAATTTCCATAGTCTGTTTATCAGCCTCCATTCATTGCAGCAGATGACGTGGAGGAGGGAGCAGAGATGTCACCTTGTGCCTTATACAAAGATCTCCCTGATCTTTTATGATATGGGTCATAATTACATTCAGTAAAGGGCATCACTTCACTTACCGACAATATCCAGGGCGTCTTCATTACATTCGTCTCTTTTCCTTTTATTACCTTTATTCTTTTTCTTGCTGAAAATAAATGATTATTTCATTATCCCCTTGACTAATACTGTAGAGCAGGGTAATATGGCCACTACTGCTGTATAAGATGTCCACATTACCCAGCGTGTATCCACAGGGGGAAAGCAGTATGTGTGGATATGGTAAGGTCAGTGACAGTAAAGTCAAAAAGCCGGTCACCACCATGTCTAGTTGGTATGAGACAGCTGAAATACGTGTCTCCATTGCGGTAGCAGTCTGGTTACATTGGTGACTGAAACATATTAAAGGGAACCTGTCACTAGATTCATGCTGCCCGAACCATAGGCAACATGAATCAGAGCCGTGCAACCAGGTTATGTCACAGTGCGATGTTTCAGAGACAACACTTTGCAGAGCTGGCTGGGACTATAGGGAGAGGCCTGACTAGTCCGAGTGGCCCTCAGATGGCTTTTTCCCACCTCGCTCGAGTTGATAGAGAGGTCACTCCACATGTACATAGATAACACACTTAAGTGCAATATTGCAACTGTGGTTCATGACTCTGACAGATTCCCTTTAAAGAGAACTGTCATCAGGTTATCACACCCCAAGCGATTTACATGCACATGAAGCTGTTACACAGACTAGTCCCGCAATACCTTTACCTAGACAGTTTGTACCTCAGTTACCGAGAAATCAATGTCTGAATCGATACGCCAATCAGGCATGTGGAAGCTCTTCCCAAGCTCAAAAAAACGCATACACAAGGTGTAATGAAAAGGACACAAGTCTGATTAGTTTTCAAAGTAGGAAATTATTTTCTTGTAGTAAGCACTCCAAGAAGATAGTATAAGTACAAGAAAATATACTTCACGGATAATTGCACGGATGCAAGGCCAACACTCGCTGCATAGACTAGCCTGCAGAGCTGGTGTCACCAGAAGTCCTACGACCATCCGAAGAAAATTCACGGAGTAATCTGCATCAGCTGCAGACAAGCAGATTTTCTACAGGCATCATGCATAGGGAATGGGAGTGCAATCACTCACCGGTTGCAACGTTTCAGGGGCCGGCCCCTTTTTCAAGCCCCCCCCCCCCCTTTTTAAGTATCTGGTTTATATGATTTTTGGGAGTTATTTTGCCGGCATTTTTCTGCACAGCTATTGCGTCACCTTTCCACTGCTTGTTTAGCTTTTCCCAAGCCTCGGTCACTCTGGCTTTATTCCCCAAAAGGGCCGTCTCCTCCTGCTTGGACTCACAGTACAGAGGTTGCGAATCAAGCATGAGCCAGCAATGGATGGGGATTAGAGCTGAGAAGAGCACTGGCTTAAAGGGAACCTGTCAGCGGGAATTTCCATGTTAAGCTACAGGTATGGGCAGAATTATATACTGATTTAATACATACCTTTAGCATAAAAATCTGCAGCCTGGTTTTCATTAAATCATCATGACAAATCTCGGTTTCCTCAGGGCTTCGGGGCAGGACTTGTGGATGGGACAGTGGGTAGGGTCTTCGCCTCAGAGGGACAGCCACAGCCCCTCCGCTGCCTCTGTTGCATTCATCATCTTAGTTATTTCAATTTGGGCCTTCCTAGCTGTGGGGGGCACTCTCGCATATTCAGCTGGTATTGGTCTTCATGAAAATGGAGCTGGCACATGCGTAGATTGACTTCCAGCAGTCTTCAGGAAAATGGCACCAGAAGTGGCGCATGCACAGAATGAGATCTCAGGTCATCAATGAGCTGAGATCCCATTCTGTGCATGTGATGCCTCCCGGCGCCATTTTCTTCAAGACTGGCAGAGGTCAATGTGCACATGGCCAGTGCTATTTTCGCGAAGACCGAAATCAGCTGAAGCTGCGAGAGCGCCGCCCACAGTTAAGGTGATGCCAGCCAAAATTTTAAATAACCAAGACAATGAATGCAACAGAGGCAGCAGAGGGGCCGTAGCTGAGCCCCCTGAGGCGAAGACCCTACCCACTGTCTCGCTCCGAAGAACTGAGGAAACCAAAATATATCATGAGTTAACGAAAACCAGGCTGCTGCGCATTTTTACACTATAGGTATGTATTAAATCAGTATGACCGCGCCATTCTGTCCATACCTTTAGTTTAACACTGATATTCCTGCTGACCGGTCCTCTTTAAGTAGTGAAAACGCAAATTTCTCAGTAACAGACTGTTTAGCTAAAGGTGTGGCTGGACTTGTCTTTGAAAGAGCTAAATATGCACATAAATAGTTTAAACGAGTGAAATCATGGTGACATAATACAAGAAATAATGATTGCTATGATATGAGCTGGAGTTTTTATGCCCGGTAATAAAACATCTTTTCCCCCCAGCATTTCTCATTTTTAGGGGCGGCTTCATGCCAGCCACCCAGTGCACTTATCGCCACAATCATCACATCACTGTGGCTGCTATGGAACAGATTACTTGTTGCTGGCACTAGAGATAAGTGAATACATTTGCAGGACTCAGATCCAGCGACTGGATCAATATTCTGAGGCTGATAGACGGTGCCCTGCAGACCATCACCTTCCTGCTGGCATCTGTGGCTCCTCTTCTGATTAGCCAACCAGGGGCAATATGGTGTGTGCGTTACTCTGCAACAATGACGCTGCGCTAGGCCGGCTAATCAAGAGAGGATGCTGCTGGGTAGGGGCGGCTGCAGGGCTCCTGGGATGCAGCCACAGAATAGCAACATGTCGGCTTCACCAGGGTCTTGCAAATAGTTCCACCCCCTCGTTGAGTGCTATATAGTTTGCCTATGAAACGACACAATTTTATTTCGATATACCCTGGTAAAAAACATACAGAATTAACTTCCACAGCTTCTTACCCTTTATCCTTCATTCCCTTCAGTACCAGCTTGGTGGACTTTACACGAGAGTATTCAGCCATGGTGACACCACTGACAGGAGATATTATATCACAACTGTGGAGAAAACAACAGCAGTTCAATATATATCAAATCAAAAATTATCTATTAGCAAATGAGGCAAACATCCAATTGTCTCTAGATTAGCTCCAACACACACAGTGTTTCTATCTGCAGAGAATTACAGGGAATGTGGAATTTCACCAGACAGAAAGCAGAACACAGGTAAAGATTGTCTGAGATCACTAATCAATACCAATCATCCCCCTAATCTACAACTCTGTAATCTAATCCCTCTGTAAATATTTTCATAAACAGTAATCTGTATGTGACTGATCAATGGAGACTCTCTGCAATAACCCTACCATAGTGTGCACCCTGTTCACATGGAGGACCTCCAAATCAACTGGCCACAAACTATGATGGAAATCATCCAAATCTGCCGTTTTGGGATTTAGAAATAATTTCATGTGTATGCCTGTCACGAGTGTCACATCCTCCTGGGAGATCTGGGGTTAGAAGATCACTACGTATTGTGAATAGCAGATCTTCCATTTAGCCTGTGTGTTTGTGTCCCACATTAAATGGATTTAGTTTCCTTTGGAGCTGAAGCGGTTAACGACCCTTTATATGCTGGTCAGACACTTGCAGCTCCATTTCAGCTGCTTTTGATCTTGTCATTACATCCCCCTATAAAACCTGGCCAGACCCTCTCTGCCTTACCAGTGAAAGCTCTGCTTCCTAGGTCCTTGTATCCAGTCAGTGTACTGAATTGGAGAGTGTTGCGTGCTGTTTTTCGGTGTGCTTTCCTCATTGTCCTGTTCCCATTTGGTTGGTACACTCCTACACCTCTCTACCTTTGATGAGTGTATATTTGTTGCTTTCTGTTATCCCAGTTTTGTCTTTGCGTCTTGTTTACCTTTCAGATCTGTCCCATGCCTCATGGGTGATGGAGGGGACAGATCAGGGTTTAACAAGAGCATAGGAAGGGCGGAGACTCGGGCCTCTCTACCTTCAAGAGTACCCCCCGGGACAGGATAGTTATGGCCCCAGTTTCAGGGAAGTTTGAGGCCCGGTCCTTACCAAAGACCGACACAACTTTATAGGTTCATTCAAGGGAAGATGAATGGGGCACGTCTGATACTGTTCCAGTTCAGACTGCTCACAGACCACTCCTGCCGGCGATTCTCCCTTTATCCGTGATGTGATGTCGACAGTGCAGCTTCTTCTCTTCAGCTCTGTCAATAGGGCATCATTATGGAAGTCATACAGACTGACAGTAGGCTCCCCGCTAAAGGTACTGCCACACTAAACAATCCCGCTAGCGATCTCGTTAGCGTTGCATACTAATGCGATCGCTAGCGGGATCGTTTCTATATCGCTAAATGCGGCCACATTTAGCGATATAGTTAACGACGCTATCGCCGTTACGATCTTCTTAACGACTTTAGCGGTACAAAAGTACCGCTAAATCGCTAAGAAAAGGTGCCACACTAGCGATAAGATACTTACCCAGCGGGAGCGCCGACGAGAAAATAGGGTCCGGAACGATTCCAGCGACGAGCGAGATCACAGCAGGAAGCTCGTCGCTGGCAGATGCCGCACTGAACAACATCGCTAACGGGATCGCTAAATAGTGACGTTTTTTAGCGATCCCGTTAGCGATATTGTTTAGTGTGGCATACCCTTAAGTTAGGCAGAGCCGGCAGTCATTCAGCATGATATCAGCAGTGAGCAGAGCAGAAGAGAATGTGCTAATCTTTTGGCGTGAAGTCAAATTAGGGCGGAGAATTGCAGCCTGGGCCAGAACAGAGCAGGCAGTCAGCAATTACCTGCCCGTAAGTTCATAGCCAAAATACATCAAAATCCACAATATCTTTTAAATGCAAACTGTACTGTTAAACTGTTCAAAAAAAATAGTACAGAAAATAAGAATATATTACCAATGAATTGTTTCTTTCTCCACTTATGAGCCACCTTGCCTCCTGAACCTATCAGGCTAGTAACAAGCAACTGATCAACTATGTTCACGTCATTCAGCACTTTATAACTGACCTGTTTAAGAAGCCGAGAAATGATGGGGCAGAACGTTCAGTCCCTTTCCCATACACATTATTGATACAGCGTTTGTAGCAGTTGTCTCTACCCATCAGCTCAGAGACAGCTGAATATTAGACACAGAGCACACACAGGAGGAAACTGGTGAGAGAGATAGGATGCACATCATATAGTGGCCACTAATTTGTTCCAAAAAGATCCTTGAAAGTACAGATCCCACTGTAGAAGAGGTTCAGCGGTCTGGTGTGCATGATCATGTGAAGAGGAGGCACTATGGAGGCGCAGATGTCACAAAAAGTCCCCACCCCAATTCCAAAACCAGCACTGATCATAGATCTCTATAATGCTGCAGTACACATACAGCAGGACACGTACGCAGCGGGGCAGATATACAGCAGGACACGTACGCAGCGGGGAAGATATACAGCAGGACACATACGCAGCGGGGCAGATATACAGCAGGACACATACGCAGCGGGGCAGATATACAGCAGGACACGTACGCAGCGGGGAAGATATACAGCACCACACATACGCAGCGGGGCAGATATACAGCAGGACACATACACAGCGGGGCAGATATACAGCAGGACACATAAGCAGCGGGGCAGATATACAGCAGGACACATACACAGCGGGGCAGATATACAGCAGGACACATAAGCAGCGGGGCAGATATACAGCAGGACACATACGCAGCGGGGCAGATATACAGCAGGACACATAAGCAGCGGGGCAGATATACAGCAGGACACGTACGCAGCGGGGAAGATATACAGCACCACACATATGCAGCGGGGCAGATATACAGCAGGACACATACGCAGCGGGGCAGATATACAGCAGGACACATAAGCAGCGGGGCAGATATACAGCAGGACACGTACGCAGCGGGGCAGATATACAGCAGCACACGTACGCAGCGGGGCAGATATACAGCAGCACACATACGCAGCGGGCCAGATATACAGCAGCACACGTACGCAGCGGGGAAGATATACAGCAGCACACATACGCAGCGGTGCAGATATACAGCAGGACACATACGCAGCGGGGCAGATATACAGCAGGACACATACGCAGCGGGGCAGATATACAGCAGGACACATACGCAGCGGGGCAGATATACAGGACATGTACGCAGCGGGGCAGATATACAGCAGCACACGTACGCAGCGGGGCAGATATACAGCGGACACCTACGCAGCGGGGCAGACATACAGCAGGACACATACGCAGCGGGGCAGATATACAGCGAGACACGTACGCATCGGTGAAGGTATACAGCAGCACACGTACGCAGCGGGGCAGAATACAGCAGACACATACGCAGCGGGGCAGATATACAGCAGGACACATACGCAGCGGGGCAGATATACAGTAGGACACGTACGCTAGCGGGGCAGATATACAGCAGCAAGACACATACGCAGCGACACGTACGCAGCAGGGCAGATATACAGCAGGACACGTACGCAGCGGGGCAGATATACAGCGGGACACGTACGCAGAGGGGCAGATATACAGCAGCACACTTACGCAGAGGGGCAGATATACAGCAGCACACGTACGCAGCGGGGCAGACATACAGCAGCACACGTACGCAGCGGGGCAGATATACAGCGGACACGTACGCAGCGGAGCAGATATACAGCAGGACACGTACGCAGCGGGCAGATATACAGCGGGACACGTACGCAGCGGGGCAGATATACAGCACCACACATACGCAGCGGGGCAGATATACAGCAGCACACGTACGCAGCAGGGCAGATATACAGCGGGACACGTACGCAGCGGGGCAGATATACAGCGGGACACGTACGCAGCGGGGCAGATATACAGCAGGACACGTACGCAGCGGGGCAGATATACAGCAGGACACGTACGCAGCGGGGCAGATATACAGCGGGACACGTACGCAGCGGGGCAGATATACAGCAGGACACGTACGCAGCGGGGCAGATATACAGCAGGACACGTACGCAGCGGGCAGATATACAGCGGGACACGTACGCAGCGGGGCAGATATACAGCGGGACACGTACGCAGCGGGGCAGATATACAGCGGGACACGTACGCAGCGGGGCAGATATACAGCGGGACACGTACGCAGCGGGGCAGATATACAGCGGGACACGTACGCAGCGGGCAGATATACAGCAGGACACGTACGCAGTGGCTCAGGTACATAAACACAGCGGGACATGTATACAGCAGTGCAGATGTACCTATAGTAATGATGATGTGACGGACATACATGGACGTGCAGTATATAACCTGCTACACAGCACATGCAGCGTACACACAGTGTATAAGGAGGATACATAACCACATACACGATACACACTGCCCGGACACTGTACAGCCGCCACTCACTTGTTTGCGGAACTGCTGCTCCCTCATCACAATAATGTCCTGATTGGAGCTGCGCCTGGGAGTGGATGACGTCACCGGAAGACCCGATACCGGGGAAGCTGCGTTGTGCTGGCGCCGCTGGAGATGAGGCGGCACTGAGAGGCCTGAGGAGCTGCACTATGGGGCTGTGTGTGGATGGGAATGAGGGCACAGGACTCGGGGTGAGGTCTCCGAGGATGTATTTTTTTTTGAAAGGGCCAAAGAAATGTGGATGATGTTACTATATGGGGCTGCATGTTGGAGGGCTGCACAGGGAAATGGATGCTGCTACTTATAATGGGCTGTTTATGGAGGGCTGAGCAGGACAGGGGTTGATGTAGCATGAGTGAGGCTGCACAGGGTAGGTGATGAGGGCGGCTGTTTATGGAGGGCTGAGCAGGACAGGGGTTGATGTAGCATGAGTGAGGCTGCACAGGTAGGTGATGAGGGGCTGCGTGGGGAAGGGTATGATGATGATGAGGTGCTGCGCGGGGAAGGGTATGATGATGATGAGGTGCTGCGCGGGGAAGGGTATGATGATGATGAGGTGCTGCGATGGGAAGGGGATGATGATGAGGTGCTGCGATGGGAAGGGGATGATGATGATGATGAGGTGCTGCGCGGGGAAGGGTATGATGATGATGAGGTGCTGCGATGGGAAGGGGATGATGATGAGGTGCTGCGATGGGAAGGGGATGATGATGAGGTGCTGCGATGGGAAGGGATGATGATGATGAGGTGCTGCGCGGGGAAGGGTATGATGATGATGAGGTGCTGCGATGGGAAGGGGATGATGATGATGGGCTGGCGGGGAAGGGTATGATGATGAGGTGCTGCGATGGGAAGGGGATGATGATGAGGTGCTGCGATGGAAGGGGATGATGATGATGATGAGGTGCTGCGCGGGGAAGGGTATGATGATGATGAGGTGCTGCGATGGGAAGGGGATGATGATGAGGTGCTGCGATGGGAAGGGGATGATGATGAGGTGCTGCGATGGGAAGGGGATGATGATGATGATGAGGTGCTGCGCGGGAAGGGTATGATGATGATGAGGTGCTGCGATGGGAAGGGGATGATGATGAGGTGCTGCGATGGGAAGGGGATGATGATGAGGTGCTGCGATGGGAAGGGGATGATGATGATGAGGTGCTGCGCGGGGAAGGGTATGATGATGAGAGGTGCTGCGATGGGAAGGGGATGATGATGATGGGCTGCGCGGGAAGGGTATGATGATGAGGTGCTGCGATGGGAAGGGGATGATGATGATGGGCTGCGCGGGGAAGGGGATGATGATGAGGGCCGCGATGGGAAGGGGATGATGATGATGAGGGGCTGCGCGGGGAAGTGGATGATGATGATGGGCTGCGCGGGGAAGGGGATGATGATGAGGGACTGCGATGGGAAGGGGATGGGGGGGGTCTGTGCGGGGAAAGGGATGATGAGGGGGCTGCACAGGGAAGGGGATGATGATGAGGGGCTGCGTGGGGAAGAGGATGATGATAAGGGGCTGCATGGGGAAGGTGATGATCATCTGTGCTGAGAAGGGTTGATGCTGCTGCATGTTGTGGGGCTGTATGAAGAGGAGGATAATGTTGCCTGCTGAGGGGAAGTGGGTGATGTTACTTGTGTGCGGGGAAGGGAGTGATATTCCTTACGTGGGACTGCTTGTCTGTGCCGTGAAGCGAATGATGTTAGTTACTTGGGCTTAATGTAGGGGAGCTGGTCTGCACAGGGAAGAGGGTGATGTCACTTATCTCCATTGTGGCTTAATTCTATGTATCGATTTGTAAACTTCACTGTTACACATTTGTAGGTGCACTGAGATAAATATCTTCTTTTTGTTAGACTTATATATGTGGGTTAATAAAACATTGAGAACTACGAGCTGAATTGTTATTTCTATCATTATATATCTTGGTGTGACATTAGTGAACAGTGACTGCAGTAGGATCTGTATCAGTGTTCACACGTTGCGATGTCCTCACCAGTAGACTTGCACTAAATTGTTCAGATCTTGCTGACGATTTCTTTCCGGTCCTCGGCAGTTTTTTTTTTTTAAATAAAAACATGGTTCGGAATGATTCAATCAATGTGTTTGGTCCCAGCAGTGTCTGTCGGTGTATCCCGGTCTTCTGTGGCCACTTACCAGTCTCTGTGGCCCATACAGTGTAGTAGTCATAGGGACGAAACGTTTTTTACAGATTATTTTCTTACAGTTTCATCAGTTGCTGAGGGTCTGACTGCTGGTGCCTCCACTATTCCATAGGATGGGCTCTGGCAGAGGGCACTACATTTATTACAGAGTGATAAAAAAAATACTCTGAGCAAGTCTGAGGAGTATTTTTTTGCCAAGAAGGAGATAATTTGCAGTAACAAATCTATAGTACAACAAAGGATATCATACCTCTAATGACCACTACATAACGGAAACCAATATAACAATGTGGGCAACTCAATACAAATCAAACCTGGAGTTAAAAGCCCAGAATAGATTTGTAAAACATGTCACTCTACACAAATTGATGTGAAAAGAATATCAATTTTATTTAACAATATCAATCAATATCATATACAAAAAGTGCATCCAAAATCAGTATATACAGTGGAGAATACAGGCAGGGACACCTGGAATTAAAATACAGGAAGAGTAGCAGCAAATAGATGGTAGTAAACAGCGTTCTAGGTAAAGGAAGGCGGAACCGTGTGAATATTTATCCACACACACAAAGGTATTCATAGACCCATGCTAACAGTACAAAAAATATGTATTCAAATGCCAAATAAAGTGCTGCCAATAGTGCAAAATTTGAATTATGCTCGGTCTAGAATCCAAGCAGAGGGCAACCAAAAACTGGTTGAGTAAAAAGGTGACCCAGCTAACCTTACCACTGGCCTATCACACAAACACAACACCGTGGATAAAGCTACACTAACTGTTGATAGTCCTTACCCATGTGGGGACCAGGTGTAACCTGCCAGTGCCCTGACGCGTTTCGCCAGACAGGCTTCTTCCAAGGGCTGTGTGGCGGGCACTATGGCAGAAGGTCTATTTATACCAAAGACCACGATTGGGAAAATGGGGATGCTCGCTGCCATATTAGCACTTGCGCAGGAAGGTGCCAGGTATGTCATATCCGGTTACCCGGAGTTAGATATTGTGATGTGCGCCGGCGCAAACATGTGGATCGGCGCATGCGCTGTGGATGCAGGAAGTCCATGTCACATCCGGCAATCCCAAGCCCTGACATCCGCCAGTGCAAGAGGTACCATGGCTGCACAAATGAGTGTACGGGCCGGATGGATGCCTTCAGAGACGCGGCGGGTGCACAGCCAGCACGCACACGCACCATGCAGCAGCCATTGCACACAAGGGCACTTTGTACGTCAGACCTGGGCAAAGTGAAGCACGCTGGCCACATCCGGCCCTCTGTGCTGTTCCTGTCTGGCTCATGGACCAAGGCAGCCAAAGGGCTGATAACAGTGGCCACAGGCTGCACCATGTGATCGCTCTCTCCTGCCCAGTGTCCAAAGTTGCCAACCGTCCAGAAATTCCAGGATAGTCCATAAAAAAAAATTAAGGCGTCTGTGATTTTATTTTTTTTCAAGCTGAAGTAATTTCTAATAATTTTGACCGTAATGTTCATGGGCGGCACAGTGGCTCAGTGGTTAGTACTGCAGCCTTGCGGCACTGGTGTCCTGGGTTCAAATCCCACCAAGGACAACATCTGCAAGGAGTTTGTATGTTCTCCCCGTGTTTGTGTGGGTTTCCTCCGGGTTCTCCGGTTTCCTCCCTCATTCCAAAGACATACTGATAGGGAATGAAGATTGTGAGCCCCATCGGGGACAGAGATGATAATGTCTGTAAAGTGTTGTGGAATTAATGGTGCTTTATAAATGAGTAAAATATATAAAAATAAAGCATTCTACAGTGAATGCAGCTAGTGTCTTCATATCAGAGTTATGGGTTGTAGATAAGTGTCACAGTCATATTGATTTATTATGGTCTTCCAATGTGTCCATAACATTTTTGTTGTCTGATTTTTTTTTGATAAGCTGCTCAAGTTGGCAACCCTATTGTTGTCCCACTATAGTGGAGGAGGCGACCCTTCCAGCATTAGTATAGTGGAGGAGTAGCGACATCATTGCGTCAATGTCTTACCATGTCAAAGTGACAGGGTGGGTACGCCCTTACGTAACGCTCACTAATATGCAAATTAGGCACACCGAATACAGTTTTATGGTAAAACAATAATGTAACAATTTATTAAGATTACATCAGGATAATGCTGAATTATGGAATGGCAGATATAATATTACCCTGTTTCCAACTCTTCACCAAGACTGGTGTACAAAATGTCAGTATTGATGACTTGGGACCTATATATTAGTAAAGTTTCTACACACCCATATCCATTGTTTTGTACTGATGATACAGCATGTAGAACAGTATAGAAGGGTTGTGCACTTTATTTTAACAATTGTGCTGGGGACATAATTTTGTGGCACTTGCTACTAAGGTGAATCGCCGCCCGCCCGCCTGTTACTGCAGGCCTCCTCACACCCTCCACAGCACTCCTGTTCTCCTAATGGACAGGTCTAGCAATACGGAGTCTCATTCACTGTGCAGTTTGTGAGGAAAGCTGTAATAACAAGCATGCAATGCTTCAGAAGAGGAAAACCTGCAATACTGTTATGTTTCTTAGGCCGTGTTCAGACGACCACAATGCATGGACTGAACATGGGTATCCTGACCCTAATTTACATCCTTATAGACATATATGAATTTGTAGGTTTAGGATGTTCTCCCACATTCAGTCCGTGTGTTGAGGTCCATATAAACACTGAAATACAGCCGTCTAAACCCCGACTAAATAATATAATAGGAAGTGCTCCTAACACAATGTTTAAAATAAGAAAAAAATACAATAAAAGTACAATAAACCATAATGGGGATGTCACAACCCCGACTTCCAATCATCGGTCCCCTCAATAGTTGGATATTGACGGTTTTTATTATTTTTAAAATAGACTTTTTATGTTTTGAAAAAAAAGAAAAAACCTCTTGAATAGTAGTTACAGATTTTCTTTTATCTGTATTTAAATATCTATTGATTACTGATTCATGAATTTCTAATCTTCACGAATTCCATATGTACAAGTCCTATTAAAAAAGTACAAACACAAATATCTAGACAAAAATAAAGTATCTTTTATTAACACAATAAAACAATATAATAAAAATTGGGAAATAGAAAAACATTTGCAAATTATTCATTCATCAGTCCATATCATACAGGAACTCCATTTATAAGTTAATTTTTTTGTAACCTCTACTTTTAATCCACTTCTTCAATAACGGGTCCTCTACTGCTGCCCTGTCTTGCTTGAGCACTGCAGCTAGCGCCAGGCATTCCTCCTGGCATCCCACTTGTGGTGGCTCCTTGGTACAGTTTGGTGAAGATGGGATTGCACACCTTCTCCAGCTCCTTCTGCTGATGGGCATACTCCTCTTTCTCAGCCAACTGGTTCTTGTCCAGCCATGATAGGACCTCATTACACTTCTCCACTATGCTATTTTTATCTCCAGGACTTATCTTATCTTTCACATTGTCGTCCTCCACTGCACTCTTCATGCTGAAGACATAAGCCTCCAGGGAGTTCTTAGCCACAATCCTCTCTCTTTGGGTGTCATCGTCCACCTTATACTTCTCAGCCTCTTCCACCATCTTCTCAATCTCCTCCCTGCTCAGTCTGCCCTTATCATTGGTGATTGTGATTTTGTTCTGTTTGCCAGAGCTTTTGTCCATGGCAGACACATTGAGAATACCATTAGCATCTATGTCAAAAGTCACTTCAATTTGTGGCACTCCACGTGGGGCTGGAGGAATCCCACCGAGTTCAAACTTGCCAAGAAGATTGTTGTCCTTGGTCATTGCTCTCTCACCCTCAAACACCTGGATGAGGACTCCTGGCTGGTTGTCAGAATAAGTGGTGAAGGTTTGTGTCTGCTTAGTTGGGATGGTTGTGTTTCGTTTAATCAGAACAGTCATTACTCCTCCGGCTGTTTCAAGGCCGAGGGAGAGTGGTGCTACATCCAGAAGAAGGAGATCCTGGATCTTCTCAGACTTATCACCAGTTAATATGGCAGCTTGAACAGCAGCTCCATAGGCCACAGCCTCATCAGGGTTGATGCTCTTGTTCAGCTCTTTCCCATTAAAGAAGTCTTGAAGTAGCTTCTGCACTTTGGGGATGCGGGTTGATCCTCCAACCAAGACTATATCATGAATTTGAGATTTGTCCATTTTAGCATCTCTGAGGGCCTTTTCTACAGGATCCAGGGTACCTCTAAAGAGGTCTGAACACAGCTCCTCAAAGCGAGCTCTGGTGATGGACGTGTAGAAGTCAATGCCCTCATATAGAGAGTCAATTTCAATGCTGGCTTGGCTGCTGGAGGACAGGGTTCTCTTGGCTCTCTCGCAGGTCGTCCTGAGCCTTCTCAATGCTCTCTTATTCTGGCTGATGTCCTTCTTCTGCTTGCGTTTGAATTCCTCCACAAAGTGATTGACCATACGGTTATCAAAGTCCTCTCCTCCCAGATGGGTGTCACCAGCTGTGGCCTTGACCTCAAACACACCATCATCAATGGTGAGAATGGAAACATCAAAGGTGCCCCCTCCTAAGTCGAAGATCAAGACGTTACGTTCTCCACGGCTGCCCTTGTCCAATCCGTAAGCGATGGCGGCTGCTGTGGGCTCATTGATGATTCTCAGTACATTCAAACCTGCGATGACTCCCGCGTCCTTGGTGGCTTGCCTTTGGGAATCATTGAAATAGGCCGGGACGGTAATAACAGCGTCTTTCACTGGATGGCCCAGATAAGCCTCGGCCGTCTCTTTCATCTTCAGCAAAACCATGGAGGAAATTTCCTCAGGCGAAAAAGTCTTCTGTTCCCCTTTGTAGTCCACAGTCACTTTAGGTTTTCCTCCATCACTCATCACCCTGAATGGCCAGTGCTTCATGTCAGACTGCACCACCGGCTCGTCAAACTTTCGGCCGATCAGCCTCTTGGCATCGAAGACGGTGTTCTGTGGGTTCATGGCCACCTGGTTCTTGGCTGCATCGCCGATCAGTCTCTCGGTGTCGGTGAAGGCCACGTAACTTGGGGTGGTGCGGTTTCCCTGGTCGTTGGCGATAATCTCCACTTTGCCATGTTGAAAGACGCCAACACAGGAATAGGTGGTGCCCAGGTCAATGCCGACTGCAACTCCTTTGGCGGACATTATGGTAGAGGAGTGCAAAGTAGAAATTGTGAATAGCTTCTCCTGCTGTGGAGCTTCTGCTCTCTTCTCTGCTGCTGTGTCTGATGCTGGAGTTCAGTCGCTCTTCTTCCTGCCTCTGTGTCAGACTCTCAGTGTGTACCTCAGTTCTGCCTGACGTACTGCAGTCATGTGTATTTATACTGTAAGCCTCTGAGGTAACAGCCAATCAGCACTCTCCATTCCACACGCATCTCCGTGCCCATAGAAACAGTCCTGAACATTCACGAATCTTCTCCTGCAGTCAGCCAATCACAGCGCAGCTCTGGTGATGTCATCACTCGAGACTCTTCCAGCTGATTCCTGTACATAAACCTTCTGACCAATTAGATTTGACTGTGATGTGACGTCACTGGGCAGGAAGCTTCTAGCAGCTGCTATTGGCTGACATTTCTCGGTGTTTCCAGCTGCTTCTCGGCTGTTCCAGATCTGTGGTGATGTCCTGTCCCGGTGTAATAAGTATATTGGTTATTACAACCGCTGCCTGCTCTCAGCTTTGTGTGACCTCTGCTCTATCGGCTCCTGAGAAACCGCACTGAATATTACATTTGTCAACAGCCGATGCGTTAGTGCAGGTCCCCCTCCCCTTTCATAGTGGTACAGTCCGTGCAGGGACTGGAACATGAGAAGAGCTGATGAGAAGCTTCCACCTCAGAGGACAGGCGGGGAGGCTGCAGTGTAATGGAGACAATCGCATGTGTACCGTCACACTCAGCCACGCAGCAGCGATCCCGACAACGATACGACCTGGCACGGATCGTTGCTGCGTCGCTATGTGGTCGCTGGTGAGATGCCAAACAGTCAGATCTTCCCAGCGACCCAGCAACGATCGGCGACCCGTAGCGACCTGTGTAACGATGTGTCTCCTATGTGTCTCAGTGCTGAGTTTCTAGCGAGATCGTTGGTAAAAGGTGTCAAACACACCGATGCATGTTACCCAGCGGATCTCAGCGACCAAAGAAATGTCCAGGCATTTCTGACACGACCAGCGATTCACAGCAGGGGCCTGATCGCTCGTAAGTGTCAAACAAAGTGAGATCGCTAGTGAGGTCACTGTTACGTCACAAAACTTGTGACTCAGCAGCGATCTCGCTAGCGATCTCGCTAAGGCTACTTTCACACTTGCGTTTTTTTGGGCAGCGCATCGTGCGCCATCGGGCGCATGCACAATGTTCCCCTATCTTTAACATGGTGGGCGCAGGGTCTAGCGCTTGCACGCATTCATGTGCGTTTGTCGTGCGCTGCGCATTTTCCCGGTGTGCGCCCATACGCGCTAGACGCTACATGTTGCATTTTTTTTTTCGCCCAACCGCTTTAAAAAAACGCGTGCGCACGTGTGCGCATGCTATGAACAAAAAAATAACATTGCAGTCTATGGGGGCGCTGGCGTGCGCATGGCTTTGCGCTCGTCAGCGCTTTTGCACACACGCGATTTTTCAGTAAATAATGTCTAAACACTTGTCTATGATAGAGCCAGAGATGATAGAGCCAAAGATGATAGAGCCAAAGATGATAGAGACAGAGATGATAGAGCCAAAGATGATAGAGACAGAGATGATAGAGACAGATGATAGAGACAGAGATGATAGAGACAAGAGATAGAGCAAGAGATAGAGACAGAGATGATAGAGCCAAAGATGATAGAGACAGATGATAGAGCCAAAGATGATAGAGACAGATGATAGAGCCAAAGATGATAGAGACAGATGATAGAGCCAAAGATGATAGAGACAGATGATAGAGACAGAGATGATAGAGCCAAAGATGATAGAGACAGAGATGATAGAGACAGATGATAGAGCCAAAGATGATAGAGACAGATGATAGATGATAGAGACAGAGATGATAGAAATGTGACACATAGACAACCCATGCGCCAAAAAAAACGCAAACGCATGCAAAAATGCATGAAATCGCAGACAAACGCTGTGTTTTTTTGTTGTAATGCGCATGCTGATGCGACTAAATATCGCAGCGTTTACAAGCGTTTGCACGCGTTTTTTTAATGCGCTTCATGTGCGCTCGAAACGCAGCGCAAAAAAAACGCAAGTGTGAAAGCCTTAGTGTGACGGGGGCTTAATTGTATGATGGATTCGTGCACATTACAGCTGCACGGCTTTAGGTAAGGGTCAGGTATGTAAGAGAACGACCTGAGGAACCAGTAGTCCCAGCATGCCCTGTCCTCCTGGTGAAGGAAAGATGGCTCCTATGTGCACTATGAAGCAAAAAAGATATAAAACCTCTTGGGTGGGTTTCGTTCCCGGTTGGTCATCGCTAAGGTTGGTTTACACGTCCGACATTCCTGGGCCGTGTTCACACAGTGGTTTCCATTCTGACTGCGGTCTCCTGACCTGAGAGGGACAGTATGGACGACCCGGACATCGCGGTGTGGACTCAACCAGAGAAAGTCACACGTGTGGAACCGGCCATTGTGACCATCATGGCCCCCACCAGGGGCGGACACGGACAGTGATGGGCCCCTGTTCAGGATTTGTGTCTGGGGCCCCCATCAAGCCCCACCCAGGTAAACATGCGCATTTATATGTATATTCACATTAAGCAAAATAAAAAGTGTGCATGCGCCGTTATGCATTACATAGGCATGTACCTATGTACATAAGCGCAGGCAGTGCCGCTCCACGCCATGTGCTTACATCCGGCCACCGGTGGAGCTTGTAACAGTGGATCAGTGTGGAGGCCGGATCCCCACCCATCTGACACTAACGACTTGCCCAAAACAGAAAACCCACTTATGCGATGTTTACCTTTAGGCCACATTCACACTATCAGTATTTGTAAGCCAAAACCAGGAGAGGGTGATAAATACAGAAGTGGTAACGTGTTTCTATTAGGGTATGTTTCCACGGGCCATATTACATCCGGGTTTGCTGCGGATTGGATGCTAAGGTTTTTTTTTTCATAGAATCATAGAATGGTAGAATGGTAGAGTTGGAAGGGACCTCCTGGGTCATCTGGTAAAACCCCCTGCTCAAAGCAGGATTCACTAAATCATCCCAGACAGATTTCTGTCCAGCCTCTGTTTGAAGACTTCAATTGAAGGAGAACTCACCACCTCTCGTGGCAGCCTGTTCCGCTCATTGATCACTCTAACTGTCAAAAAGTTTTTTCTAATATCTAATCTGTGTCTCCTCCCATTCAGTTTCATCCCATTGCTTCTAGTCTTTCCTTGTGCAAATGAGAATAAAGATGATCCTTCTACAATGTGACAGCCTTTGAGATATTTGTAGACAGCTATTAAGTCTCCTCTCAGTCTTCTCTTTTGCAAGCTAAACATTCCAAAATCCTGTAACCGTTACTCATAGGACATGGTTTGCAGACCGGACACCATCCTGGTCGCTCTTCTCTGAACTTGCTCTGTTGTGAATGTGTTAGAAATGAATTCTGAGCAGAAGCTCCCTCTGGTGGTTACAAACAGTACTGAACCATTCAATGAGGATTGGCAAGTAGGAGTTACAGACTGGTCTTATATAAGGAGGTTCCCTCCCATCATGGTTGCCGGTGATCAATTGTTCTTGTCTCAACTGTGGTTCCTGGTTCTCTTGGAAGCTTGCTGAGTCTTGCCTCTTCTCCTGCTCTCAGATAAGATATTTTCTGTTTTTATTTTTGTGCTTGTTTTTTGCATTGTTCCCTGCACTTCTGTGGAGGTCAGCCAGGTCCCTTCGGGGGCTTGTGCTCCTCTCAGTTTATCTGAGCCACTGTTATTTGTTCATTTGCCTTTTCCAGTTTTTTCAGTGGCTGCGGCTTAGTTTTGTTACACCAGAGAACTAATTTAGGTGGTAGAGGTCGTGTGATCTCAGGTGTTTTTGCAATTAGTAGAGTTGGTATTTTTTAGGGTTTTTTGGATTGCAGTAAGTGTCCTTCCTATCCTTTTTCTTTCTAGGCAGATTGGGCCCCAACGTTTGCTCTTACTATTTTCTGTCTGTGTCTGTATTTCCTCTTGTCTAACCGCCAATACATGTTTGGGGGCTTCCTATGTTCTTTGGGATCTGCTCCGGGGCAGATAGCTTTCCTCTTTCTATCTTTAGGTGTAGTTAACCTCTCAGGCTGTGACAAGGCGTATAGGACCAACGTAGGAACGTTCCACGGCTGCCTTTAGTTGTGGTGGTTAGTCAGGGTACTGCAATCCAGTAGATTCCAACCTCTCTGGTGTATTGCCGTTTTTGCCTGCTCTCCTCAGCTACCAAATCATAACAGTATCACCGGCCAAACTGAAAATTATATGGTACTCAACAGAAGGGAAAAATAGTAAAAGGAAAAAGAAAAAGGGAAGTTGTCAGAAATTTTTTTTTTTCTCTGTTTGTTGCATTTTTTCCCTCTTTTTCTCTGGGTGCTGAGGAGGATTTTTTTTTCTCTCAATGGAGTTTGCACAGTTGTCTGGCCGTGTGGATCAGCTTGCCACTGAAGTTCGGAGTATTGCTACCTATCTTGCAGGGTTGCCGGTTGTGGAACCTAGGATCCCCATGCCAGATTTATTTTTGGGGGATCAAGCTAAATTTCTGAATTTCAAAAATAACTGTAAGTTGTTTTTTGCCTTAAAACCTAAGTCCTCAGGGAACGCAGCACAGCAGGTTCAAATTGTCATCTCTCTCCTGCGCGGCGATCCTCAGGATTGGGCTTTTTCCCTGACGCCTGGGGACCCTGTTTTGAGTAATGTTGATGCATTTTTTCTGGCTCTAGGGTTATTGTACGATGAACCTAATGTCACTGATCAAGCTGAAAAAACCTTGTTGGCATTAAATCAGGGGCTTGAGGACGCTGAGTTGTACTGTCAGAAATTCCGAAAGTGGGCAGTCCTGACCAAATGGAATGACGATGCTTTGGCAGCCCTTTTTCGGAAGGGTCTGTCAGAGAATGTAAAAGATGTTATGGTGGGTTTCCCTGCTCCCTCTGGTCTCAATGATTCTATGTCATTAGCGATTCAAATTGACAGACATTTGTGTGAGCGTAGAAGTATGCGTGGAATAGTGTTGCCTTGTGAACCAGCTTCTGAACCCATGCAGTGTGATAGAGTGGCTTCTGGGGCACAGAGTCATGAGTTTCGAAAACGCAATGGGTTATGTTTCTACTGTGGTGACGCCTCTCATGCTATTTCAGTCTGCCCTAAGCGGGAAGACGTTTTGCACGCTCAGTTGTCTTGGGTAGTGTTCACACTAAATTTCTGTTGACTGTTACCCTGATTTGCTCCCTGTCCACATTTTCTGCTCCGGCTTTTGTTGATTCGGGAGCAGCTATTAACCTGATGGATTTTGATTTTGCTAAACGTTGTGGGTTTCCCTTGATACCCCTACGGAAGTCTATTCCCCTACTGGGGATTGATTCTACCCCTTTGGCTGAGAATAAACCCCAGTTCTCTACTCAGGTGATAATGAGGGTTGAACCTGATCATCAGGAGAGTTGCAAATTTTTGGTGCTGTATAATCTGCATGACATTATTGTACTAGGTTTCCCTTGGTTACAGTCTCATAATCCTGTTTTGGATTGGAAATCTGTGTCTGTAACCAGTTGGGGCTGCCAATGTGTTAATGCCAACACTCCTGTTTTTTCTGCCTCTCCCCAGGCTCAGGATGTTCCTGACTTTTTGACTGATTTTTCTGATGTGTTTAGCGAAAGTAAATCTGCATCCTTGCCCCCCCATAGGAGCTATGACTGCGCTATTGAATTAGTGCCTGGTAGTAAATTCCCTAAAGGTCGCCTTTTTAACTTGTCTGTACCTGAACATGACGCTATGCGGTCTTATATCAAGGAGTCATTGGAGAAGGTTCATATCAGACCATCCTCTTCACCCTTGGGTGCCAGTTTTTTCTTTGTGGCCAAAAAGGATGGTTCATTAAGGCCGTGTATTGATTATCGTCTCTTGAACAATATCACTGTGAAATATCAATATCCGTTACCCTTGATTTCTGACCTGTTTTCCAGGGTGAAAAGTGCTACTTGGTTTACCAAGCTTGACCTCAGGGGGGCGTATAACCTTATTCGCATTAAGCACGGGGATGAATGGAAGACGGCGTTTAATACCCCAGAGGGGCATTTTGAGTACCTAGTGATGCCCTTTGGGCTCACTAATGCTCCTTCCGTCTTCCAGTCCTTCATGAATGACATTTTCAGGGATTTTGTGGATAAATTTCTGATTGTTTATTTGGATGATATCTTGATTTTTCCAATGACTGGGACTCTCATGTGAAACATGTTCGGACTGTGTTCCAGATTTTGAGAAAGAATGCTCTGTATGTGAAGGGATCAAAGTGTCTTTTAGGCGTACAGAGGATCTCATTTCTGGGATTCATTTTGTCCCCATCTGTTATTGAAATGGACCCGGTCAAGGTTCAGGCCATCTGTGATTGGGTCCAACCTACTTCATTAAAGGCTCTTCAGAGATTCTTGGGTTTTGCCAATTTTTATCGTAAATTTATTGGTAATTTCTCTGTTATTGTTAAACCATTGACTGATTTGACCAAAAAGGGTTCTAATGTGGTGAATTGGCCTCCTGAGGCAGTCTCTGCGTTTCAGGAACTTAAGCAGAGATTCACTTCTGCTCCTGCTCTACGGCAGCCTGATGTTTCTCTGCCATTTCAGGGAAGGTTGATGCCTCTGAAATTGGGGCAGGTGCCGTTTTGTCCCAAAGAGATCCAGAGACCTCTAAAAGTAACCCTTGTGCCTTTTTCTCTCGAAAATTTTCTCCAACTGAACGTAATTATGACGTGAGTAATCGGGAGTTATTGGCCATGAAGTGGGCTTTTGAAGAGTGGAGACATTGGCTGGAGGGAGCCAAACATCAGGTGGTGGTCCTCACGGACCATAAGAATCTGGTTTATCTGGAATCAGCCAAGCGACTTAATCCTAGACAGGCCAGGTGAGCCTTGTTTTTCACACGTTTTAATTTTGTGGTTTCCTTTCTTCCTGGCACTAAGAATGTTAAGGCGGATGTCCTCTCGAGGAGTTTCCTTGCGGACTCTCCTGAGTTATCTGATCCTGCTGTTATTTTGAAAGAGGGTGTAGTTCTTTCCGCCATCTCGTCCAATTTGAGACTGGCTCTGGAAGGGTGTCAGGAGGATAAACCCGAGCGCTGCCCTATTGGGAAATTGTTTGTCCCAGACCGGTGGAAAAAGAGTGTGATGTCTGAGATTCATTGTTCCGCGTTGGCCGGTCATCCCGGAATTTTTGGTACCAGAGACTTGGTTAGTCGGTCCTTTTGGTGGCCTACTTTGTCTCGTGACGTCAGGGAATTTGTGCAGTCCTGCGGGACTTGCTCTCGCTCCAAGCCTTGCTCTCGCTTTAGTGGTTTGTTGATGCCATTGCCTGTGCCCAAGAGACCATGGACCCATATCTCTATGGATTTCATTTCCGACCTCCCTGTTTCTCAGAGAATGAGTGTTATCTGGGTGATTTGTGATAGGTTTTCCAAAATGATACATCTTGTGCCATTACCTAAGTTGCCTTCCTCCTCCGAATTGGTGCCTTTGTTCCTTCAGCACGTGGTTCGGTTACACGGCATTCCTGAGAACATTGTGTCTGATAGAGGAGTCCAGTTTGTTTCCAGATTTTGGAGGACTTTTTGTTCTAAACTTGGTGTTCAATTGTCTTTCTCCTCAGCTTTTCATCCTCAGACCAATGGACAAACTGAGAGAACAAACCAGACATTGGAGACTTATCTGAGATGCTTTGTGTCTGCTGATCAAGATGACTGGGTCTCTTTTTTGCCTTTGGCTGAGTTTGCTCTTAATAATAGGGCTAGCTCTGCCACTTTGATGTCTCCATTTTTCTGCAATTTTGGGTTTCACCCTCGATTTTCTTCGGGACAGACGGAGGCTTCTGTCTGTCCAGGTGTTGACTCTGTTGTGGAGCGTATGCAGCAGATTTGGGACCAGGTAGTGGAGAGGTTGTCCCTCTCTCAGGAGAGGGCCCAGCGGTTTGCCAACCGGCATAGGACTGATGGTCCTCGGTTTGAAGTGGGGGACTTGGTCTGGTTGTCAGTGGCGTTCCGTGAATAGAGCAGACTAAGCAGCTGCTATGGGGCCCAGACAGGTGAGGGGGCCCACGACGGCCGCTGTCGTTTGGCAGCTGTGCTGTGCTGACACAGTACTATCTCCTTTAAGTAAATATAAGCGACGGCCGGACACTGTAAACCCCCTTGAAGGTCCCCTTTCCTTGTTGTCTCCTGGTCAGCAAGTCTCTGGCTGCATTTGCATAAAAAGAAAGCCAGCCTGCAGCCAGAGACATGTGCATCACAGGAAGCAGAAAACATTCATAAGTTTCACTTAGGGAGAGATACACAAGACGGTGAGTCCTGCTGGCTGAGGTATGGGGTGGATTTTTTTTGTTGAATGTGTCCCCTGACTGTGCTGGCACTTTACATTTACAATGGCTCTGACTGCACTTTGCACCTTAGGGAGGGGGGCCCGGCTGCACGCACTGTGGAGGGGTAGGGGGCCCTGCATGCACTGCAGGTGTGTGTGTGTGTGGAGTTAAGAGCACCTGTTTTTTTTTGTGGGGGGGGCCCCATTCAGACTTTTGCTATGGGGCCCCATGATTTCTATGTACGCCCCTGCTGGTTGTCCTCAAGAAATATCCCTATGAGAGTTGCATCTCCTAAGTTTAAGCCTAGGTTCATTGGACCTTATAAGATCATGGAGATTCTTAATCCTGTTTCCTTTCGTTTACTTCTTCCAGGGACATTTAAGATCCATAACGTGTTCCACAAGTCCTTATTGAAGAGGTTTGTCGAGCCAGTGGTTCCTATGGCTGCGCCTCCTGACCCTGTTTTGGTTGAGGGCAATCTGGAGTATGTGGTTGAGAAAATATTGGATTCTCGTTTTTCTAGACGGAAACTCCAGTATTTGGTTAAGTGGAGAGGTTATGGTCAGGAGGACAATTCTTGGGTGTTTGCTTCGGACATCCATGCTAGGAGACTGATCCGTGCGTATCACAGAGCTCATCCTGACCGACCTGGTTGCCCAAATGAGGGTTCGGTGACCCCTCCTCAAGGGGGGTACTGTTGTGAATGTGTTAGAAATGAATTCTGAGCAGAAGCTCCCTCTGGTGGTTACAAACAGTACTGAACCATTCAATGAGGATTGGCAATCAGGAGTTACAGACTGGTCTTATATAAGGGAGGTTCCCTCCCATCATGGTTGCCGGTGATCAATTGTTCTTGTCTCAACTGTGGTTCCTGGTTCTCTTGGAAGCTTGCTGAGTCTTGCCTCTTCTCCTGCTCTCAGATAAGATATTTTCTGTTTTTATTTTTGTGCTTGCTTTTTGCATTGTTCCCTGCACTTCTGTGGAGGTCAGCCAGGTCCCCTCCGGGGGCTTGTGCTCCTCTCAGTTTATCTGAGCCACTGTTATTTGTTCATTTGCCTTTTCCAGTTTTTTCAGTGGCTGCGGCTTAGTTTTGTTACACCAGAGAACTAATTTAGGTGGTAGAGGTCGTGTGATCTCAGGTGTTTTTGCAATTAGTAGAGTTGGTATTTTTTAGGGTTTTTTGGATTGCAGTAAGTGTCCTTCCTATCCTTTTTCTTTCTAGGCAGATTGGGCCCCAACGTTTGCTCTTACTATTTTCTGTCTGTGTCTGTATTTCCTCTTGTCTAACCGCCATTACATGTTTGGGGGCTACCTATGTTCTTTGGGGATCTGCTCCGGGGCAGATAGCTTTCCTCTTTCTATCTTTAGGTGTAGTTAACCTCTCAGGCTGTGACGAGGCATCTAGGACCAACGTAGGAACGCTCCACGGCTGCTTTTAGTTGTGGTGGTTAGTCAGGGTACTGCAATCCAGTAGATTCCAACCTCTCTGGTGTATTGCCGTTTTTGCCTGCTCTCCTCAGCTACCAAATCATAACATTGCTCCAGTTTGTTGATGTTTTTTTTTAAATGTGGTGCCTAAAACTGGACACAGTATTCCAGATGAGGTCTGACCAAAGAGGAGTAGAGGGCAATAATGACTTCATGAGATCTAGACTGTATGCTTCTGTTATTACATCCCAGAATTGTATTTGCCTTTTTTTGCTGCTGCATCACACTGTTGACTCATGTTCAGTCTGTGATCTATTAGTATACCCAAGTCTTTTTCACATGTGCTGTTGCTTAGCTCTTTTCCTCCCATTCTGTATACGCTTTTTTCATTTTTATTTCCCAAATGTAGTACTTTGCATTTTTCCCTGTTTTAAAACCATTCTGTTAGTTGCTGCCCACTGCTTCAGTCTATTTATATCTTTTTTGAATCCTCTCTCTCTCTTCTCTAGTATTAGCTATCTCTCCCAGCTTTGTGTCATCAGCAAATTTGATCAGTTTACCCTCAATTCCTTCATCTAAATCATTGATAAAGATGTTGAACAATACAGGGCCCAAGACAGAACCCTGCGTTACCCCACTTGATACATTCTTCCAACTGGATGTGCAGCCATTTACTACCACTCTTTGGGTCCTATCATTAAGCCAGTTATGAATCCACCTAACAGTTGCCTTGTTCATTCCATACTTAGTCATTTTTTCAATAAGGATTGTGTGAGATACTTTGTTAAATGCTTTGCTGAAGTCAAGATATAATATATCTACAGCATTTCCCTGATCCACCCAGTCAGTGATTCTGTCATAGAAGGAAATTAAATTAGTCTGACATGACTTATTAGTTACAAACCCATGCTGACTCTGGTTAAGCACTTCATTCTTGTCCAGGTACTTACATACATGTTGTTTAATAATTTGTTCAAAGATCTTTCCGGGTATAGATGTCAGACTCACCGGCCTATAGTTCCCTGGGTCCACCTTCTTCCCCTTTTTGAAGATAGGAACACCATTTGCTCTTCTCCAGTCTTCTGGGACTTCTGTTCTCCAAGAATTTTCAAAGATTATGGAGAGTGGTTCAAAAATTTCTTCTGCTATCTCCTTCAGTACTCTGGGGTGTAATTCATCTGGACCTGGAGACTTGAATTCATTTATGTTAGCTAAGTGATTCCTCACTATTTTTCTGTTTATAGATATCCTGGATTCTTCTATTCCCTTAATAGGACAGTGAAGATCAGTTGATGTTACATTTCCTTTCTGAGAGAAAACAGATGCAAAATAGGAATTTAAAAGTTCGGCCTTCTCAACATCCTTTCTTACCATTTCATAATTTTCATCCTGTAAAAATCCTATAGCATCGTTGATTTTTCTTTTACTTTTGACATATCCCCAAAATCCTTTTTTATTGCTTTGATGTCTCTTGCAAGCCTTAATTCATTGTCAGCTTTAGCTAATCTGATTCTTGCCCTGCAGGTTCTGCAGACATCATTATATTCTTCTTTAGATATGCCTCCCTCTTTCCATTTGATAAACATTTCTTTCTTCCTTTTTAGCATGTGTTAAGTTCTGTGTTCATCCATCCTGGTTTCCTTAAATGCTTCCTATTCTTCCTTCTTTTTGGAATTGTTAATGATTGTGCTTTGAGAATCTCATTTTCAAGATTTCCATCGTTCCTGGACATTTTTGTCCTTAAGAATATCCAGCTATTGGATCCCTCCGATTCTCTTTCTGAGTCCCTTAAAATCTGCCTTTCTGAAATCTAACCTTGAAGTCTGAGTCTTCACAGGTCTTCCTCCTCTAGTTATCCAAAATTCTAAAATAGCATGGTCGCTACCTCCTAGGGTCCCAGGCACTATAACCTCCTCAACCATTTCCTCCCTGTTTATAAGGATTAGATCCAAGGTAGCAGATCCCCTTGTTTTTCTCCTCTACCTTTTGGAAGATAAAGTTGTCAGCAAGAGAGGATAAGAATTTCCTGGACCTGTTAGTTTTGCCTGAGAGAGATTCCCAACAAATGTCTGGATAGTTGAAATCCCCCATGACCACTATGTCATATTTTTTGGAGAACTTGGCCATTTGATACATAAAGAGTTCATCCATATCTTCAGCTTGCATAGGCGGCCTGTAGTAAATGCCTACAATGGTGTCCTTTCCATTGTTCGCTCCTTGTATTCTTACCCAGTTTCCACAGAACTCCCAGTCTCTGAAGCTTCAATCTCTGTGCAGATATACGCTTTTCTAACATACAATGCGACACCTCCTCCTCGTTTATAAAGTCTGTTTCTTGCAAATAAGTTGTATCCTTCTAGCCTTATATTACAATCATGTGTATTGTCCCACCAAGTCTCAGTGATTCCAATGACATCATACTTCTTCTCCTGCGTTAGTAGTTCCCATTCTCCTTGTTTGTTGCCCATGCTTTGTGCATTTGTATAGAAACATTTTAGTTTGTGATTGGTTTTACTTCCTTCAATATTTTTATTATTTAGATTTTTTGTCTTCGTTCTTCCTTTCCACTTCTAATAGCAGATGTAATGTATGTGGTACAGTTCATATAGCGTCTTGTGCTTGGGTGCGATGAAAATACTTGAGACACAGGTTGATAAAGAAAGTCTTGTATTGCTTCATACAAATTGGCAAAAATAAACACACAGGTTGCAAACACAGAAGCAGGAGACACAGCAGGCCAGAGTAATCTAAGCTCAGCAATAACTCTCCACAACAGATTCAGATCTTCTTCTCTGTTACCGCAAGTCCATGCAAACGTGAGGCTCCCAAGAGCAGAGTTCAGAGTCCACAAGTGCTTCAGAGTTCCTCAGTAGGAATGGCTGGAGTACAAGGTCCAAGGCTTCAGGAGTCAGAACACAGGTTCACTGCAGGCTAGATTCTGAAGCACTGATTGCTCAGCTGTGGCTGTTTAAGAAGCAAACGGAGAGAATCAGGGCGGGAACATGCAAGCTGGAAACTCCATTTTGACTGAGGGCAAGATAGCTGCAGCAAAACAGAAAGCAAAATGGCCGACGAACAAACTGAGTTTCAGAAACAGATACACAGAACCTTACATTACTCCCCCCTTAGGGACAACCTCCGGATGACCTCAGACCAGGCTTGTGTGGGTACCTCTGATGAAACTGACGGAGCAAGCGAGGAGCATTAACGTTATTGACTGGCTCCCATGAGTTGTCCTCCACTGGGTAGCCCTGCCATTTAATCAGATATTGTAACTGATTTCTATACAACCTGGAATCTAAAATCCTTTCCACCACAAATTCTTCCTGACCATCGACTAGCACTGGGTCAGGGCAAGGAGAAGAACGTCCAGGAAACGTATTGGTGTCGCAGCCTTTAGTAGGGATACATGAAAGACAGGGTGGATTCTCATAGTTCTGGGCAATTGAAGACGACAAGCAACGGCACTTATAATCTTACTGATTTTATAGGGTCCAATGTACTTATGTCCCAACTTAGATGATGGAATCCTTAACTTAAGATTTCTGGTTGACAGCCAGACCAGGTCTCCTACCTTAAAAGCTGGTGCAGGTTTACGAAATTTATCTGCTGCCTTCTTGTACCTTTCCTGAGCCGATTCCAGATTCTCCTTTAGAAGATCCATATTCTTCTGTAAAGTCGTGACTCTTTCAGCCACTGCTGGCAAAGGCGTCTCTATGGGAAATCGTGGTAGAATGTTAGGATGATAACCTAGATTAGAGTAAAAAGGAGACTGTTTAGTGGAGGCACTCTGAGAGTTGTTGTAAGAGAACTCAGCCAATGGAAGTAGATCCACCCAATCATCCTGTAGGTGGCAGATAAAGCAGCGGAGATACTGCTCCAGGGTTTGATTGGTTCGTTCGGTTTGTCCATTAGTCTGGGGATGAAAAGCAGAAGAAAGGTTTACTTTAATGTCCAATGCTGCACAGAAATTTTGCCAAAACCTAGAAGTGAATTGCACCCCTCGATCCGAAATAACCTCATCCGGTACTCCATGTAAACGAAACACATCTTTAATCATCAAATCTGATGTCTGTTTGCAGTGGGTAAGCCGACACAAGGGATAAAATGAGCTGCCTTTGTTAAACGGTCAACCACCACTAGAATAGTGTTCTTCCCTTGAGAGGTTGGTAATTCCACAATGAAGTCCATAGAAATGGATCCCCACGGGCGGACGGGTGGGAAGAGGCTGTAACAGACCAGTTGGTGAAGAGCGAGGTGTTTTGCATCTTGCACAAACCTCACACGAAGTGACATAGTCCAAAACATCCTTCCTACAAGTGGGCCACCAAAAGAAACGAGAAAGAAATTCCTGTGTCTTTAGAATTCCTCTATGCCCGGCTATTTTGGAATCGTGAATGAGTTGCAATACTCTCAATCTGACTGTTTCAGGTATATACAGACGTTGTCCCAGAATCCACACACCATTCTTAAAGACAAGACTTACGTCCCTTGGGGGTTGAGCCAAAAAAGAATCCGCATGGTATGCTTCCTTGATGTCTTTAATTAGGTCTTGATGATGAATCACTCCTAGGAATCTAGAGTCAGGAAGAATAGTCTTAGGAGGAGTAATTGGACGTGTCTCTGCTGAGTAAAATCCTATTCAAAGGTTCCTTAGCTGGAGAGGAAGGTAGGAAAAGGTTAGTACGATTGCTTTCGAACCATCTCTCTTGCCTGCGTTCAGTTAAACGAGTATCAATACGGATGCAGTAGTTAATAAAGTCACCTAACGCAGTGGAGGGTCGGCACGAGCAAGTTCATCCTTAATCAGTGGGATAACCCCTTCGAAAAATAGATTTTTTGGCGGAATTGTCCCAGGTGGTATCAAGGGCCCATCTCCTGAAATCCAAGGCATATTCAGCTACCGAGTGCTTACCTTGGCGCAAAGCTAACAGGGCTGCTTCAGCTGTTGCACCTCGATTGGGTCATCAAACACCTGCCCCATGGCTGAAATAAAATCATCAAGGTGATTCAAACAATCATCCTCAGTCTCAATCAGAGGGTTTGCCCATATCAAAGCCTTGTTGGTAAGCAACATAATTATAGTAAGCACCTTAGATCGTTCAGTAGGAAATTGTGAAGCATGTGCAGAAAAAAAAAGATTACATTGATTAACAAATCCCCTGAATTTTTCACGTTCACCACCAAAACGAAAAGGGGGCAACTTGGGAATCCCAGAACTCGGGCCACGGCAGGAGCCTGGACTCGCCCCTCCAGAACCTCAATCCTGGCTCGCAAATCCTGGGTAGTCTGTCCAACCACTTGCAAATTGTGATTATTTAGGTCCTGAAGATTTGTAAAACGGTCTTTATATTCTGCAAATCTGCAAGGATATTATCAGTCACTCCGCAAAGTTCCTTTATGCGGGCCTCCATTTTTCCAGATTCATATATTAAAGACCGGATAGTGTCAGATCAGAAGTGGAGTCAACCCAAAGATAGGAACACATTTGTCTTCCAGTCCTGTGGCACTCTGTCTCAAGAATCAAAACTTTAAGGGTAATTCTGCTATCTCCTTGAATTTGGGTGTGAATTCACGAACCAACTTAATTCATTAGAGCTAAGTATTCACCACTATCTGATAATATCCAGGATTTTCACTAGACAAAACAGTGAAGAGAGAAAAAAAAAAAAATTAAAAGTGTTCCTTATAACACTTTCTTACAAAAAAAAACCTTAACGTTGATTTTCTTTATTTTGACAATCACAATCCACTTGTCATCAAGAACATTGTCACATAATCTGATTCATGCCGATTCCCATCAGTTACAGCAGATATGCCTTTCCAGACCCTCCAGCATAACGTTTGTGTTCATCATCTGTAAATGTATTGTGGTAAGATCGGTTTCTTAAATGCTCTATGCTTCTTTTTGGAATGTAATGATTCTTGAGAACACGATCATCTTTTGAATTTTTAAGAAATAGCTATTGATTGCTCTTCATCCAAATTGCTTGAAATCTAATTGAAGCACCACAGGTTGCACAACACTAGTATCCAAGACAAATGCAGGTCGCGAAACTCTAAGGTCCAGCAATAACTCTCACCACCAAAGATTATCCAGTCATCTTGTTTCTCCTCTACCTTGGAAGTCAAGTGCAAAGAGAGGTAAGAGCCGACGTAGTTCAGAGTCCACAAATGTCTGGAAGTTTCCCCAGATAGTAATGGCTGGAGTACAAAGGTTCCATAGCTTCAGCTGCATGCAGTAACTACAATGGTTCACTGTCAGGCTCTTGTATTCTGAAGCACAGATTCGCTCTGAGCTTCAATTGTGCGTGTTTCAACGAACAAACGGAGAATCCGCGTTTATAACAAGTCTGGCAAATATATCCTCATTATTTACAATGAGGGCACAGTCTAGTGATCCAAAACATAACCCCTGCTAGAATTGGTGCCGATCTGTAGAAGAAACTTGAGTTTCCAAATATATAGATGCTTCGTATCCCTTACCAAGCAGAGTTCTCAATAGCATTTGTCAGGTGTATGGCTTTTTCTGGCCTTTTGCTTCCCTTCCGACATTGTTCTAGTTTAAAGCTCTCCTGATGAGTGTAGCAAGGCGACTTCCAAATACATGTTTTCCAGTCTTCGTAAGTTGCACCCATCTCTAGCAAGTAGTCCATCGTATAGGTAATTCACTCCGTGATCCAAAAATCCAAATCCTTGCTGACGGCACCATCGACGTAGCCAGTTGTTCACCTGCAAAATCTTCTTCCACCTCCTTCTTCCATGGCCATCCACTGGAAGGATGGAAGAGAAGACCACCTGCGCACCCAGTTCTTTCACTTTCTTGCCTAAGTTTTCAAAGTCACTGCAGATGGTTTCCAGGTCACTTCTTGCGGTGTCATTTGTCCCCACATGTATTAGCAGGAATGGGTAGTCATCTGTAGGTCTGAAGAGTCCTGATATCCTGTCAGACACATCTTTAATTTTTGCACCTGGAAGACAACACATTTCTCTTGAGGTTATATCCGGTCTGCAGATAGCGGCCTCTGTTCCTCTCAACAGGGAATCCACCATGACCAAAACTCTCCGTTTCTTCTTCACAACAGTTTTCTTTCTCCATCCAGGAGGACTCTGAGGGCTTACAAGGTTGTTCTTTGTGGGCAAAGTCTTTCCTGATGTATTTCTTCATCGTTCTCCTGTGTGAGAGCCTGGTACTGGTTCCTGAGCAGTATGGGTGCTGCCTCCCGATCCTCCTGCTTCTCTGGGTCACATGCTTCCATTCCTCTGCTTCTTCAGGTGCACTTCGAATTTCTTCTCTTTCTGTAACATGAAGAGATAATTCTGCTCTGTCTAAGAACTCTTCACCTTCCTTAATGATCTTCAATGTAGATAACCTCTCTTCTAGATTTCTCAACTTTTCCTCCAACATGGACACAAGCTTGCATTTCTGGCAAGTGAAATTTGTCTTTTCCACTGGTAAATCTGTGAACATGCAGCAAGAAATGCAGCTCACCAAATGGCTCCTGGCCTCTTCCATGCTCTTAAAGAGATATCAAAGTGGTGAAAAATGTACCAAAATTTGGCTTACCAATGTCCTCCTTTCAGCTGCAACGGCCAAAACCCAGTGTTCCTTGAGCTCGCGGAGACTCTTCACTTATCCCAGAATGAACTGGGAATATGCAAATGATCTCCTCAGGACTCCTCCCCTGGGTTTTGACAAGTACAACTTTCTGTTGACCATAGTGATTGAGATACCATTGACTGTAAGGTCTCGCCTGCAAGAGTGTATACATCGGGTGAGTGCAGTCCGATATTTTCTCAGCTAGCACTTGGACCAATGTTATACTATAGGGAAGTGCTAATGAGTGTTTTTTTTCTCATACCAATTCGGCATGAAAAAAAAATTCACAGCATGCTGCTTTTTGCAGCGCATCCATTCAAGTCTATGGCTCAGTGGAAATCATCGCACTGCACTCAGATGGCATCCAAGTGCAGTCCGTTTCCCGCTGAATCACAAAAAGGAGAAGATAGAGAAATTTTGTTCTCCATCTTCTCACATCCAAGATAATCTGATCACATTAAGCTGACACTAGGATCAAACTGTGATCAGAGTTTGGTCCGAGTGCCATTTACATAATCGATTTGATTCATTAGGAAGAGAGAATCTACGCTTATGTGACCCCCAGCCTAAAGATGTGTGCTGCGGAGGATTATTTCTTGTAAAACTTCACAAGATGCGCTCCTTGTTCATCCGAGCAGATGCAGACAGACATAGAAGGGCCCTCGTGAGAGACTAGTATGTGGGCCCTTTACAGTCCAATAGTTTATCATAATGCACCTTTTTATGAGCTGCTTCGGAGGTGGAAGGGGGCATTCTTGGGCCCCTGTGTTGTTACAGAGGTTATACTAATGGTATGGCCGCCCATAGTTTTGAGCATCAGCATCGTGGTGCCACTGGACTGGACTGCATGCTCCGGAGCTGTAAGAAGGCGCCGTTTTGTCTCTGTAGCATTAGAAGAGAACTGTGACCCTGAAGGCGGCCGAATCAGGGGCTGAGAATGCAATTAGGCGATCCCGACCAGCCTCAGAGCAGTGCTTATAAGCTCTATTGGAAAGATCTTGTAAGTGCAGCACTTCTTCTGCTTATATGCTGTAAAACAATAAAATGTCCCTCCTTTTTGAGAACGGAGAGGATTTTTCAAATAATGTAAATTGCAAAGTTGTTAGCTTTTAAAAGCACTTTGCAATTTTGCCCAATTAATGTAATGAGAATAACCCTTTAATCCCAGGCTGAAGTACCAGCATGCAAGACATCCCCACAGATCTCCGGATCCTTAGAAGAACAGGTGACCAACCCTAGAAAATGAGAAACGCAGAGCCCAATCATAGCGGTCTTAGGGCCTGTGCACACGTTGCGGATTTGCCTGCAGATTTTTCCGCACAGAATCAGCACCTCTTGGCAGAAAACGCAGGTGCGGTTTTGACGCAGTTTTTGTGCGGATTTGCCCTGCGGTTTTTACACCTATAATGGAATAGGTGTAAAACCGCAGCGAAATCCGCACAAAGAATTGATATGCTGCGATTTTAAAACCGCACCAAATCTGCGCGGAAAATTCTGCATCATGTGCACAGCTTTTTTTTTCCATAGATTTACATTACACAGTGCCCTGCCTGCGGAACTGCAGCGAACCGCAGGGCAAAAACCGCTGCCGAACCGCAGGCAAATCCGCAACGTGTGCACAGGCCCTTATAGACCAGATTTCTTACAATGTATAAATAAAATGCCAGCAGCCGGGATGGTGAGAAAACTGTGTTCCAGACAATGCCAGAGAGATTCCCACCCAGACACAACAGCCTCGCTCCATATGTAGAATCCGCGATCATAGTGAAGAAAAACACATCGGTATAGCTTATCTTTCCCGCATCCGGAGTGCCACTGTTCTAGTGTTATGTGCGCTGATCACTGTCATTATTATGATTTAGTACATTTTAGGTACAGCGGCTCAGACTGTCTAGAAAACCCCATGTCGCAAGCATTGCAGATAATAGATCCCATCCTTGTCATGTGTTTTGCAATGGAAATAGCCAGACATTACAAAGAAATATTACATGCTGGGGCTGTGACTGTCTGTACTCTCTTATTACTGCCAGACACGTCTCCGAGATTGTCACATTCTGGAAATAATTAGTGCTTGTCCTAGAAATCGTCAGTGGTATGGATCCTGCTCTGCTGTGCAGAACAGTGTATAATAGCCACGGCTCATATATAAGCTTCTTCTCCATTCTTACTATTGTACATGACATAATAACATTACTCAGGGCACAGCAGTAATCAAAGCTGCTTTAGGCCCTGTTCACATGATGCTTTTGTTCTACTTTTAGCATGGAAGCCAGGAAAACTCTTGATGTATCCATACAGATGGAGGCCAAAAAGACTGCCTTTTTGGCCTCGGTCTTGGTGGTATAGTACAATATTTGGCATAATAATATGCAGGGAATAGTGCAGTTGAGATTAAAGTTCTCCATCCGGTTCGGATCAAAATATATGATAGCCTAGGTAGTTTAGACACAATTTGTTCTTAAAGGGAATCTGTCACCAGACTTTTGCCACCTAATCTGCGAGCAGCATAACATAGGGGCAAAGACCCTGATTCCTGCACTGGATCACTTACTGGATTGCATGCTGTAGTTTTGATACATTCACTGTTTTATCAGCAGGAGATTATCACTAGAGGACTAGTAAACTTGCTACCGGGTAGTCCTCCATATTCATGAGCTCTGTATAAACCAGCCCAACACCACTGATTGGCATCTTTCTGCCTATGCACAGTGTACACAGAAATCAGTGGTGTGGACAGGGATGTAGAGGACTCGTCGATCTGCTGCAGATAATACAGTTATTTTATCAAAACTGCAGCAAACAGCCCAGTAAATGGTGCATCGCTGGATCAGGGATCCTGTCCCTATGTCATGCTGCTCTCAGATGGGGCAGCAAGAACCATTCCTTTTAATCATGGATCCATGATTAAGGACAAATGTTATGTTTTGGTAGCTGAGGAGAGCAGGCAAAAACGGCAATACACCAGAGAGGTTGGAATCTACTGGATTGCAGTACCCTGACTAACCACCACAACTAAAGGCAGCCGTGGAGCGTTCCTAAGTTGGTCCTAGACGCCTCTTCACAGCCTGAGAGATTAACTACACCTAAAGATAGAAAGAGGAAAGCTATCTGCCCCGGAGCAGATCCCCAAAGAACATAGGAAGCCCCCAAACATGTAATGGCGGTTAGACAAGAGGAAATACAGACACAGACAGAAAATAGTATGAGCAAACGCTGGGGTCCAATCTGCCTAGACAGAAAAGGATAGAAAGGATACTCACTGCAATCCAAAAAAACCCTAAAAAAATGCCAACGCTACTGTTTGCAAAAACACCTGAGATCACACAACCTCTACCACTTAAATCAGTTCTCTGGTGTAACAAAACTAAGCCGCAGCCACTGAAAAAACTGGAAAAGGCAAATGAACAAATAACAGTGGCTCCAGCGGAACTGAGAGGAGCCCAAGCCCCCCGGGGGGGGACCTGGCTAACCTCACAGAAATGCAGAGAAAAATGCAAATGGTCAGCACAAAAACAAAAACAGAAAATATCTTATCTGAAAGCAGAAGAAGAGGCAAGACTCAGCAAGCTTCCAAGTGAACCAGGAACCACAGTTGAGACAAGAACAATTGATCACCGGCAACCATGATGGGAGGGAACCTCCCTTATATCAAGCCAGTCTGTGACTCCTGATTGCCAATCCTCATT
>JARQOD010000001.1:105977118-106014618 GCA_033576555.1 Oophaga sylvatica
GAGAAGCTGACAGCACTCAGACATCATGATGCACGTTCAGATGCCATCTGACCCAGTAGGATGGGCAAGTACATACCATATAAAAAAGGAGAACAGCATCAAATCCGGGGCTTAGGACAACCGCTCTGCACGCCAAATCTGAGGTAAAGATGGCGTGCAGGGCGGTGATCGCTATTTTAGATTAATCCCTTTGGCGCTGATTGGCTAGAAGCTATTGTTCAGCCAATAAGCGCCATAGGGGTTAATCTGGTGAGGTGACAGGGTGATCACCCCACCCATTGTGACGGCTGTGATTGGTGCTACGTCACTCAGCACAGATCACAGCCGGTCACATGCTTTTTTTTTTTTCTAAAACTTTACTGTCACTTTGCTGTGATTGGCTGGTCAGAATTGACCAGCCAATCACAGCGATCGCTGACGTGAGGGTGTTAAAAATGCTTAATTTTGTATATTTTTCAAGGACTTGTTACCAGATGCGATACTTTAAAGAAAACGTCATGTTTCTTATAAAAAAAATGTAGTGGTTTATTGGACTGTTTATCAAAAAAAACATCATTACAGGAAAACATAAAATGAGTGAAATAGTTACGTAGAGATTGTCCATTTGTCCATAGCAAAACTTCTACACATCTTTCCTTGGTGTCCTGAATGGTAAAAATGACATTCTGTCTCTGTCAGGAGCGTCTCAGAGAAACAACACGTGGTTACATGGCAGCTGGCTGTTCATTCATCATAGTTCTTGTCCCATGTGTCTGTGGAGTTAGTGAGCGAGCAAGAGCCCCCCTCCCTTCGTGTAGCCATTATATATACGTCCCTTAGATCACGTGGTCTCTGTATATGGAGATGACACTTTACCATACAGAAATAGCATCTGTAATGTCAGCGATCGTTAACGTGCTTGGTACAGAATTGAGTGTATAAAGAATAAATCCATAACCAATAATTAATATTTAACAATTCCCCCTTTTGAGGGTGACAGACATTAATTGGAACCCTCAAAGTAGAGAAGTTCATCTTTAGGATAATCAGATCTTCTTTCTTCTTTTTCTTCTTCTTTGGCAAAATAATTTAATTTCAATAATAATAATAATATCAGATTATTGTTATATGCACTCAATAACATAATTATGTGAATTCATGTTATGGTAAGCCGTGACCAATATTCATATAAAATATGTGTCTTATACTTTCCTAAACCTAAATTGAAGCGTCTCGGGTCCAGTCATCATCATCTGATGTCATCTGGTCTTCATGTTGATGTCTTGTTCTTGATTCTTTTAAAACACAGTCTTTATATGATAATTCCTTTGAAATAACATGTAGATATCGTGGAGGCCGTGTGTCATGTGTCCATCAAAGTCCATAAATTCAAATGTTGAATAGAAAACAAAGTCCATAGATGAAATGAAGCTTTAATATCTGAGCAGTGTCACCTTTAAAGACCTGGACTTACATTGGCCCGCCTTGGATATTTCTGGAATCCTCCATGCCATCCGCACTGGTCTTGGAACAGGTGTGACATCTTTGGTCAGCAAAGCAAGGGTTAAAATGACTCTTCCTTGCTAAAGATAGCACCACAACCAGTCCTTAGTCCTAATGCACAGGACTCATGTCAGGGTTGTAGTTTCCTGACAACTTATTGTTCACTAGCTTTCATTGAAGCTTCATAGGTGATAGGAAACCACTGGAGCGTGATAAAAGCGTGATAACACAGTTCATATTAGCATCATAGGATCATCGTCCTCTGCCATTGTGTCTGTCAGTTTAGATACTGCGATCGTGGCTGTCAGTGGTGGATACTACAGTTGTTGTCAGTGGTGGATACTGCAGTTGTTGTCAGTGATGAAATGAATTGTAATTGACACAGTCTATTATACTCAGACATCATATAGCCTTTTTACCTTCTGGAACTTCGGCTTTTTCTTCTTGTAACTTTTTAAATTTACTTGAATTTAGAAATATGAAAAGTCTTTATTAACGTAATTCCAATATCTTGCTTGAAGTCTTCATTCCCTATTCTATACCAAATCTGGTAATTTTCCTAACTTATAATATCACAGCGTACCATAGCAATCAATAATATCCATAGAATTATTATCAGAATAGTAATATGGAATTCATGTTTGTATGTGAAACAATAATAAATGATAATGCATTATTAACCATATTCTTCATGAGATAGAACATTTTTATGTCATTGGTGTAATTACCTTTTCAACCCATAGATGTCAGTGTGTTTTTCATGTAACAAGTGTTTCCATCTTTATTACTAAAACTTTATTAATGGAATATATTTATTAGACCAATAATAGGTAAGAATGTATAGCCATGAACCAAAATGTGAATATGAGTGAATGAATGAATGAATGAAAGAATTATTGCATTTACTCAGAATTAGAACATTTTCTTCTAATGAACCGATATCTTTACTATATTTAATGAAGCAATATTCTCATACTAGACATTACTTTATTAAATATTGATGTTTCTTGATTGAGATAAAAAAATAAAAATTAGGAATCAAAAATAGAGATAAATGAAGAATAAAAATTAAAAAATGAAAAATAAGAATAAAAACAAAAATAAGAATAAAATAAAAATAAGGCCTTTATATGTTTATGACAAATGCTGAGTAGTTATGTTCTCAGTAACACATACCCTTAATATTTCCATTATCTGGATGATTTCATATTTGTCATGACCTTGTGTTACCAAAATGTTCATATTATGCAACTTTGCATGTAATCCCCTTCTTAGTGTAAAGAAATGACTCTTTATAATACTTAATGTTATTATCTCTAGTAGTTATACCATTGTAGTCTTTAAAATGTGTGAAGAAGAGGTATTGATGAAATGTGATGATGTATTCAAAATCTAAAACACATTTCCCCCTTAATACCGGAAAAAAAATATTATTTTATGAAATAATTGATTTATCAAAACCAAAATGAAAAAAATAATTGTTTTATAAATTATTTATGTAACTTCTGTTTTAGCTTTATACCATATATTTGTCTGAAGATGTGTACCATCTATGTAACCATTAAAAATAAAAATAACATTGAATATCATAAAATTATCCTTTGGGAAAAAGGAAAAAAAATAATCTAAATGTAAATTTTCTTGATAAACCATTTTGATGTGTGATTACACTTATCTACTATTAACTAAAAAATAATTACTAAAGGAATATATGTTGAGCAGATAATATTCATTATGTATCTTAATATTCTAATAATTGAACTGATTTGTATTATTTCTCTTAAAAACAAGGTTTTTGGTTTTCTCTTAACATACCATGAATTGTGAAACCTCTCCTTTCATACATCACATACTCTTAGATTATTTTCACTCTTAGCAGCTGCTCATACACGCATCTGTCATCTGTCACTCAGACTGTGACACGGATAAATTTACACCACAGATTCCTCATACAAAAAAGGTAGGACCATGAATTATTAACCCAAATAATTGTATCCTAATTATCAATGCACATTGTAAACTACTAAATTTAATATTTTAATATTTCTTTTAATATTCCCCAAATACACATAACAAACTTTGTGAACCATTTATAGATAGAAAGACTCATAAGAAAATTAGTTATGATCTGTTTCTATATTTTGTGCAAGGTTTGCAACTGAAATTGAACCCTGTAACTTAAGAGGCCTAAAAAAAAAAAATTCTTTGACTTGCAAAGGCCGAGCTCACTGAGGCTACAAGAGCTTTAAGTTGCAACCACTGAAATAGGGGTATATGGTAATTGCCTTATAATTAGAACAGTTTAAATGTCACATGTGTGACTGTCATGCAGTAAGAACATATTGCCATACAAATAAATAACTTCAAAATGTTAACAACACACAAAAACTAAATTTAGATTCAGTTAGTTACATATATTATTTCCTTTTAAGTGTTAAATATATAAAAACATGCAGTTATTACAAATTCCTGTGTAAATAAAGGAATAAATCCATGTAAGAGAATTTTTTCCCGATTAAATCCTACTTTGAAGTGAAAATTCTAAGGATAAATAAGAGATAAGGTTAATATCATATACAAAAACAAAACAATTGCAATGTCTTATACATATATGTATTGGCTTTAATGTAATTCTAAATATTTTCTGTAGTTTATTTTAATTTTATCACTATAGATATAGATATACAGTTATACAATCTCTAGTTATACAAATATACTATATATATACTGTATGAATATATATATATGTAATATATATATATCATATATATATATCTACAAAAGCTGTGAACTACAGAATTATATTTATAAAATAATTACAAATAACTGAATAATATATTGTATAATACTTTTACACAGCATATAATTTCATTTTCAGTCAATTCCTAAACCAAATCTTATTTCTTTGTCAAAGATGTCCTGAAAAGCTCTTTTTATGATTCCTTTTTTTAATGATTGTTTGAGCAGCTCCGATAATGAGCTGTAAACTGAAGACTCAACTATGTCTCTTTGAAGAATCATCTGTTCCTGTCTTTCAATGTCCGCCATTTGTCTCTTTACAGAGCGGTCTGAACTTTGAATTATTAACTCTTTCTGCAAAGCGGACTCTTGGATTTTTTTATAGGGATTATAACAAATATGTAATTTCCTCCGTATGTCATAGATTTGATTCCGGGATGACTCAGTTTAGGAGATTTTGACACTGGCTTTTGAAAAGATCTTACTCTGTCTGTTTGATTTATTTTCCATTCACGATTCTCATGTTTTCTAGCAAAATCAAGGGATTGCGCACATTCAAATAAAGTATCTTCTTGTGACGCAATAACACGAGATACAGAATTTAGGAATCCAAATTTGTCCACAAAATACTTTATCATTGTGTTTTGACATTGGTAATTAGAGTTTTGTACAACCTTTCAAATATGGACATGAATGTAAAAGTACATTCTTTCCGACCAATCCTTAATTTTTGAAGAATCTCAATATCTGGACAATTTTCATTTAAGGCACAGAAAATCAGAATTTTCAGTCTGTCTTTATCATCTAGATCTCCATGTAATTCATTATCAAAACTCAACTTTAATGTCAGGCGTCTGGAAAAGGTTGCAGGAAGCCACAATTTAAATAATTGATTTTTCTCGTCATTACTTAAATCAAGCTTGTCAATAAAGCTTTCAAATACTTCAGAATTTCTGCATACATGGATTTTGTTATCATATGCAGGAATGATTTTGCATAATTTTAACAAATTTTTCCTAACTTTAATTTGGAGTTGGGCCTGTGAATTGTCTTCTATTTTTGGTGGCCTTTGTACATCCGTCCCTCGTACGTCATCTGCATCAGTTCTGAAGTCTCCTCCCATGTTTCCTCTTACATCAGTTCTCAAGTCTCCTCCCATGTTTCCTCCTACATCAGTTCTCAAGTCTCCTCCCATGTTCCCTCCTACATTAATTCTCAAGTCTCCTCCCATGTTTCCACCATCTTTTTTTACGTCATCAGAGACAAGGTCACCTTGAGTAGCCATTACAGGTCCCACATCTTGCTCAGTTACCTCATTACAGTCAATTTCGGGAACATCACTGGTATCATCTGACACTATTTCTACACAGTCATTTTTAGATTTCTCTAATACGAACTTGTGAAATACGTCAACTAACTGTAAAATATTTTTCAATTTCTCTCTTTCTCTATTAAAGGACACCAGCTTAGATTCTAGCTTTAGATTTTCCATTTCACATTCTGCATATAAGCTGAGCCATAAAACTTCTAAATTAGACTGATCTACAGACATAAATTTCAGTCTACTTTGCTTAGAAAAAGAAGTAATAACATCCATATTTCTTACCTTGAAATATCTCAGCTTGTAGTTCCCTTCTTGGACAATGGCCTCTTGTCATCAGCACGTCTGATTCATGTAGTACTTCTGGCAACTCTTAGTCCTCATTCATAGGTTCTTTTCTGATCCTGAAATATCGTAGTGTGATTTCTTTGACGACTTGCACATCTGACGTAATTTTCCTTCTATTCCTCCCCTTGCAAGTTATCAAAAATTCACACTCTAAAAATCAAGTGTGACTGGCTGGCTCTCCCAAAATGTTAAAAATGCTTAATTTTGTATATTTTTCAAGGACTTGTTACCAGATGCGATACTTTAAAGAAAACGTCATGTTTCTTATAAAAAAAATGTAGTGGTTTATTGGACTGTTTATCAAAAAAACATCATTACAGGAAAACATAACATGAGTGAAATAGTTACGTAGAGATTGTCCATTTGTCCATAGCAAAACTTGTACACATCTTTCCTTGGTGTCCTGAATGGTAAAAATGACATTCTGTCTCTGTCAGGAGCGTCTCAGAGAAACAACACGTGGTTACATGGCAGCTGGCTGTTCATTCATCATAGTTCTTGTCCCATGTGTCTGTGGAGTGAGTGAGCGAGCAAGAACCCCCCCTCCCTTCGTGTAGCCATTATATATAAGTCCCTTAGATCACGTGGTCTCTGTATATGGAGATGACACTTTACCATACAGAAATAGCATCTGTAATGTCAGCGATCGTTAACGTGCTTGGTACAGAATTGAGTGTATAAAGAATAAATCCATAACCAATAATTAATATTTAACAGAGGGGGCGGTGCAGCCCCCCCGGGCTACTTGCAGAGATGGTCTGCTGTCAGGGACAGCAGCCATCTGCACCCGGTCAGCGCGCGATGCCGCGCTGTGACCGGAAAATGGCGGCGCCGTACTAGTACTGCTCTGGGCAGAAATGCACCTCCCGCAGAGCAGTAGTTTTTTTTTATAAACATAGCAAAAAAATTAAATGGAAAACAAATGAAAAGTGGGAGGCAGAGGAGAGGACTCAGTTAGGAGAGGCAGTGTCCTGCATTATTAGTAGTCCCTAGTTCACATAGAGATGAGGTAGAGAGAGACTTGTCATAGTGGTATTGTTGGAAGCAATAGATGCAGTGGATGACAGGTGCCCAGCACACCTGAGAAAAATAAGACAGGCAGAAAGAAAGGTAACAGTAATACATCCATGCCTTGCTGTGGATCAGAGCACATACCATCTGGATAGAGGAGATCTGTGTGGAAGCGCGCTGTGTGAGAGTCTGCAGTGTCCGCTGACTTTTTTCTTTTCTAATAAATGTACCAATTCTGTTTCAGGAGTCTTTTCACATGGATACTTAACTTCCTGATTCACAGATTTAAACCGGAGTCACACTAAGCATATTAAAAATCGGTCCGAGTCTCGCTGCCAAGAGCCGCACGAGTGTTCTCCTCATGGTCATCCGTGTGTAATGTGTTTGCAATGCGATGATGCGATTTTCTTCCACCCATTTATCCGTATGGGATCCATGTGGCTTTACATTTCTCACTGACTTTCCCCATTGAATTAAATTGCTCAATGGCCTGAAATGAATTTAAAAAAAAACATAATCAAGGAGCCTTTACAGCTCTGGCAAAAATTAAAAGACCACCACATCAAATCCCTGTCATGGGCAGCCCAATCTCCAGACCTGAACCCCATTGAAAACCTCTGGAATGTAATCAAGAGGATGATGGATAGTCACAAGTAGAGATGAGCGACTTTGCCTTTTTTCGGGTCGAGTCGGGTTTCATGAAACCCAACTTTCTCAAAAGTCGAGTCGAAAGAGATCGGCCGACTAGCTCGCTGCAAAAGTCGGAGTTCGGCCAAAAAACGAAACCCGACCCCAATGCAGATCAATGGGGAATAACAGCTGCCCCCCCTCCCACGTCCTCTTCCACCATACTTCCTCATGTTTGGGAAAATGTACCCAAAATACCAGCAGATATATGGTACTGTATCAGTAGCTTTCAGCTGTATACAGTGTTGGGGTAATTTTAAATCTCTGTATATATTTCCAGAGTAACACACAGACGCTCATTCAGTATGGATTTGACCAGAATACAAAAAGCAGAAAAAGGGTACTGTATCAGAAGCAAAAAGCTGTATACAGTGTAGGGGAAATTGTAAATCTCCGTATATATTTCCAGAGTCACACACAGATAGTCAGCATGTATTTGCCCGTGATACCAGCCGGTACACGGTAGTGTGTGAGGAGCGTACAGCTCTATACGGTGTGGGAAAAAATGAATGCAGAAAAAAAGAATACAAGTATTAGTGCTGTGTAAAAAGCAGTCTGCACAGCAGTGTACACACAGCAAGACAGCTAGCAGGCAGCCTATAACCAGCTCTGCTGCACACAAGAAAATCCTCCCCTGTCACTGCTCACTAACTGTACAGCACAATTGATATCAGCACAAGCACATAAGAACTTCTCTTTCCTGCCTAACTCTCTCACTACTGATAAACAGCGTCAGCAACCTCTCCCTACTGTTAAGATCAGCAGAAGTAAAATGGCGGTCAGCGGTCAGGGCTTTTATAGGCACTATGACGCCCCCCAAAGCAAGCCAATCACTGCAATGCCCTTCTGTAAGATGGTGGTGGCCGCTGCCCATGTCATCGCGTTGCCCACAGTCTGCGTCCTTGCTCATTGGCTGAAAAAAGGCGCCCGAATTCTGGAAAACTCGACTTTGGCGCTCGTTTCGACGACCGCATGGCCGACCTCACGCTATGGTCGTGTTTCGGCCAACGAAACCCGACTTTGCCAAAAGTCGGCGACTTTTGAATCTAGTCACAAGTAGAGTTGAGCAAAACAGGTCGGTCAGATTCAAAAAAGACCGACTTTCGCCAAAGTCAGGTTTCGCCAAGCGATACCCGACCATATCGTGAGGTCGGCCATGCGTTCGGTGACCCGAGCTCCAAAGTCGGTTTTCCCATAATGCTTGAAGGGCCTTTTCTCAGCCAATGAGCAAGGACGCAGACTGTGGGCAACGCGATGACATGGGCAGCGGCAGCACCATCTTAGAGAAGGGCATTGCAGTGATTGGCTTGCTTTGTGTGGCGTCACAGTGCCTATAAAAGCCCTCACCACCGGCCGCCATTTTACTTCTGCCAATCTTAGCGTAGGGAGAGGTTGCTGACGCTGGTTCTCAGTAGGAGAGCGTTAGGCAGGAAAAAAACAATAATTCTGTGCATGTGCTGATAGCGATTAGCTGTACAGTTACTGTGCAGTGACAGGGGAGGATTTTGTTGTGTGCAGCAGCGCTGGTTCTTAGGCTGCCTGCAGTGACAGGGGGAATTTCTTGTGTGCACCACAGAGCTGATTATTAGGCTGCCTGCTAACTGTATTGCTGTGTGTACACTGCTGTGCAGAGTGCTTTTAACACAGCACCTACACAGCACTAATACTTTTATTCTTTTTTTCTACACAGTTACCGAGCGTTCATTTTTTCCCACACCGTATAGAGCTGTATGATCCTCACACTACCGTGTACCGCTGGTATCACGGACAAATACATGATGACTATCTGTGTGTGACTCCGAAATATATACGGAGATTTCAATTTTCCCCTAAAACAGTATGCAGCTGGTATCTTCTGATACAGCGCCGTTTTTCTGGCTTGTGTATTACGGTCAAATCTATACTGAAAGAGCGTCAGTGTGTGACTACGGAAATATATACAAAGATTTAATTTTTCCCCAAAACCGTATACAGCTGGTATCTTCTGATACAGTACCGTTTTTCTGCCTTCTGTATTACGGTCAAATCCATACTGAGAGAGTGTGTGTGTGTTATTCTGAAATACATACGGAGATTTCAAATTACCCCAACACTGTATACACCTGTACGCTACTGATACAGTACACTTTTTATGATTTTCATATTCTGGTGTAATCCATACTGAACCTGTGAGCGTGTGTGTTACTCCTCAAATATATACAGATATTTAAAATTACCCCAAACTGTATACACCTGTACGCTACTGATACAGTACACTTTTTATGCTTTTCATATTCTGGTCTACTCCATACTGACCTGTGAGCGTGTGTGTTACTCCTGAAATATATACGACATTTAAAATTACCCCAACACTGTATACAGCTGTACGCTACTGATACCATACACTTTTTATGCTTTCTTATTCTGTTCTACTTCATACTGAGCCTGTGAGCATCTGTGTGTTACTCCTGAAATATATGCGGAATTTCAAATTACCCCAACACTGTATACAGCTGTACGCTACTGATACAGTACACTTTTTATGCTTTTCATATTCTGGTGTTATCCATACTGAGCCTGTGACCGTGTGTGTTACTCCTGAAATATATACGGAGATTTAAAATTACCCCAACACTGTATACAGCTATATGCTATGATACAGTACACTTTTTTCTGCTTTTCATATTCTGGTGTTATTCATACTGAGTCTGTGACCGTGTGTGTTACTCCTGAAATATATAGGGAATTTCAAATTCACCCAACACTGTATACAGCTGTACGCTACTGATACAGTACACTTTTTGCTTTTCATATTCTGGTGTTATCCATACTGAGCCTGTGACCGTGTGTGTTACTCCTGAAATATATACGGAGATTTAAAATTACCTTAACACTGTATACAGCTGTATGGTATGATACAGTACACTTTTTTGCTTTTCATATTCTGGTGTTATCCATACTGAGCCTGTGACCGTGTGTGTTACTCCTGAAATATATGCGGAGATTTCAAATTACCCCAACACTGTATACAGCTGTACGCTACTGATACAGTACACTTTTTATGCTTTTCATATTCTGGTGTTATCCATACTGAGCCTGTGACCGTGTGTGTTACTCCTGAAATATATACGGAGATTTAAAATTACCCCAACACTGTATACAGCTATATGCTAGTGATACAGTACACTTTTTTGCTTTTTATTCTGTGTTTACTTCATACTAGCCTGTGACATCTGTGTGTTACTCCTGAAATATATGCGGAGATTTCAAATTACCCCAACACTGTATACAGCTGTACGCTACTGATACAGTACACTTTTTATGCTTTTCATATTCTGGTGTTATCCATACTGAGCCTGTGACCGTGTGTGTTACTCCTGAAATATATACGGAGATTTAAAATTACCCCAACACTGTATACAGCTATATGCTAGTGATACAGTACACTTTTTCTGCTTTTCATATTCTGGTGTTATTCATACTGAGTCTGTGACCGTGTGTGTTACTCCTGAAATATATGCGGAGATTTAAAATTCACCCAACACTGTATACAGCTGTACGCTACTGATACAGTACACTTTTTATGCTTTTCATATTCTGGTGTTATCCATACTGAGCCTGTGACCGTGTGTGTTACTCCTGAAATATATACGGAGATTTAAAATTACCTTAACACTGTATACAGCTGTATGGTAGTGATACAGTACACTTTTTCTGCTTTTCATATTCTGGTGTTATCCATACTGAGCCGTGACCGTGTGTGTTACTCCTGAAATATATGCGGAGATTTCAAATTCACCCCAACACTGTATACAGCTGTATGCTACTGATACAGTACACTTTTTCTGCTTTTCATATTCTGGTGTTATCCATACTGAGCCTGTGACCGTGTGTGTTACTCCTGAAATATATACGGAGATTTAAAATTAACCCAGCACTGTATACGGCTGTACGCTTCTGATACAGTACACTTTTTTGCTTTTTATATTCTGGTGTAATCCATACTGAGCCTGTGAGAGTCTGTGTCTGTTACTCCGCAAATATATACGGTGATTAAAATTTTTCACCCTCATCGTATACAGCTGTACGCTTCTGATACAGTACCATATTGCTGCTGGTATTTTGTGTTATGTTTTGGTAGCTGAGGAGAGCAGGCAAAAAACACAATACACCAGAGAGGTTGGAATCTACTGGATTGCAGTACCCTGACTAACCACCACAACTAAAGGCAGCCGTGGAGCGTTTCCTACGTTGGTCCTAGACGCCTCGTCACAGTCTGAGGGGTTAACTACACCTAAAGATAGAAAGAGGAAACCTATCTGCCCCGGAGCAGATCCACAAAGAACATAGGAAGCCCCCAAACATGTAATGGCGGTTAGACAAGAGGAAATACAGACACAGACAGAAAATAGTATGAGCAAACGCTGGGGCCCAATCTGCCTAGACAGAAAAGGATAGGAAGGATACTTACTGCAATCCAAAAAAAACCCTAAAAAAAGCCAACGCTACTAATTGCAAAAACACCTGAGATCACACGACCTCTACCACCTAAATTAGTTCTCTGGTGTAACAAAACTAAGCCTCAGCCACTGAAAAAACTGGAAAAGGCAAATGAACAAACAACAGTGGCTCCAGAGGAACCGAGAGGAGCCCAAGCCTCCCGGGAAGGGGAACCTGGCCAACCTCACAGAAATGCAGAGAAATATGCAAATGGCAAGCACAAAAACAAAAAACAGAAAATATCTTATCTGAGAGCAGGAGAAGAGGCAAGACTCAGCAAGCTTCCAAGTGAACCAGGAAACAACGTTGAGACAAGAACAATTGATCACCGGCAACCATGATGGGGAGAAACCTCCCTTATATCCAGCCAGTCTGTGATTCCTGATTGCCAATCCTCATTGAATGGTTCAGTACTGTTTGTAACCACCAGAGGAGCTTCTGCTCAGAATTCATTTCTAAAACATTCACAACAGTACCCCCCCTTGAGGAGGGGTCACCGAACCCTCATTTGTGCAACCAGGTCGGTCAGGATGAGCTCTGTGATACGCACGGATCAGTCTCCTAGCATGGATGTCCGAAGCAAACACCCAAGAATTGTCCTCCTGACCATAACCTCTCCACTTAACCAAATACTGGAGTTTCCGTCTAGAAAAACGAGAATCCAATATTTTCTCAACCACATACTCCAGATTGCCCTCAACCAAAACAGGGTCAGGAGGCGCAGCCATAGGAACCACTGGCTCGACAAACCTCTTCAATAAGGACTTGTGGAACACGTTATGGATCTTAAATGTCCCTGGAAGAAGTAAACGAAAGGAAACAGGATTAAGAATCTCAATGATCTTATAAGGTCCAATGAACCTAGGCTTAAACTTAGGAGATGCAACTCTCATAGGGATATTTCTTGAGGACAACCAGACCAAGTCCCCCACTTTAAACCGAGGACCATCAGTCCTATGCTGGTTGGCAAACCGCTGGGCCTTCTCCTGAGAGAGGGACAACCTCTCCACTACCTGGTCCCAAATCTTCTGCATACGCTCCACAACGAGTCAACACCCGGACAGACAGAAGCCTCCGTCTGTCCCGAAGAAAATCGAGGGTGAAACCCAAAATTGCAGAAAAATGGAGACATCAAAGTGGCAGAGCTTGCCCTATTATTAAGAGCAAACTCAGCCAAAGGCAAAAAAGAGACCCAGTCATCTTGATCAGCAGACACAAAGCATCTCAGATAAGTCTCCAATGTCTGGTTTGTTCTCTCAGTTTGTCCATTGGTCTGAGGATGAAAAGCAGAGGAGAAAGACAATTGAACACCAAGTTTAGAACAAAAAGTCCTCCAAAATCTGGAAACAAACTGGACTCCTCTGTCAGACACAATGTTCTCAGGAATGCAGTGTAACCGAACCACGTGCTGAAGGAAAAAAGGCACCAATTCGGAGGAGGAAGGCAACTTAGGTAATGGCACAAGATGTATCATCTTGGAAAACCTATCACAAATCACCCAGATAACGGTCATTCTCTGAGAAACAGGGAGGTCGGAAATAAAATCCATAGAGATATGGGTCCATGGTCTCTTGGGCACAGGCAATGGCATCAACAAACCACTAGAGCGAGAGCAAGGCTTGGAGCGAGAGCAAGTCCCACAGGACTGCACAAACTCCCTGACGTCACGAGACAAAGTAGGCCACCAAAAGGACCGACTCACCAAGTCTCTGGTACCAAAAATTCCGGAATGACCGGCCAACGCGGAACAATGAATCTCAGACATCACACTCTTCTTCCACTGGTCTGGGACAAACAATTTCCCAATAGGGCAGCGCTCGGGTTTATCCTCCTGACACCCTTCCAGAGCCAGTCTCAAATTGGGTGAGATGGCGGAAAGAACTACCCCCTCTTTCAAAATAACAGCAGGATCAGATAACTCAGGAGAGTCCGCAAGGAAACTATTCGAGAGGGCATCCGCCTTAACATTCTTAGTGCCAGGAAGAAAGGAAACCACAAAATTAAAACGTGTGAAAAACAAGGCCCACCTGGCCTGTCTAGGATTAAGTCGCTTGGCTGATTCCAGATAAACCAGATTCTTATGGTCCGTGAGGACCACCACCTGATGTTTGGCTCCCTCCAGCCAATGTCTCCACTCTTCAAAAGCCCACTTCATGGCCAATAACTCCCGATTACCCACGTCATAATTACGTTCAGTTGGAGAAAATTTTCAAGAGAAAAAAGCACAAGGGTTACTTTTAGAGGTCTCAGGATCTCTTTGGGACAAAACGGCACCTGCCCCAATTTCAGAGGCATCAACCTCCACCTGAAATGGCAGAGAAACATCAGGCTGCCGTAGAACAGGAGCAGAAGTGAATCTCTGTTTAAGTTCCTGAAATGCAGAGACTGCCTCAGGAGGCCAATTCACCACATCAGAACCCTTTTTGGTCAAATCAGTCAATGGTTTAACAATAACAGAGAAATTACCAATAAATTTACGATAAAAATTGGCAAAACCCAAGAATCTCTGAAGAGCCTTTAATGAAGTAGGATGGACCCAATCACAGATGGCCTGAACCTTGACCGGTCCATTTCAATAACAGATGGAGACAAAATGAATCCCAGAAATGAGATCCTCTGTACGCCAAAAAGACACTTTGATCCCTTCACATGCAGAGCATTCTCTCTCAAAATCTGGAACACAGTCCGAACATGTTTCACATGAGAGTCCCAGTCATTGGAAAAAATCAAGATATCATCCAAATAAACAATCAAAATTTTCCACAAAATCCCTGAAAATGTCATTCATGAAGGACTGGAAGACGGAAGGAGCATTAGTGAGCCCAAAGGGCATCACTAGGTACTCAAAATGCCCCTCTGGGGTATTAAACGCCGTCTTCCATTCATCCCCGTGCTTAATGCGAATAAGGTTATACACCCCCCTGAGGTCAAGCTTGGTAAACCAAGTAGCACTTTTCACCCTGGAAAACAGGTCAGAAATCAAGGGTAATGGATATTGATATTTCACAGTGATATTGTTCAAGAGACAATAATCAATACACGGCCTTAATGAACCATCCTTTTTGGCCACAAAGAAAAAACTGGCACCCAAGGGTGAAGAGGATGGTCTGATATGACCCTTCTCCAATGACTCCTTGATATAAGACCGCATAGCGTCATGTTCAGGTACAGACAAGTTAAAAAGGCGACCTTTAGGGAATTTACTACCAGGCACTAATTCAATAGCGCAGTCATAGCTCCTATGGGGGGCAAGGATGCAGATTTACTTTCGCTAAACACATCAGAAAAATCAGTCAAAAAGTCAGGAACTAGTGTTGAGCGATACGATACTGCAAATATCGGGTATCGGCCGATATTAGCTGTATCGGGCTTTCGATTCCGAGTACCGATATTTTCGTCATATCGGATACCGGAATCGATTTGTCACTGTCACTGTGAGTGTCCGTCGGTCGGGTCTGTCAGGAGTCAGCGGCACTTACCTGGCAGAAGATCTCCGACGTCACGTCCTGGACTGCTTGATGGCCGCCATTATTTCTCCCTGGCGGTCACATGCAGTTTTTCGCGATAGACTGCAGTGACTGCAGGGTAATCCCGGCCGTAAACCAGTCCGATGACGTCACCGCCGGGGAAGCAGGTAATCAGCTGTGCTGCGCCGGGATGACAGGCTCTGCCTGTCATTCTGATGTAGCAGAGCTGGATCGTCGTGGGACACTCGTTACTATGGACTGCGTCGGACAGGTGGTATACTGCTGTTTTTTTTTTTCATTTTTTTACAGGAGATCGATGGCGTCGCAGGATGAGACTGTAATAAAAGTAATGAAAACTGTGTTGTGTTTTTTATTAAATTCAAAAAATTTTTTATGAACATTCACCCGTCCGGGTACATCAACAATTTAACTATTTACATACAGGGACCCTGTCCGGGTTATTTATAATTCTTTGGCAGGGGTGTTCCAGGTACCACCTGGTACTCTTCTGATGCTTGCCAAACATCCGAGACACCAAGGACCACCAGGACCTGATGACGTCGTGTGGCCTTACAGTCAAGTCGTGACCCGCTATCTGTGTCTGTGTGGCCACCTCTTTCATCTCCCTCCGGGTCTGGAGCCCTATGTCACGGACTGAACGAACCCCAGGGGGCCTAACAGGCGCCGGGTACGGGCCAGCTATAGTTATCATGTCCATAGCTGGGGCTGCTGAGGAGACCACTGAGGGAGGCTGGGGAGATTTACGGCGTGGGGTGGGCACTTGTGCAGAGGCCTGGATGTGGGAGGCTGAAGGCTCCGAGGGTCTCACAGGTTCCTGACACTCTGGGGAGTAGGGGTCACACCTGGTAACATTTAGGGCGTACCATCCATTGTAACCCCAGTGTCGGGTGTAAGTCACCAAGTCTCCTGGCAACAGGTCCCTCCCCGGGTGTCCTTCTGGGAGGTGAGTCTCCACGTCCCGCCGGGTCACAAAGACTTCTAAATAAAGTCCAGGCTCCTGATGAAGCCCCAACCACCTTTCAATTTAAAGCTCCGTACTGCACCCTTACGCCGCGGCTCCCACAGGGTTCCTTTATCTTTTCTCATCCGGTCCTTATCTGCCCGGTCCTTCTCCAGTTGACGTTGCCGAAGCTTTTGGGATTCTCGCTGCTCCCTTTGTCGCTCTGCTTCCCGCTCCCAACGTCTCCACTCTTCCTCCTGACGCCGGTTGTAATTCTCCTCCACCAGCTGCTCCATGTCTCCACCATCAAATGCCAGCTTACGATGCCCGGTTTGCGGCAGCTCTCCTGGCGCCCCCCAGTCCTGGCGGCGCTCACCTGCGGAGGAAGCAGGAACAGATGACAGTCGGGGCTCCGGTACAGACAGGTAGACCTCTGGTGCCTGCGCGGCCTCCTCCATGAGGACGGGTGTCGCTTCTTCTGTCTTAGCGACGGGGGCAGACAGCGGGATCTGGGGTGCTGCCGGTGCAGAGTTTTTTGCAGGAACGGGTGCCTCCACTGCGACAACGTCAACCGGATCACATTGCAAGGGCTGGGATGCTCGCACGGACTCCTCTACTAGAACGGGTGCCTCACCTTCCGGTACAGACACTTCAGGTAAGAGGGATTGGCGCCGCTCCAAGTTTAGTTTTAGGGCACGCCAGCTGGCTTCCATCCTGGCGACCTCCTCCCGGTGCCGGGCCAGGCCTCTTAGGGTATCCTCCGCTTCTTGCAGCGTAGGAGGGTTTCCAGGCCGGTGCCCAACGGTGGTTCCGTGGCGATCGGGTCGCTTCCGTGGGGGGAGAGCTCTGACTGCTCCATCCCTTCACATTTCTGCTCGTGTCTATTAGCCATCTCTGCCAAGTCACATGTGTCATTAGCATCTGGAGAGGGCCCCTCTTTTGTAGGGAGGCGGGACCTTCGTGTTAGTTTCCGCACACTGGGAGGATGAGGAGGCGGAACTGAAGAGCTGTGGGGCACGATCTTACATTGCAGTACCATTTAGAGTGGTCGGCCATCGTTTTCGCGCCACTGAGTGAGTGTACACCCACGAAGAGCACGCCCTTCTTCTTCACCAGTGCCTCATCGTGACGCAGATATAGCGGAAAAATGGCAAATACATTCTCTGATGATTTTAGCAATTCTCAAGCACAAAACCAGTTCAATTCAGGCACACAGGACTCGCTTATAGCGAGCTACAGAATCCTGTTCGTGACGCCCAAGTTGAGTCGCACAGAGCCAGAGGTTTTGGGGGTACACGGCTTTACCCGGCAATTGAATCAGAGTCATTTTACTATGTACAGTAGAAGTGTATAAACTATAAATATATGTATATATATATGTCACAATGACATGTATATATATATATGTATTCTATGTGTGTATATTTTGTGTTTACAACGAAAGAAAGGGTTTTTTTTGTTGCGATATTTTGTTCCCATAGACTTACATGGGACTTCCGGTATCGGAATCGGATATCGCCGATATTTAGTGATATCGGCGATACCATTCCGATCCGATATTTTTAGATATCGAGCAGTATCGCTCAACACTAGTGTTGGCATTAACACATTGGCAGCCACCACTGGTTACAGACACAGATTTCCAATCCAAAACAGGATTATGAGACTGTAACCAAGGGAAACCTAGTACAATAATGTCATGCAGATTATACAGCACCAAAAATTTTGAACTCTCCTGATGATCAGGTTCAACCCTCATTATCACCTGAGTAAAGAACTGGGGTTTATTCTCAGCCAAAGGGTAGAATTAATCCCAGTAGGGAATAGACTTCCGTAGGGGTATCAAGGGAAACCCACAACGTTCAGCAAAATCAAAATCCATCAGGTTAATAGCTGCTCCCGAATCAACAAAAGCCTGAGCAGAAAATGTGACAGGGAGCAAATCAGGGTAACAGTCAACAGAAATTTAGTCTGAACACTACCCAAGACAACTGAGCGTGCAAAACGTCTTCCCCGCTTAGGGCAGACTGAAATAGCATGAGAGGCATCACCACAGTAGAAACATAACCCATTGCGTTTTCGAAACTCTTGACGCTGTGCCCCAGAAGCCACTCTATCACACTGCATGGGTTCAGAAGCTGGTTCACAAGGCAACACCATTCCACGCATACTTCTACGCTCACACAAATGTCTGTCAATTTGAATCGCTAATGACATAGAATCATTGAGACCAGAGGGAGCAGGAAACCCACCATAACATCTTTTACATTCTCTGACAGACCCTTCCGAAAAAAGGACTGCCAAAGCATCATCATTCCATTTGGTCAGGACTGCCCACTTTCGGAATTTCTGACAGTACAACTCAGCGTCCTCAAGCCCCTGATTTAATGCCAACAAGGTTTTTTCAGCTTGATCAGTGACATTAGGTTCATCGTACAATAACCCCAGAGCCAGAAAAAATGCATCAACATTACTCAAAACAGGGTCCCCAGGTGTCAGGGAAAAAGCCCAATCCTGAGGATCGCCGCGCAGGGGAGAGATGACAATTTGAACCTGCTGTGCTGCGTTCCCTGAGGACTTAGGTTTTAAGGCAAAAAACAACTTACAGTTATTTTTGAAATTCAGAAATTTAGCTCGATCCCCCAAAAACAAATCTGGCATGGGGATCCTGGGTTCCACAACTGGCAACCTAGCAAGATAGGTAGCAATACTCCGAACCTCAGTGGCAAGCTGATCCACACGGCCAGACAACTGTGCAAACTCCATTGAGAAAAAAAAAAATTCTCCTCAGCACCCAGAGAAAAAGAGGGAAAAAATGCAACAAACAGAAAAAAAAATCTCTGACAACTCTGACAACCTTTTTTGTTTCCACACTATTTTTCCCTTCTGTGAGTACAATATAATTTTCAGTTTGGCCGGTGATACTGTTATGTTTTGGTAGCTGAGGAGAGCAGGCAAAAACGGCAATACACCAGAGAGGTTGGAATCTACTGGATTGCAGTACCCTGACTAACCACCACAACTAAAGGCAGCCGTGGAGCGTTCCTACGTTGGTCCTAGATGCCTCGTCACAGCCTGAGGGGTTAACTACACCTAAAGATAGAAAGAGGAAAGCTATCTGCCCCGGGGCAGATCCCCAAAGAACATAGGAAGCCCCAAACATGTAATGGCGGTTAGACAAGAGGAAATACAGACACAGACAGAAAATAGTACGAGCAAACGCTGGGGCTCAATCTGCCTAGACAGAAAAGGATAGGAAGGATACTTACTGCAATCCAAAAAAAACCCTAAAAAAAGCCGAACGCTACTAATTGCAAAACACCTGAGATCACACGACCTCTACCACCTAAATTAGTTCTCTGGTGTAACAAAACTAAGCCGCAGCCACTGAAAAAACTGGAAAAGGCAAATGAACAAACAACAGTGGCTCCAGAGGAACCGAGAGGAGCCCAAGCCCCCCGGGGAGGGAACCTGGCCAACCTCACAGAAATGCAGAGAAATATGCAAATGGCAAGCACAAAAACAAAAACAGAAAATATCTTATCTGAGAGCAGGAGAAGAGGCAAGACTCAGCAAGCTTCCAAGTGAACCAGGAAACAACGTTGAGACAAGAACAATTGATCACCGGCAACCATGATGGGGGAAACCTCCCTTATATCCAGCCAGTCCGTGATTCCTGATTGCCAATCCTCATTGAATGGTTCAGTACTGTTTGTAACCACCAGAGGGAGCTTCTGCTCAGAATTCATTTCTAAAACATTCACAACAATTTTGGGTACATTTTCACAAGCATGAGGAATTATGGTGGAAGAGGCCGCGGATGTGGCCGTGGCGAGCCACCTGGTACTGATAGTGGTGGTGGTGCATCTGCTGGTAGTGCCAAAAGCACAATAGCACCTAAGGCAGGAGGTGTTGAGCCTGCATCATCGTCTGGCTCAAGAAGGCCTGGAAGGCTCCCTTTTCTGGGACTATGTAAACCGCTTTTAAAGCCGGAGCATCAGGAACAGGTTTTGGCTTACATTGCCAGCTCTATCGCCTCCTCTTCTGAAGGTTCAAAAACTCCAAGTACTGAGTCGTCAGTGCAGGCTTCTGGTCAGGAACAACTCCTTTCCTTGTGTCCTTCACCCCCACCAAAAGGGAAGGATGCGGCAGGCCACACTTCAGATTACTCCATGGAGCTCTTTTCACATACCATGCCTGGGTTATCAAGTCAAATCCTGAATTCCCCAGTCCAACATGAATCTGACATGGAGTGCACTGTTGCACAGCCACTGCTATATGATTGTGCTGGTACATTCAACCAGAGCACTACATTGCCCGCGCAGTCTACTGAGCCAGAATGTGACCCTATGATGAATATACTATACCACCTTACAGGGTGACACAGAGGAAGGTGCAGATGAAATTGAAGAGGAGGTGATGGATGACCCAGTTGTTGACCCGGATTGGCATCCAGTGTGGGAAGAGGGTGCCGCTGGCAATAGCTCAGCAGAGGAGGAGGATCCACAGCAGGTATCGCAGCTGGGGTTATCTGGCAGGCCCGTAGCAGTTCAAAAAGGTGTTAAAAACAAAAAAGTTGCAGGACAGCTTGGCCAGACGGTCAAATTAGCACAGGGTACAAGCCCTGAGAATATATACCATAGTAGGAAGAGTCCAGTATGACACTTTTTTGACCAAAATCCTATTGATGAGGCAAAGGTTATCTGTAAGGAGTGCGGAAGGAACTTTAGCCGAGGAAAAATCTCAGAAATTTGAATACCAGTTGCATGCTTAGACATTTAATAAACATGCACTTGCAAGCGTGGACGGACTACAAAACTTCAGGTAGCACATGTGCACCTGCTCCGACTGAAGGTAGCCAGCAACGCTCCATCGCTTCCCCCACTGTAAGCCCACCGTTTGACACACCACCAGCAAGAAATGTTGAGGTGTCATCGCAAGGCCAAAGCAGTCAGGGAATCACAATGTTTTTGCAACGAAAGACTGCATCTAGGCCATCACCACCACCATCACCATTACCAACCCCCTCTCAGTCCATCATGTCCACCGATAGTTCCACCATATGCAGCTCTCAAGTCCAGCTTACCCTACCAGACACTCTGAGTAGGACAAGAAAGTACTCATCCACTCATCCGCGTACACTGAGTTTGAACGCCTACATTGCCAAACTGATCTCATTAGAGATGATGCCCTTCCGTTTGGTTGAAAGTGCAGCGTTCAGAGACCTCATGGCCTACGCTGTCCCACTCTATGACCTACCCAGTCGGCACTTCTTTTCTAGAAAAGCCATCCCTACCCTCCACCTACATGTGAAAGACCGCATTGTCCATGCACTCAAACAATCAGTGAGTGGAAAGGTGCACCTCACAACAGATGCATGGGACAGTAGGCATGGCCAGGGCCGTTACGTGTCCATCACTGGGCACTGGGTTAATGTGGTGGATGCAGGGTCCACAGGGGACAGCGGCGGTGGGACAGTGCTGCCTAGCCCAGGTATAGGCAACAGTTGACTGTAGGCATTCGACCCTCCTCCTCCAGAAGCAAAAGCTTGTCAACTGAGCGCAGTAGCACGAGCACTCCATCGCAACTGCCAGTGTTGCACACGAAGTGTCCCACTATCGAACAGCTAGTGTTAAGCGTCAGCAGGCTGTTTTAAAAATGATGTCTTGGGTGACAACAGACACACCGCGGAGTATTGGCCGACTACTTGCAGCGAGAAACTGAGTCATGGCTGGGCAGTATACATCTTGAGCCAGGCAAGGTAGTCAGTGATAACGGCCATAATTTTGTGGCGGCCATAGCCCTGGCAAAACTCAGACACATACCTTGCCTGGCTCACACCTTGAACCTGGTGGTGCAATGCTTCTTAAATAATTATCCGGAGTTAACAGCCCTGCTCCATAAAGTGCGAATACTGTGCTCGCACATCCGTTGCTCGCTCGTAGACTCCAGTCGTATGCAGAGGCTGCAGCAATCGCTCCACCTCCCCAAGCACCGCCTAATCATAGACGTTGCAACAAGGTGGAACTCCACCATGCACATGGTTGTGAGGCTGTGTGAACAGAGGCAGGCTGTAATGCATTTATGGGAGGATACACGGGCAGGCAGTTTCAGGGCAGACATGGAGTTGTCAGGTGTGCAGTGGTCAAAGCTGAAAGACCTCTGTAAAGTCCTTCAGTTTTTGAAGAATGCACACGGCTGGTAATCGCAGACGACGCCATCATAAGCATGAGCATCCCACTTATGCGTCTGCTCATGCAAACTTTGACGCACAGTAAGGATCAGGCGTCTGCAGCGGAGGAGGAAGAGGAGGAAGAGGGAAGCCTTGATGACAGTCAGCCATTGTCTGCTCAGGGAACTGTCCTGGATGAGGTGGAGGAAGAGGAGGATGAGGGGGATGATTATTTTGGGGAGGAGGATGCTTCTCAGGGGGCAAGAGAAAATGTTGGCTTGCCAAGTTCAGGTCCAGGGTTTGTGCGTGACTGGAGGGATGTGGCTTTGGCAGAAAGTGCTCCTCCACCCACCACTGGCAGTGCATCACTGACACCTGGAACATTGGCCCACATGTGTGATTATGCCTTGCGGATCCTAAAAAGGGACCCCCGCATTGCCAAAATTATGAAGGATGACGACTACTGGTTGGCCAGCATCCTCGATCCACGCTATAAAGGCAAATTACAGAACATCATGCCACAGGAGAGCCTAGAGCTAATATTGGCGAACAAACAAGCAACTCTGGTAAACCGTTTGTTAGAGGCATTCCCAGCAAACAGCAGTGCTGCAGGTTCTACCACGAGCCGTACTGGGCCAAATGGAAGAGCTGTTGTGGTTCACACAGCCAAAGTGGCGTTGGAGACAGGGGTTTCATGACCACGTTGTCGACTGATTTCTCCAGGACAGCTCACACGCCTGGTAATAGTGAATCTATAGCAACAGACAGGAGACAGCAGTTGTCAACTATGGTTAAAAATTACTTCTCCCCTATCGATGTTCTCCCTCACCGGTCAATCCCCTTTGACTACTGGGCCTGTAAACTGGACACATGGCCTGAATTGGCACAATATGCCTTACAGGAGCTTGCTTGCCCTGCTGGTAGTGTGCTATCAGAAAGAGTCTTCAGTGCTGCTGGATCAATCCTGACAGAAAGAAGGACCCATCTGTCGATGCAAAATGTTGATGATCTAACCTTCATTAAAATGAACCATGCATGGGTTGGAAAGGATTTTGTGCCACCTTCCCCTGATGACACATACTGTAGGTTGCAAGCAAAATGGCTCGCTTTGTCCTCCTCTTCCTCGGACTTCTCCAATTCCTCCATTTGCAGTTGATTTACGTCCATTATACACCTCAACATATGCCATTTTTGCCACCTCCCTATCTGGGCTGTCCCCCCCTCTCCTCCACCCCACCTCCTCCACCCCCCAACTTTTTATATTCTGGTGTGATGCATACTGAGCCTGTGAGAGCCAGTGTCTGACTCTGGCAAAATATTCAGAGATTTACAATTTCCCCAACCTTGTATACAGCTGTCCGCTTGTAGTACATTACCCTGTTTCTACTTTTTATATTCTGGTATGATCAATACTGAGCCTGTGAGAGCCAATGTCTGACTCTGGCAAAATATACGGAGATTTACAATTTCCCCAACCCTGTATACAGCTGTCCGCTTGTAATACATTACCTTTTTCTATTTTTATATTCTGGTATGATCAATACTGAGCCTGTGAGAGCCAGTGTCTGACTCTTGCAAAATATACGGAGATTTACAATTTCCCCAAACCCTGTATACAGCTGTCCGTTGTAATACATTACCATTTTTCTATTTTTATATTCTGGTGTGATCAATACTGAGCCTGTGAGAGCCAGTGTCTGACTCTGGCAAAATATACGGAGATTTACAATTTCCCCAACCCTGTATACAGCTGTCCGGTTGTAATACATTACCCTTTTTCTACTTTTCTATATTCTGGTGTGATCAATACTGAGCCTGTGAGAGCCAGTGTCTGACTCTGGCAAAATATACGGAGATTTACAATTTCCCCAACCCTGTATACAGCTGTTCGCTTGTAATACATTACCTTTTTTCTACTTTTTATATTCCGGTATGATCAATACTGAGCCTGGAGAGCCATGTCTGACTCTGGCTAAATATACGGAGTTTACAATTTCCCAAACACTGTATACAGCTGGGTCGCTTTAATACATTACCTTTTTTCTACTTTTTATATTCGGTGTGATCAATACGAGCCTGAGAGGTCATGTCTGATTTCTCGGAAATAATACGAGATTTACAATTACCCAAAACTGTATACATCTGTACGCTTGATACATACCCTTTTTGCACTTCTCTCCAACTGGTAAGTGCACATACAGGGACTTGGCACGTTGTGATTATTATCTGGTAAATCTTTTATACATTTTAACCATACTGACCTGTACGCTTGGTACTGACCCTATTATGACGGATAAGTATTTCCCCCTAACTTATATCATTGAATCTGCGAACAGACCCCTTTTATTTCTTGATCTTTTATATTATTGTGTAATCCATACTGAGCCTGAGAGCGTCATTGTCTGACTCCTGAAATATATACGGCGATTTGAATATTTTCACTAACTATATATACCTGGTATCTGCTGATACAGTACCCCTTTTTCTTTTTATATTATTGTCTAATCCATACTGACCTGAGAGCGTCTGTGTCTGCCTCCTAAAATATATACGGAGATTTGGAATATTTTCACTATACTATATATCCCTGGTATCTGCTGATACCGTACCCCTTTTTCTTCTTATTATATTCTTGTGTGATCCATACTGAGCCTGTGAGCTTCAGTGTCTGCCTCCTGAAATATATACGGAGATTTAGAATATTTTCACTATACTATATATACCTGGTATCTGCTGATACAGTACACCTTTTTCTCTTTTTATATTATTGTGTAATCCATACTGAGCCTGAGAGTGTCAGTGTCTGCCTCCTTAAATATATACGGAGATTCAGAATATTTTCAGTATACTATATGTACATGATATCTGCTGATACAGTACCCCTTTTTCTTCTTATTATATTCTGGTGTGATCCATACTGAGCCTGTGAGAGTCTGTCTGTTACTCCGGAAATATATACGGAGATTTACAATGACCCCTAGACTGTATACAGCTGTATGCTTGTGATACAGTACCCTTTTTGCCAGAAAGTCCTCCTCCACTCACCACTCTAAGTGCATCATTGACTCCAGGAACATTGGCCCACATGTGTGATTATTTCTTGCGGATCTGCTTTTTATATTCTTGTCTAATCCATACTGAGCCTGTGAGCATCTTTGTCTGCCTCCTGAAATATACACGGAGATTTAGAATATTTTCACTATACTATATATACCTTGTATCTGGTGATACATTACCCCTTTTTCATCTTTTTATATTATTGTGTAATCCATACTGAGCCTGAGAGCGTCAGTGTCTGCCTCCTGAAATATATACGGAGATTTAGAATATTTTCACTATACTATACATAACTTGTATCTGCTGATACAGTACCCCTTTTTCTTCTTATATTCTGGTGTGATCCATACTGAGTCTGTCTGTTACTCCGGAAATATATACGGAGATTTAAAAATTACCCCAACTCTGTATACAGCTGTACGCTTCTGATACATTACCCTTTTTCTACTTTTTATATTCTGGTGTGATCCATACTGAGCCTGTGAAAGCCTGTGTCTGACTCTGGCAAAATATACGGAGATTTACAATTACCCCAACACTGTATACAGCTGTACGCTTCTATTACATTACCATTTTTCTACTTTTTATATTATGGTGTAATCCATACTGAGCCTGAGAGCGTCTGTGTCTGCCTCCTGAAATATATACGGAGATTTACAATTATCCCTAGACTGTATACAGCTGTACGCTTCTGATACAGTAAGATATATCTGCTGTATTTTGGGTACATTTTCACAAAAATGAGGAAGTATGGTGGAAGAGGCCACGGATGTGGGCATGGGGAGCCAGCAGGTACTGATGGTGGTGGTGGTGGTGCATTTGCTGGAAGTGCCATAAGCAAAATAGCACCTAAGGCAGGAGGTGTTGAGCTGTCGTCATCGTCTGGATCAAGAAGGCCTGGAAGGCTCCTTTACTGGGAGTAGGTAAACTGCTTTTAAAGCCGGAGCATCAGGAACAGGTTTTGGCTTACATTGCCGAAACAGCTCCAGCTCTATCGCCTCCTCTTCTGAAGTTTCAAAAAATGCAAGCACTGAGTCGTCAGTGCAGGCTCCTGGTCAGGAACAACACCTTTCCTTGTGTGCTTCACCCCCACCAAAAGTTAAGGATGCGGCAGCCCACACTTCAGATAACTCCATGGAGCTCTTTTCACATTCTATGCCTGAGTTATCAAGTCAAATCCTGAATTCCCCAGTCCATCATGAATCAGAGATGGAGTGCACTGATGCACAGCCACTGCTAGATGATTCTGCTGGTACATTCACAAAGAGCACTACATTTCCTTCGCAGTCTACTGAGCCAGAATGTGACCCTGATGAAACTCAGGTGCCCCTTCCCGCATACTATACTACCTTACACGGTGACACAGAGGAAGGTGCAGATGAAATTGAAGAGGAGGTGATGGATGACCCAGTTGTTGACCCGGATTGGCATCCATTGGGGGAAGAGGGTGCCGCTGGCAATAGCTCAGAAGAGGAGAAGGATCCGCAGCAGGCATCGACATTGCAGCAGCAGAGTTGCAGGACAGCTTGGCCAGATGGTCAAATTAGCACAGCGTGCGTTCCCTGAAAATTTATACCATAGTAGGAAGAGTCCATGTGGCACTTTTTTGACCAAAATCCTATTGATGAGGCTAAGGTTATCTGTAAGAAGTGCGGAAGGACCTTTAGCCGAGGGAAAAATATCAGAAATTTGAATACCAGTTGCATGCTTAGACATTTAATGAACATGCACTTGCAAGCGTGGACGGACTACAAAACCTACAAATCCCCCCCCAGGGCCGGCGTCAGCAGCTGGTGCACCCTGGCAAGTGCCAGTCCCTGTGCAGGTGGGGGGGCCGACTCGTGGGCGACGGCACTGGCACAGGGCCCCTCATAGTACAAAAAAGTGTCTCTGGCGGTGGGAGGGCCCACTCGCCGTCAGACACACCATCGTACTATGAGGGGCCCTGTGCCAGAGCCATCGCCCATGAGTCGGCCCCCCCTGCTTGCTCAGGGCCCCAGCACTTGCAATACTTACCTCTCCATGCTCCCCTGCTGTGACGTCTTCCGCGTTTCCTGACAGTGACATTCAGGTTAGAGAGCGCAATGACGTCTCGTCTGTACGCCCTCTGCCTAAACAGTCCAAGTGCAGAGAGCTGTAAGATGGTGACGCTGAGGAGTCCAGAGTAGAGCCGTGCACAGCGAGGAGAGGTATTTCATTTTTTTTAATGTTTGGAGAAATATATGGGGAGCATTATACACTGAGAATTATTTGAGGCAGATCATTGAGATCATGAGGCCATCACGAGCATTTAATATGGCATACATGGAGCAGCATTACAGACCATAACATGATCATATATGGGGCCTTATTGAGCAGATTTGCCATAACACTGGAGCATCAATCATGGCCATATATATGGAGATTCTAATGGAGTCAGACAGTGGGCAGCATCATGGCCATATTACTGGAGCATTCTAAAAGGGGAAACAGACATGGCAGATTTACGGACATAAATGATCATAATGGGGCCCATTATACATGGAGCATGATTTTGGCCCATAAGACACTGGAGCATCATCCATGGGGCCCATCATATACTGGAGCATTCTAAATGGGGCAGATCAGACACTGGAGCAGCATCCATGGGGCCCATCATATACTGGAGCATTCTAAAAGGGGGAAAACAGACCCTGGAGCAGCATTTACGGAGCATTATAAATGGGGCCCATTATATATGGAGCATTATTTTGGCCCATAAGACACTGGAGCATCATCCAGGGGCCCATCATATACTGGAGAATCATATGGGGTTCATTATTTATGGGGCATCATATAGGGTATGGAGCATCATATGGGGCACATATGGGGCCTATTCTGTATGGAGCATTATATGGAGCCAATTCTGGATAGAGCAATATATGGGGCCCATCATATAGTGTATAGAGCTTTATATGCGACTCATTATACTGTATGGAGCAATATGTGGGGCTCATTGTACTCTATGGGGACCGTCCTATACTTTATGGCACATTATATGGGGACTAGCATATACTGGAGCATTATGTGGAGCTCATCATATACTGTATGGAACATTATATGGGACCAATTATTCTGTATGGAGCAATATATGGGGCTCATTATTCTGTATGGCGCACTATGTGGTGGCCATAATACTGTGTGGAGGAATATACTGTCCAATTTTTGAGCTATTGTAGATTTTATCATAGATATCAGTCATGTCATGTTAGAAGTGAAGTATTTTTTATTGTACTATACCTATATTTCTGTGCCGTATCAGAGCATGATGAATTGTGGTATGTGTTAAAGGGGACCACTGACACTCTTTGGCCCGGGGCACACGAAAATCGGGAGCTAGCCCTACCCCCCCACAAGTTTTGCCAAATAACCCCGTTTTCAAAGCGTAACTATTATTTTAAAGTTAATTAAGGTTGCCATGCTTAAGTAATAAGAATTTATGTTGTTGGCATTGAAATGGGCACTATTGCTTCCCCATTGACTGGCATTGGGTTTCGTGTTTCAGTCGGACCACGACTTTTCCCGATAGTCGGCCGATTTCGTTCGACCCGACTTTTGAAAAAGTCGGGTTTCATGAAACCCGACTCGACCCTAAAAATGGGAAAGTCGCTCATCTCTAGTCACAAGCCATCAAACAAAGAAGAACTGCTTACATTTTTGTACCAGGAGTGGCATAAGGTTACCCAAAAGCAGTGTGAAAGACTGGTGGAAAGCATGCCAAGACGCATGAAAGCTGTGATTAAAAATCATGGTCTTTTCCACAAAATATTGATTTCTGAGTTAAAACATTAGTATTGTTGTTTCTAAATGATTATGAACTTGTTTTCTTTGCATTATTTGAGATCTGAAAGCTCTGGCTCTTTTATTTAATTTTGACTATTTCTCATTTTTAGAAAAAAAGTGCAAAATTTATTGCTTGGAAATTCGGAGACATGTTGTCAGTAGTTATAGAATAAAAGAACAATTTACATTTTACTCAAAAATATACCTATAAAGAAAAAACACAGACAAACTGAACATTTTGAAGTGGTCTCTTAATTTTTGTCAGAGCTATATATTGGTTCCACAACGAGTTTCCTCCTCCAATCTTTCAAATAGAGGCCATGCTGTTTTGTGCCAAACATTTGACAGGCTAACCTTCAAGACAACTGAGCAGGTTCTTTTCCATTGGGCTTGTCTCAACAATTTGGGGAGCCTTACCCAGGGATTGTGGATCCAAGGAGGAGGAGAATGTGGGTACATCCACTTTTGAGGCGATGGCTGTCTAAAGGACATTTCCACCGACTGTTTGATTCTCTATGCAGCCATCTTGACAAGTTCTATCGGTACTGTCAGATGAGCCTGGCTACATTTGACCTTGTTTTGGAGGCTCTGCGACCTGGCATAACCTTCATGGACACAAAAATGCGCAAATGTATTTCGTCAGAGGAGCATCTTTTACTTACATTACAGTGTGTATTCATTCTTTGTTTGTGGGATCTTAAATGTCTTTTGCATTTTCAAACCCACTCCAGCCTTCTTTTTTTCAAAATATTGTCTGTATGTTTCCCTCATCTTAACTTTAATTGCTTCATCACATTTTGGCATTTTGACTCCCTGATCTTTGTCATAATGATCTGTTCCTTAGCATGTAATAGTGTTGTCTCTTGCTGACCTCAGGGCTTAGTTTGTTATGTAGCTTACTTTTATGATGGCCTACACTGTTAAGATTATGCATTGAGATGTCAATTTCTAAATTTCTGTTTGTGTGTTAAACTACTAAAACAGGATGGCATTGTTGAAGCTCTAAAAAACTATAAGGAGAAAAATACTTTATCTAAAAAACTAATTAAAGCTGCCAAAAAGGAAACAGAAAAGCACATAGCTAAGGAGAGTAAAACTAATCCCAAACTATTCTTCAACTATATCAATAGTAAAAGAATCAAAAGTGAAAGTGTAGGCCCCTTAAAAAATTGTGAGGAAAGAATGGTTGTAGATGACGAGGAAAAAGCTAATATATTAATCACCTTCTTCTCCACGGTATTCACGGTGGAAAATAAAATTGTAGGTAGGGTTGAGCATTCCGATACTGCAAATATCGGGTATCGGCCGATATTGGCTGTATCGGAATTCCGATTCCGAGTTCCGATATTTTCGTCATATCGGATACCGGAACCGGGATGTCACTGTCACTGTCAGTGTCCGTCTGTCGGGTCTGTCAGGAGTCAGCGGCACTTACCTGGCAGAAGATCTCCGGCGGTCACGTCCTGGACTGCTTCATGGCTGCCATCCTCTTCTCCCGGCGGTCACATGCAGTTTCTCGCGATAACTGCAGTGACTGCTGGGTAATCCCGGCCGTAAAGCAGTCAGTCCGATGATGTCACCGCCGGGGAAGCAGGTAATCAGCTGTGCTGCGTTGCAATGACAGGCTCTGCCTGTCATTGCGATGTAGCAGAGCTGGATCGTCGTGGGACTGTCGTTATGGACTGCGTCGGACAGGTGGTATACTGTTGGTTTGTTTTTTTTATTTTTTTACAGGAGATTGATGGCGTCGCAGGAATGAGAGAGTAATAAAAGAAATGAAAACTGTGTTGTCTCTTTTATTTCATTAAAATACTTTTTTCTTGATGTGTCTTTTTTTTTTACACATTTAAAAACTTTGGGATTAATAATGGATCGGTGTCTTATTGACACCTCTCCATTATTAACCGGGCTTATTGTCACCGTGCAATCAACGGTGACATTAACCCCTTATTACCCCACTTGCCACCGCTACAGGGCAGTGGGAAGAGCCGGTAAAGTGCCACAATTGGCACATCTTTTGATGCGCCAAATGTGGGGCTGCTGTAGCCTGGTATTATCAGGCTGTTGAGGGCCAAAATCCATGGGCCTTGACAGTCTTTTAATACCAGGCCGCAGCAGTCTGCATTTTACTTGGCTGGTTAACAAAAATAGGGGGACCCCTACGCCGTTTTTTTTTCGAGGGATCCCCTATTTTTGTTAACCAGCCAAGCTAAGCAGACTGCTGTGGCCTGGTATTATCAGGCTTGCAAGGTCCATGGATATTGGATCCTTACCAGCCTGAAAAACCAGGCCTCAGCAGTCTGCTTCATCTGGCTGGTTAACAAAAATAGGGGGGACCCCACGCCAATTTTTTTCGAGGGGATCCCCTATTTTTGTTAATCAGCCAAGATATGCAGACTGCTGTGGCCTGGTATTATCAGGCTGGCAAGGTCCATGGATCTTGGCTCCTTAACAGCCTGAAAAACCAGGCCTCAGCAGTCTGCTTCATCTGGCTGGTTAACAAAAATAGGGGGGACCCCACGCCAATTTTTTTCGAGGGGATCCCCTATTTTTGTTAATCAGCCAAGATATGCAGACTGCTGTGGCCTGGTATTATCAGGCTGGCAAGGTCCATGGATCTTGGCTCCTTAACAGCCTGAAAAACCAGGCCTCAGCGGTCTGCTTCATCTGGCTGGTTAACAAAAATAGGGGGGACCCCACGCCATTTTTTTTTCGAAGGGAACCCCTATTTTTGTTAATCAGTTCCCTCTGACGTCACTGATGGTGTCCCTGGCTGACCTGAAGTGAAAGTGGAAAGCAATCAATTAAGCTTTCCACTTCCTCTCCTGTCAGCCAGGAGAGGAACTCATTCATTTGGGGGTTTACTGTGAGGCTGCAGCATTAGCTGCGGTCCCTGCAGTAAACATTAACCCTTTCTGAAGGATTACACCGTGGGACCTGACTGTGCATCGGATTGGTAAGAATAATTTTGCTTTATTATTTTATTTTTATTACAGGAAATGGTTTTAGCAGGTAAATAAAATATGGTCAAAAACTGTGTGATTATTTCATTAAACTTCTTTTTTATTAAAGTGTGTGTGTTTGATTTTTCTTTCATACAATAGGATTAATAATTGATAGTTGTCTAATTGACAGCTCTCAATTATTAACCTGGCTTAAAGTGACCTTTCAATTGCAAGGTCATTTTAACCCCTTATTAACCCATTCGCCACTGCTACAGGGCAATGGGAATAGACGGGCAAAGTGCCAGAAAGGGCAAATCTAATTAGAGATTTGCCCTTTCTGGGGTGTCTGGGGGCAGATGTTAAGTAGCCGGGGGGGGCCAAAAAAAATGGTCCCTCTCTGGGCTATTATTATCTGCCCCCACTCACTGGCTTTGTCTGTCTGGTTGCGAAAATAGGGCGGGAGCCCACGCATTTTTTTTTCAGCAATTTTACACCTCATATATATATATACATGTCATTGAATTTGTGACACATATATATATATATATATATTTATATTTATAGTTCATACACTTCTACATAGTATAATAGCCGCTAATTCAATTGCCGGCTTTTGTGAAAATGCAGAACCCCACATGAAATGACACTTGGTGTACATAGGGTTAACCATGTCTTTTCATGTAGTTTGATATCTGATTTGCACAAACAATTACATGAGTGTAAAGGGTATGCCACACTAAACAATATCGCTAACGGGATCGCTAAAAAACGTCACTATTTAGCGATCCCGTTAGCGATATTGTTCAGTGCGGCAGCTTCCAGCGACGAGCTTCCTGCTGTGATCTCGCTCGTCGCTGGAATCGTTCCGGACCCTATTTCATCGCTGGCGCTCCCGCTGGGTAAGTATCTAATCGCTGTGTGGCACCTTTTCTTAGCGATTTAGCGGTACTTTTGTACCGCTAAATTCGTTAAGAAGATCGCTAACGGCGATAGCGTCGTTAACTATATCGCTAAATGTGGCCGCATTTAGCGATATAGAAACAATCCCGCTAGCGATCTCATTAGTATGCAACGCTAACTAGATCGCTAGCGGGATAGCTTAGTGTGGCAGTACCTTAAGTGTGCAAAATTTCACACCTGTAGGGGTTAATTAAAGGTGTAAATTCGTAGCAAAAAAGTCCGTTTTTTTTACAACGAATTTACACCTTTAATTAACCCCTACAGGTGTGAAATTTTGCACACATAGACTGATTTAATTGTTTGTGCAAATCAGATAGCAAACGACATGAAAAGACATGGTTAACCCTATGTACACCAAGTGTCATTTGAAATGACACTTGGTGTACATAGGGTTAACCATGTCTTTTCATGTCGTTTGCTATCTGATGTGCACAAACAATTACATCAGTCTATGTGTGCAAAATTTCACACCTGTAGGGGTTAATTAAAGGTGTAAATTCGTAGCAAAAAAGTCCGTTTTTTTTACAACGAATTTACACCTTTAATTAACCCCTACAGGTGTGAAATTTTGCACACATAGACTGATTTAATTGTTTGTGCAAATCAGATAGCAAACGACATGAAAAGACATGGTTAACCCTATGTACACCAAGTGTCATTTGAAATGACACTTGGTGTACATAGGGTTAACCATGTCTTTTCATGTCGTTTGCTATCTGATGTGCACAAACAATTACATCAGTCTATGTGTGCAAAATTTCACACCTGTAGGGGTTAATTAAAGGTGTAAATTCGTAGCAAAAAGTCCGTTTTTTTTACAACGAATTTACACCTTTAATTAACCCCTACAGGTGTGAAATTTTGCACACATAGACTGATTTAATTGTTTGTGCAAATCAGATAGCAAACGACATGAAAAGACATGGTTAACCCTATGTACACCAAGTGTCATTTCATGTCGGGTGCTTCTGTCTTTTCACTGAAGCCGCTTTACCCGGCAATTGAATCAGAGGATATTTACTATGTAGAAGTGTATAAACTATACATATATGTATATATATATGTCACAATGACATGTATATATATATATATGTATTCTATGTGTGTATATTTAGTGTTTACAAGGAAAGAAAGAGGTTTTTTTTAGTTGCGATATTTTGTTCCCATAGACTTACATGGGACTTCCGGTATCGGTATCGGGTATCGCCGATATTTTAATGGTATCGGCGATACCATTCCGATTCCGATACTTTAGGATATCGGAAAGTATCGCTCAACTCTAATTGTAGGTGAAATGCCGAGAGACCAAAAAAATCCTATATTAAGGGTCACCAATCTAACCCAAGAAGAGGTGCGAAACTGGCTAAATAAGATTAAAATAGTTAAATTCTTCGGGTCCGGATGACATATACCCACGACAACTTAAGAGAACTAAGTAATGTAATAGACAAACCAGTCCTTATATTTAGGGACTCTACAAAGACGGGGTCTGTTCCACAGGACTGGCGCATAGCAAATGTGGTACCAATAGTCAAAAAGGGCTCTAAAAGTGAACCTGGAAATTATAGGCCAGTAAGTCTAACCTATACTGTTGGTAAAATATTTGAAGGGTTACTGAGGGATTTTATTCTGGATTATCTCAATGAGAATAACTGTTTAACTCCATATCAGCATGGGTTTATGAGGAATTGCTCCTGTCAAACCAATTTAAACTTTTTTTATGAAGAGGTAAGCTATAGACTGGACCAAGGTGAGTCATTGGACGTGGTATATCTTGATTTTTCCAAAGCGTTTGATACTGTGCCACACAAGAGCTTGGTACACTAAATGAGAATGCTGGGTCTGGGGGAAATGTGTGTAAATGGGTAAGTCAAGGCTTAGTGATAGAAAGCAGAGGGTGGTTTTAAATATATATTCTCTTACTGGGTCGCTGTGACAGTGGGGTACAGCAGGGGTCGGTGTTTGGACCTATTTTCTTCAACATATTTTACTAACGATCTGGTAGAAGATTTACACAGTAAAATATCAATATTTGCAGATAATACAAAACTATTTAAAGCAGTCAATACAAGAGAAGATAGTATTCTGCTACAGAATGAATCTGGATTAGTTGGAACCTTGGCCGAAAGGGTGGCAGATTGGTTTAACAATGATAAATGTAAGGTTATACACATGGGAAGAAGTAATCAATATCACCATTACACTCTGAACGGGAAACCACTGGTAAATCTGACATGGAAAGGACTTGGTGATCCTAGGTAATGATAAACTTACCTGGAGCAGCCAGTGCCAGGCAACGGCTGCCAAGGCAAGCAGGATCATGGGGTGCATTAAAAGAGGTCCAGGATACACATGATGAAGCATTATACTGCTTCTGTATAAATCCTGGTTAGACCGCACATGGAGTACTGTGTACAGTTTTGGGCACCGGTGCTCAGGAAGGATATAAGGAACAAGAGGGAGTAAAAAGGAAGGCAACAAAATTAATAAAGGGGATGGGGGAACTACAATACCCAAGAGATTAGCAAAATTAGGAGTATTTAATCTAGAAAAAAAGACACTGAGGGGAAAATCTAATAACCATGTAAAAGTATATAAGGGGACTATACAAAATCTCTTGAGGATGTTATACCAAGGAAGGTGATGGTCACAAGGGGCATTCTCTGCATTTTTCCACCAACATAGAAGAGGATTCTTTACTGTTGGGCAGTGAGAATCGGAATTCCTTGCCTGAAGAGGTGGTGATGGCGAACTCGGGTCGAGGGGTTCAGAGAGGCCTGGATGTCTTCCTGGAGAATAATATTGTATCTTACAGTTATTAGGTCATTAGAAGGACATAGATCTGAGGATTTATTCTGACGGAATATATGCTGAACTGGATGGACAAATGTCTTTTTTTCAGCCTTGCTAACTATTTACTATGTTATTAATTTTATATTTCTATCCACTGATCTCTCCTATGCAGCACTTCATCTGGAGTTTTGATTGGGAGATCCACCACTCAGGCATTGCACGTTCTACTTGTACAGAAATATGGTCCCGTCTTCATAATTCGTAATGCCTGAGCCCAAAAAAGAAGACTGGCTGCGGCTAGCCTGTGGCTTTGAGGAAACATGCCAGTTCCCCATCTGCATAGGATCCCTGGATGGAAGCACAACCGTGTTCGTAAGCCGCCAAACTCAGGGTCCCATATTTTTATTATAAACAATTTTTTTTTTTGTAGTGCTGTTGGCCTGGTCGACAGCATATACAGGTTTATAATTGTCGATATTGGGGCCTATGAAGAACTAGACACTCCAGAGTCATCAACTCTTCCATAATGTTTCGGCGGCTGCAAACAATGATTTGAACATCACACCCCCACGACTACTGCGGGTCAGTTTTGAAGCGGTTCCTTATGTCATGGTTGCTGATGAGGCCTTTCAATGAACCACAATGTTATGAGGTCATATGCACGGAGAGCCCCGGACCACCCGCGCCGAAATTTAATTATCGCTATCCCACGCACGACGATTTTGTGGAGTGAACCTTCGGAATCCTCGTACAAAAGGCGGGTCCTGATGTCACCTTACAACTAAGTGATGCAAATGGAGTGCCCACCAGGGTACTCGTTACCAGGCAGCTTCTTAAAGGGGAAGTGTCACGGCAGCAGTGACCCAGTCCATAGCCCTGGACGTCCCAATGAAAAACGGGTTAAAAGGGAAAAATAAAGTTTGTGATATAATGTTCGTGATGCCACCTGTGGTACTCGGCAAATAAGATGTTAGCCGACGCTGCTTTAAAGAGACCGCTGGGGCTGATGGTGATGCAGCAGAGTTGGTATAGCTCTCTACAGGTAGAGCTTTACCCCAGGGCACTTAAGGTAGTGATGTGATGATGATTGTGGTGCTGGGTGGGATGGGGCAGTAAATAAATGTAAGGACACGACAGGGTGCAGTTTCCAATGCTTTACTCACAGTTCACTTGTGCACAGAAGCCCGCTTAGTGCCGTGTCCTTCAGGTGAGGGGTCCAGGTAATTGGGATACACCTTTCAAGGACTCCCTTTCTGTGTGTTTTCTCTCCTGGCCGC
>JARQOD010000001.1:106017118-106021434 GCA_033576555.1 Oophaga sylvatica
TTTTTTCCACCCAATTTAAAAAACTTATTTTGAAAAAAAAGGGAAAAACCTTTTTTAAATAACAAATTTTCTGTCAAGCATCACTTATGAATGTGGATCCGAATGGAGCAAGGAAACAATTTAGTCATAATATATATATTTTCACTTTTTTTGTGCCCCTGCAACATTTCCCGACCTGCTGCAGGGGCCCCGGCGTACGATCACGGGGGTTTCGCCACCGTCTTTTGACTCAGACACTGCAAAATGACACAAGAAAATTTTAAAAAGTCCCTTTTTGCGCTTAGAAAACTAGGTTTTTTGTGAAAAAAAGATCAACTTGCCAATTTTAAAGGGAAAAACAAGCCGATATTTTTAAAGAACATCTTTAGCATAAGGTTACTTTTTTTTTTTTGGGGGGGGGGGGGGTTTTTACTTAATTTTCTATTTTGAAGTTTACTTTTGCTTTCTAAAATTTTCCCCCCCGGACCTCACTGTACTTTTCCCCCTAATTGGGGGGAAAAACTGACAGCTTTTGCGCTCCATGCTCCACCTTTTTATTGCCCCCGCAAATTTTGGGGTCGCATTGGTCCCAAAAATTTCCACATTAACCCTTCATGACCCAGCCTATTTTGACCAAAAACCTTGCCATTTTTCAATTCTGACCATTTCCCTTTATGAGGGAATAACTCTTAACGCTTTAAAAAAAGACCAACGACTGAGAAGTTTTTTCGTACATTTTGGGCTTCATTTTAGGGGTAAATTTAGGGGCAAAATTTTTTTTCGTTTTTTTGTAAAAAAAAAAAAAATTTGGCGAAAAAATTTTTTTAATTTTTTAAAATTTTTAAACTTTAATTTTTTTCTGTTTTTAAAACCCAAAATTTTTGGACCCAAAAAATTAATAAAAAATTTTTTCCCCCATTCTACTTTACTTTCACAATTTTTTGGGAAAAAACTTTTTTTTTTTTACGAATTTTTGGGGGGAAAATTTCCCCCGATTTCTCTTTTTACGAAAAATTTTCAAAACCATTTTTTTTTGGGGGCCACCTCACATTTGAAATCACTTTGAGGGTCTATAGGGGAGAAAATACAAAAAAATGACAAACCCTTTTTAAAAACTGCACCCCCAAAACTACCAAAACACATTCAAAAAATTATTTTAACCCCCTTTTTTCTTCCAGGAACAAAAACAAATGAAGGAAAAAAAAGGGGGTTTTTTAATTTTTTCCCAAAAAAAATTTTTTTACATCCCTTTTTTTTATTTTTAAAATGGGCAACAGGGTAAAATGGATCCTAAAAATTTTTTTGGGGAAAATTTTTCCGATACCAGAATCCCATATGTGGTCATAAATCACTGTATGGGGCGCACGGCAGGGCTCAGAAAAAGGGGGAAAGGGGGGACATTTTACTTTTTGGAAAAAAAAATGCTGGGGAAATTTTTTTTCCAGTTGCATTTTAAGATCCCCCCGGGGCCCCAAACATTGGGGGTCCCCCCAATTACCCCCTTTTTTTTGGAAAAAAAAACCCCCTAAAAAGGAAAAACTAGATGCATAGTACACTTTGAACCCCCAGGGGCTTCACAAAAGGGTCTGTAAAAAAAAAAAGTACTTTTTTTCAAAAAAAATTTTCTTTTAGCCTCAGTTTTTTCATTTTTACTGGGCAAAAAGTATAAATTGGGGTCCCCCAAATTTTTGGGCCCTTTCTCCTGAGTACCAGATACCTCATATGTGGTCATAAAAACCCAAAGTATGGGGGGACGGCCCGGGGGGAAAGGGGAAAAGGGGCCCCCATTTGACTTTTTAAAAAAAAATTTTTCGGGGAAAATTTTTCGTTTCCAGTTTTCATTTTAGATCCCTGTTGCCAAACATTGGAGCTCCCCCACAATGACCCCTTTTGAAAATAGACACCTAAGGAACTTACTAAAGCAAAGTGACACTTTGAACCCCCGGGGCTTCACAAAAGATCTGTAAAAAAAAGTACTTTTTTTTTTTCACAAAAATTTTCTTTTTTTCCCCATTTTTAAAATTTTCACATGGCAACAAAAATTTTTTTCCCAAAATTTGTTTTCAATTTCCCCCCTGATACACAGATACCTCAAATTGGTCAAAAGCACTGTTTGGGGGCACGGCAGGGCCAGAAGGAAGGAGCGCAATTTTACTTTTTTTAATAGAAAAAATCTGGAATATTAAAAAGGGGTTTTTATTTTGCATTTGGGGGGTTTCCCCCCGTTTCCAAAATTGGGGGCCCCCCCCAAGTGACCCCATTTTTGAAAATAGACCCCCAAGGAACTTTTAGATCAAAAGGGCACTTTAAACCCCCTTTTTTTTAAATTTATCCGAAAAAAAAAAAAAAAACTTTTTTTTTTTACAAAAAAATTTTTCCCTTTTTCCCCCGTTTTTTTCCCTTTACATGGGGGAAAATAAAATTTTATCCTAAAATTTTTTGGCAATTTTTCCTGGGGTAAAACAATACCTCTATTTTGGGGGTAAAAACCCCCGGTTTTGGGGGCCCCCGGGAGGGGCCCAAAAGGGGAAAGGGCGCCTTTGACTTTTTGAAAGGAAAAAAATGCTCAAATTTTGGGGGGTTGCCAGCGCATTTTTGGGGGGTCCCGTTCCAAACATTGGAGCCCCCCACAAATACCCCATTTTGGAAAATAGAAAAAACCCCCCCCAAAAACTTACTAGATGCATAGTGAGCCTTTGAACCCCCCCCTGTTTACAAATTAAACCCCCAAAAAAAAAAAAAAAATTTTTTTTTTAAAAATTTCTTTTAGCCTCATTTTTTTTTTTTTTTTTTATGGGCAAAAATAAAAAATTTTTTTCCAAAACTTTTTGGGGGGTTTCTCCGATACACAGGGTACCTCTTATGGGAAAAAACCCCCGTTTGGGGGCACGGGGAAAGGGGAGAAAAGGGGAAAAAAAGCCATTTGGGCTTTTTGAATAAAAAATTTTTTTGGGAAATTTAGCGGTTGCCAGTCACATTTGGGAAATTTTCCCCCGGGGCCTAAAAATTTGGGGAAAAACCCCCCCAAAGGGGGCCCCCTTTTTGGGAAAAAAAACCCCCTAAGGGAATTATCTAGATGCAACTGAGCACTTTTTAAAACCCCCCGGTTCTTCAAGAAGTTTTAAACCAGAGCTGTGAAAATAAAAAAAACATTTTTTTTTTTCAAAAAATTATTTTTTTTTCCCCCTTTTTTTTTTTTCACAATGGTTACAGGGGGAAATTGGGGCCCCAAAAGTTGTTGCCATTTCCATAGCTAGTACCCCAATTGGGGAACCACGTTTGGGCACACGTCAGGGCTCGAAAGGGATTAGTGACCTTTGAAATGCCGACTTGAAGGAAGGGGTCGCGGGCATCTGTTTCTTTGCAGAGCCCCTGATGTGCCCAAAACGAGAAACTCCCCACAAGACCCCCTTTTGAAACTAACCCCGCAAAGAACTTACAAAAATGGGGGTTTAGGACTTTGAACCCCCCAAGGGCTACACAGAAGTTTTTAACGCCCGGAAGAAAAAAAAAAAATATATTTTTTTCCCCAATCAGGGCTTTTAGTCCCCAATTTTTTTTTTTTTCCCAAGGAACAGAGAAAAAGACCCCAAAAGTTGTTTTCCCAATTTTTCCTGAGTATCTGCTATCCCAATTGGGGGAAAAAAACTGTATGGCACCGCGGGGCCGATGGAAGTATGACGTTTTAAAAAGCCCACTTGATGGGAAAGGCTTTGGGGGCATGTTACGTTTGCGAGTCCCCGAATTTCCCAAACAGAAAACCCCCCACAAGTGACCCATTTTGAAACAGATCCCCCAAGAACTCCCATAGATTGTGGAAGCACTTGAATCTCCAAATCCTTCACAGAATTTAAACGCAGAGCCTTTAAAAAAAAAATCATTTTTTTTTCCCCAAAAAAATTTTTTATCTCCAATTTTTTTTTTTTCCCCTTTAAAAGAGAAATTAAACCCCCAAAGTTTTTGCAATTTTTCCCGAGTACGCTGATACCCCATATGTGGGGATAAACCACGGGGGTACGTCGGGGCTTGGGAAAAAAGGAGCACGTTTTTATTTTTTAACGCAAAATTTTTCAGGAAACAATGGTGGGCGCCATGGGGGCTAAAGGGGAAACCCCCCATGTTCTAAATATGGGAAAACCCCTCAATTCTAACCCAACCCTAACCCCAACACACCCCTAACCCCACCCCCAACCCCTAAAACACACCTAACCCTAAACAAAACCCCAACCCAAAAACCCAACCCCAACACACCCCTAACCCCAATCCCAACTCAACCCCTAAACCAAAACCCCAACCAACCCTAAATTTCCCAAACCCTAACCCAAACCCCCCTAACC